>OZ018321.1:52593348-52958348 GCA_963969495.1 Ceratothoa steindachneri | reverse complement strand
GCTTGAATTAGTTACGATGTATTGTTATATATATACGGATTCTTTCAATCTAATTATAGAAAAATGGATTAGACAGGGAAGAAAGTGGCATTAGAAAAAGGAAAAATAACTGAGGAGGAATAATACTGGGCCTAACACGGCTATCCCTTTTTTCTCTAATGCCACTCTCTGCTTTTCTATTTTGCCATCCTACTACTAAAGAGACTGTAAATCTACTCACATATTAAGCAATTACTAAAATTATAAACAGCAAATAAACAGGGAATGCAACGAATGCACTTTTTATTCACACAAGAAATAAACCACTCAAAGAACAAAATGCAATGATTAGTAGTTGAATCTCCGCTCTTTGATACGATTCCGAACTTCATTCTTTCCCAAGAACGCTGCCTTCTTTACCTATCAATTAACCCTAAATTTCGCCTATTCGGCATTTTTTCATTTGTGTAACATAGAACGAAGTTTAAGATGGGAAACTGAGCAGTGTAGGACTGAAAATTTCTGCGTGATCCCTCGAAAATTGTACTGTACAAACTAATAATAAAACAAGCTGAACTTACGGTACTACTTCATTAGAGTAAAGGATTGCGCTTCGATGGCAGACCTTCGGTTTGTGGACTACGGCCTATCCTTCTATTACAAAGAGCCTTTGGTTAAAAAAATTTCAAAGGTTTCCAGTAAATATCTCCTAATAAATTCCTCTTGGTCTATGTTTTTTTCAGATCTAAGATAATTTTGCGTATGTTTTTTGAAATACGAAAAATCAACCATTAAGTATTTTTTTCTGATCTAAATTTTCTCTAATTATAACTCACTTGTTTTTAGAAGAATTTAGGGGCCAGTAGCAAGTTCTTAAGGCTAAAGATTAAAATGGAAAATCTATCTTAGAAAGAACTTATATAAAACCTTCGAATATACGAAAATACAAAAAAGCTATGCCTTAATTTTAAAATATTTTCTCCTTTTTTCTGAACTTCAATTGTAATTATTTTTGTTTTAAAATATTCCAAAACATTTGAATATAATATTTATTTTCAAATATATTAATTTTCTTTAAAAATTTAAGCAATTAAAGTACCAAGTTAAAAAAGGGTGTTATGTATAATGCTCTCTAACAGCTAGTTGAAAGTCAAAGTTATTCGTGCAAACTTATGAGTTGCGTGAAATGAGTTAAGAAAGATTTTATCGTTCACACACAGTTATTCCACATGATAAGAAAAGAAAGATCCTTGTTTATGGTTTGTATTAATTTTTCCAATTAATTAATATATAGCTTTCTACGTCATCGTGCATCACGTTTAATTTTCCTTCCATTTCTTTACTAAACAATTTCTTTCAAATTTTTATTAGCTCTTATTTTTTTTTTTTAATTTCAAAAAGAATTTCATTTAGAATATTTTTCTATTTTTCCTCAGATTAAGGTTGCTCTTAAATCAGGAGGCAGAAATAAAAGAAAAAATGGTGTCTTCAAATATGTGGTAGGAGTGAATGGGATGCAATACTGTCTCCAAGCGCGTCTTCAAGGTGACTGAAGCCAGAGAGTGGTCATTATCTTAGCCTATCAGGACCCCCCAAAGTCTTATTCCTTCGAGCAAGATGCGTAATCAATCTAATGAAAGTGGCTGTTGCATACCTCGTCTCCTAATGCCATTTAGTCCAATTCAATGATGTATCTGAGTGTGTGTTTGGGTCTGTAGTATAATGTGATGTGTGAAAGAAGGGACAATTAGTAAAAAAATTTTCTAAAAGCGAGACTGCATATACTTGCACGATGCGAGACAAATGAGAAGGTTAAGAAGGTTAATGTCTAATGGAGAATTTAATGTGACATCAGTTGTGAATAATCCTGGGGCGGATAAAAATGTGTGGCAGTGTTTTTTATGACTGGCTTTATAAGTGATTAATCTGTCAGCTAAAAAAATATATAGGTAAAGTTGTAATTCGCAAGTATGATACTGCGTGGTTGTAGTATATAATCCTTGTAGTGTAGAGGTGAAACTGAAAAACAGATTCTGTTAGTGAAGCCGTTTAGTAGTTTCAAGACTTTAATAATTTGTGAAAGGTGGCGGCAGTAAGTAGTAAGATTACGTGAAAGAGTAAAACAGAATGTTAATTATGCAGTATCTATTCAATACTTTTATATTGTAACGTCCGCTACTAGAGAATAAAATATCAAAATCAATATTTTATCAAGATGTTTGGCACATTTAATTTCCATGAAAATTGCAGAAAATATTCTTGGAAATTATCCTCCGATAGTGATCAATTCTCAGTTCATATAACACCACTAAAAAAAATATGATGAATGTACTCAATAGTTGAAGAAGAGATGCATCCAAAACTATAAAACGATAAGTATAATGCAGCCTAAAGCAGAAAACATCTTATTATTTCATAGAAAATTTAAAATTAATAAAAAGATTTATACTGGTCCTTTTTTCTATGACATGAGCACATTTTCGGCCGCAGAAGTTCGCCAATATTTGTTTTGTTCTGATATGATATTATCCTATTCTTCTTTCAATCTTAGACAGGTATCTTCAACTTTCGTCGGATTCCGAGTCATAAACGTCTCACTGAATAGCACCGAAAGTTTTCTATCATAGGAATTTTACAAGAATTCCTTCAAAACATGACATTGTTTTGAATGAATCACATTCAAAACAAATTAAATCACATTTTCCTAAAGCTGACTCTTCTATAGAGGAGCGTTAACTTGGGTATATAAACTAAAAAGCAAACTGAGTCGGTCGCTTTAAAATATAACCTACACCATAATGATGCCACCTCCAAATTTAGCTGTCTTTTCCGCCTGTACAACGCTATAATTATATATTGATTCCCATCGGATCCGAGCGGTATAACCTGGCCACCCCACTTCTTTGTGGGAGCCCTTGGAAAGGCCAAGAGTAAACCTGGAGATCAAATCTGCACGGTGCTCGTGCATTAGACGATAGTCCAAGGAGGGACTTTTTTCGGTACGGAACTGCAAGTTAAACCTGTTCCAGTCGTCCTGGATCATTTCCTAGCCACTGGACTCACTAGTGGAAAGTAAAGATGATGGAGTGACGAAAGAACACCTAATTTCCACCTCAAACGTCATCCACACATTCTTATAATACCCTATCCACACAATGTTCCTCAACCCCGACGTGCAAGACGACACCAACAAATACAAGGACCCCATATCTACGATGTCTGTGGAGGAGGCTGTGCTAACCTAAAGGACTCCGCAGTCATCAATGATCTCAGCAAACACGATAATCATCAACCAAACATAATCAAACTCATCCATGTATGGAGTGACGTCGTCATCGGCCACGATGGAAAACATTTTGCAAGGAGGCATATATAAGCCTCGAATCAGCTCCTGGTAATTTCCCTGGAATTATAGATTGTGTAAGAATGAGAGAGAGATGGACCCCTCCCACTGACTTCCCCAGTTAGCCATTGACTGCTCTAGATAATTCCAGGGTATATATTCGACTTTTCAGAATTCACAGACATATTGTGTCTGAAGCCACCTTCTAGTAAGTTAGCCGTAACGTCTTCGTGGTCGAAAGGGAATCGACTACATTCTCGTCCAAAGAAGATTTGTGTGATTGTCGAAGAGCCAAAGAAGAGCTAATCGTCACTTAGTGTTGTTCGTGGAGATATTAGGCGAGCTTCAATTCTTCTCGCCACGTCTTCGGAATTTAAGGATCGGAAAAGTAATCCCCGAAGCACAGTCTGTTTGCATATTAAGGATAAGAGCCCCCCCCCCAGTTCAGTCCCCCGAGGTTGGATTGAGTGCCCTGTGGGATGTCCATATGTTCAAGGTCGAACTTACCTACCTGGTCCTACTCGCCACACATCAAGGTTAAAAGGTAAAATGGATTTAATCCCCGCTTCGTCACGCTCCTCCAACCTTAATCGATAGTGCCAATCATCTTAGCAGTGAACTGTCTTTATTTAATTGCATTGCCATTTAACTTGCCCTATATGTATATGTAATCTTTAGTTCTATTAAAGTATATTTTTGTAGCCGTGTTTGAATAATCCTTGGCCTAGCAACTGTGTATTTAAGGCACTCTTAAAGCCATTCCCAGGTGGAGCCTTAATTTCGGTTGGCCAGTAGGCCAGTGTTCGTATTACGGCGTACACCCGGTCATACGACTACATAGATCTTAAGCTCTCCTCTTATGCCAAATTAAAATACGTAAAATCCGGTCCAAAAGTAGAAAAATATATCAGATTTATTAGGTTGAGGAATAAGTTCTTACGTTTTTTTTAATGTTGTGTTGACGTGATTTGTTCACATATTGAAAAACAATAATAAATAATCAGAGCAAAATTTGCAAAGGTTAGGCTACGTCTCTTAACAGCGTAGACTATTAGGCTTTTGCTTAGGCTACGTCTTGAAGTTGCGAAATAAGTCATTGCGGTTTATTTAAAAGTTGTGTTAACTTAATTTTTGTTTTCTACCCTCAAAATGGCTGCAAAACGCAGCCAAAGCTCGTCGCGATATGTGTGTTGTGTCCTGGGAAAATGCTTTATCAGAAAGGACAGCTCAATGGTGGTTTTCACGTTTCAAAAACGGTCATTTCAATCTTAATGACGAAGAACGTTCTAGTCACCCCATTAAGTTTGATGAAGATCAATCGAATGACCTTCCTTATAAAAATCCACGTTAATCGACTAGAGAATTGGGTGTACAATTGGCGTTTGATCAGAAAATTGTAGTGAATCACCTACATTCGATGGGGAAAGTTAAAAAACTCGGTGAATGGATTCCGTAAGCTTTGAGCGAAGGCAACAAACTTCCACGATCTATGATTGCCGCAGGTTTGCTTGCTCATCACAAGGCTATTCGTGGATATAAGTACAGATTTCTTTACCGCATCATCACTGGCGACGAAAAGTGGTGTGTTTATGTCAACATGAACCATCGAAAACAATGGCTTAGCCCCAATAAAAACACTTCCGCGATTAAAGCGAGGACTTGCTCCACGAAAGACGATACTATGTCTGTAGTGCGATTGTGAAGGCATCATTCTTTATGAGCTCCTTGCGAACAACGAGATTGTTAATGGACAACTCTACGTTCAACAAACGTATCGACTTGCCGAAGCTATTCATGAAAAGCGACCTCATCGGCGTTACGGATGCATTCTGCAACACGACAATGCTCGTCATCACATTGCCAATATGATAAAAGACGCCATCCAAACGCTTAATTTGGAAATCCTGCCGCATCCTCCATATTCGCCAGACTTGGCTCCATCGGATTTCCATCTGTTCCGATAGCTCTCCAACAATTTACGCGGCGTTTCAGGCAATACTGATGTGGAATTAAAACCTGGTTGGACGAATTCTTCGAGTTAAAGTCCAGAGATTTTTATATCAGAGGCATCGAAAAACTAGTTGAACGTTGGGAAGAAGTCATAAATAACAACGGAGAATACATTATTGATTAAATTGCATATTGTTATCAATTAGAAATACATTTTTTTTAAATTGTTAATGGTAATAAAGAAATTTGATACAAACGCAAGAACTTATTCCTCAACCAAATATATTTGAAAATTTCCAATTAATAAAAATTGAAGGTTTATAGAAAGGTTTGGAGAGTATGATTGTAACGACAAAAAGGGCTGTCTTAATTACCAAAAAAGAATACAAAGTAAAGGAAAGATTGCTTTTATACTTTTATGTTCTTTTGCTATTTTCATATGTTCATGTATGCTTCCATTATATCTTCCTTAGCATTCATGTTGGACCAAAAATGATTTTTAATTATTCTTTCTTCCTTCCAAACTCAAGCTGGGTTCTCAAATTGCGAGTGCGTGAATCAATTAACTCGCTTAAAAACAATAAAAGCGTGATTAGTTTAAAAAGAAATGTCAATGTGACCTTTCACTAAAAACAAAATAGCTGAGAATAAAATTAAAAATGGAAACAGTTTTAAAATTTATCCCAAAAGTGTTGAGATAGATTGAAAGTTTAGTTAACGAGAAATGTTTTCTTTTTGTCATTAAATATTAAATAAATGAGCTTTCCAAACCAAAATGTACAAAAGTTTATGGAACATAAATTTCCAAGAGTTATTAAGAGTTATAAATATAGCATGTTCATCTGCTTCTGCCTTGATAATTATCTTTTCCTTTTTATTTGCCTATTTCACTTTTCCATCAAACTTCACCTTCTCTGTTGAGCCCTCTTTCCACGTTTGTTATAAAATTTCAGGCAGTGGAGAGACACTTTGAAATTGTTTCCTCGAGAATACTGAAGGGACTAATTCAAAACGTTCTCTAGTCATTGTATCAAGAGCCTCTGTTCGCTTATTCATTTCCCCTGACGTTTGTATCTAATCTAGAGCTCATATTTCGCGATGTTCTCCATGTGCCTATTTCTTTAGTGAGAGAAGTATGTATAAAATTTTTAGTACATTTTCTTCCTTATGTGGAAGTTCCTTGTGTAGAAGTTCTACATTTTATTCTCACTCATTTTTACAGTCTACCACTACAAGCATTTAGGAAAGAATAGATTTGATAGAAGGCCATCCTTTCCATATTTCATCATTTTGTTAAATTTTTGGAAAAGATTTTGCCTACAAGTGTATCTTTTGTGTACGTAAAAATGGCGTCAAAAATCTTCGAAAAAAATTCTTATTTTTTTGTCGAGGAATGAAAGAAAATACAATTGAGAATCTAATATATCCTCAAAATAAAAATAAAAACATCCCTCATTTCTAAAATTACTAGAATTTTCAGTCAAATAAAACGTATCGCTAATTTATTAAATCTAAACTTCGACTTCTGTCTATCCAGTATTGCAACCAACTCAGATTTTGATATCTTATTTACCATTGTTTAAAAAATCTTCAATTGGGTATTTATGTTAAAGTTTTTAATTGAAGCTAACATTGATGGTACTTAACCAAAGTTCAGAAAGTTTTACTGTAAGTTTAGAGAATTATTTAGATATTCCTCATATTATCACATACCTTAATTTTATCACTCTCCTCTTAATTCAAAAAAACTTCAATTGATCCTTCGTTGATTTTCTTAGTTTCCTCTTATTTAGATATTTTTCTTTTTGGTTTCTTGCCACTTTTTCAAAATACATTTAAAATAATAATACTTTCCAGGCATGTGGCCTCTATTAGTCGCGTTGAGGTTAGGTAATTAATGTGGATGGAGCTCCTCAATGTTACTTCCTCATCTCGGGCAGCCGTCAGCCACCTGAGCACAACCATATATCGCTGGAAATAAAAGAAAACAATGTTTCTTTTAGGATAATTTGATCTAGTTCGAGAAAAGAAATTCTCCGTAATTCAAACATTAGAGGAACCGAATTCATTTTAGCCCTATCTTATGATAAAAAAAGCGATATTTGGGATATTTCTTCCTGTAAATTCAGGCGGTTTTTTTTTAGGTGGAATTTAAGGAGAGTGTTAAAATTTTGACAAGGAAACGATGGGAAGCGGCATCTTCTTTCGGTTCTGCTAATGCATATTGCCTGTACTAAATTCATTAAGTGAAACCTAGGCGCTGAACACAAAGTATCCTAAAAACTGAGGAGGTATCAAAGAAACCGAATGATTTATTTTAGGAAGAATCAGCAGGGATCAGATTCGAACAATCTGGATAGGTATATATAAAAGAGTAATGTATATTGTAAAAAGAATAAATAATATGAAAATAAAATAGGTATAATACCTCTGAAAATAATGATAAAATGAACATAAGAATTATTAAGTGGTGATAATGATTACGATAATAAAGCTTTATAAGGTGGTAGGGAATTTTTAAAAGGCAAGACGTATTAGTGCATGTGGGAAACAGAATATATCCCGCCCCTACCCTTGACACCATCCAACATCATTTACATATGATGCAGAACATAAATCTACTCATCTAACTTTTAATCAAAGGCTTCTCTATCCTTTTGACATCTTTGAATGTGACATCTAGATTTTATTATACATGCGAATACCCATGGACTTAAATGAGACCCATCGTCTCAAGAATACACAAAATGTATCTCAGAGACTTGAAAATGAAAACCAAGATGATGGTGTGAAGGAACAGAAGGAATAGAGTGAGAGAGGAAAGATTTAAATAATGACAGATTAATTGTTTGTTAATGATATGCATAAGCAAAATAATATTCTTTGTCCAAGGTTTTACTACGTAAATGTTGGATGTGGCGACAGAGTGAGTGAAAACTCGATTAAATAACGATATCTGAATGGATCCCGTCATGTTGAACACATTTGCATAGCTTTATTTCTAATTTATTGCACTACACAAGAATCTCGGTTAAAAATAATTCCTCATCTTTAATAACCATAAACGTTTTTCGGCAGAATAAAGTCATTGGGCATCAATGCTGCTATAAAGCTTCCTAACCCATACAAGCCTCAATTTTCTCTTAAGTCTCGATTTTTGGAGGTTGCACTTCTCTGGCACAGAGATGCCATCGTCCATCTGCAAGGATGATGGCAAACTCGTCTTCTGGTCCCCTTCCCTTTCATCCTCATCAACATCAGGAAATTCGGCCCAGAATCACCACCATTTTCCGTCTCCATTCGCCCATGCCAACTCGCTAAAGGAGTCCCCATCGTCGAGGGGTCTCTTTAAGGTAAAACGACCACTGATTGCATCTCCCGATAATCGACCCGCTTTCTGAATTTTAAATATTCTATCTGTATAACTGATTTAAGGTATCCCATTTAAAAGCTAATTAACAAGTAAATAACGTTATCCGATTGCAAATTTTCGATAATCTGTCAGTATTATCCTTATTTATATTTGCTATATTTCACGTAGGCATATATATGTTAACTAGTGACTTATTTAAACTATATTTTTGGTTTTCACTCTTAAAATATATCCTTGAATGGCAACTAGGTAAAATCATTAAACGCTATCGGCCCCTGTATTAAAATACTTTTATGAAGTGAACGTACTTGTACGTAACGAAGGACGCGTACGTATATTAGAGGATATATGTGTATATAACTGTATATATACACATTCTCGTGGCTTTTATCTCTTTCCTCCAAACCAATAGATACATATATCTATATATAAAGTATTGCCTGAAGAGGTGACCTATTTTTCGACATATATATTTATATATATATATAAATATATATATATATATATATATATATATATATATATATATATATATATATATAATATATATATATATATATTAGTTTAGCTGGGTACCAGTCTTTCCTGTATGCAAATTTTGTTGAAGACCATTGTGTATTTTTCCTTAACTAATTTCCTTTGGCAGCTTTCTCTTCTTCTAAATATCTTTTTTATTCCATCTTGTAGATGGTGGATCACTTGCCAGTATTTATCTCTTTTTTAAATGAATGTGTTTGGTAAAAACTAAACTAAATTTCTAAGCTTTCGATCTTATGCGATCATCTTCGGGGCGTTTTGAAATGTTCTTGCTTCCTTTACTGATGTAATCAGTTAAGTAAGAATCTGACAGAGTGAAATAAAACGATATTTAAAGGGTGTTTATTTCGCCTTGGTTAAACGTAACGTTAGAGGAAATAGGCCACTCCTGTGAGTGGAATTTTAAAATAGTGCTAATGTGCGATTCCAGCTTGTCCCTTGACTGTTGATGGCCGACTTATCTTCATTTATTAATATGGCTTCTAAGATGTTTAGCCTCGCTTTATTGAACTCTTTTCTTTTAATAATGGTGTTATCAACGAGCATATCTCTCGTTAAGTTAATATTAAGGGTACTCTTCATATGGTTCTGAGGCCATCCACTTTGTAGGTGTATGGTTAAACGTCTCAAAAAGGTAGTGGTTCTCATGACAATATATCTTGAATTTTTAGAAAGCTTATAGTCTTTATCGGGTCAGATGAACTCTTAAACTATGTTGGTTGACTTGAGTTTCGAGGAGTTTAGGCAGATGTTATTTTTCACCAGAAGATTGCTGGCTTTTGTTTTTTAATAATAAATGATGAGTTGGATTTTATCCGTTTAATTTTAAACCTTGATGTTACGGTTAATAATCTCCCTGATGTTTTTTTCATCTATTTTATAGGCCGTGGACATCTGTTTTTTTGTAATACACTTTGATGTTGTGTACTCCTCCATGATTACTCCCAGTTTTCTCCTGCATGTTTGTAATGGTTATTTAAAAATGATTATTCACAAATAATAGTGAATAATGGTTTCTCAAACAGCATGATCGACAAAAAACGCCAAGCTTTTTTAAATAACCATTAAAATCGCACTCTTATACCTCGTAATCAACGATTACTTTCACGAAGTGAACGTACTTGTACGTACTGAAGGAAATGTACGTACATTAGAGGATAAATGTGTGTATAACTGTATATATACATATTCTCTTGGCTTTTATCCCTTTTCTCTTAACCAAGAGATACATATATGTATATATAGATGCATTGTCTTGGGAGGTGACCTATTCCTCGACAGTCATACATCTTCACAATATATAATTATATACAAAGTCATCCATTCACTTGTAAGTCAATTTCTCTCACAGACACTCCTACCTATAATCAACCTACATTTTGTACGATTGTTTAACACTACGTACACTCTGACCGGTATTCTACTATACTATTTTCATAACCCATTTCCATTTATTCTTGTTATTTGGATGTCATGCAGCCCAGAACACCTTTACTACCTTACCTTTCCTTACCCAGTGTTTCCACACTGTATTTATTCCCCGCAAACACAATACTACATTCAAATAGTCTATTTACATTTAATGCACTATGGAGCTTTGCATATTATGTATACCCTCACTCGTACTATATCATACCTTCACATTTCTGGTGTTAACGCTTTTCATTAATTAACGTTCTGATCTTCCCTTAAACAACTTTGCCATTCAAAATCTTGTAGTCACATTTTGGTTCAATTTTGTAGCAGAATATCCCCCACACATCCTTGCTACCTAAAACACCATACATCTTCATTAGTAGCGTTAAGAACTCTTTTCTTACAACCTAATCCATTTTCGTCTCCATGAAAATTCCCGCGCACAAAATTACCACCCAGAAAATTGAACACAAGCAAAATTACCCGCACATAAAATTTTACCCATAAAAATTCTGCAAAGGAAAACTTCACCCATGGAAAATTCTATCAAATAGAACAATTAACAACTAACTAACTAACAAATAATCATTCAAAAGTGTAGTTACAACGTACGAAATGCAGACCTCCGTCATTAGTTTGAATGTAGCCACCATTTAAGCTTAAGTTTATCCAGATCCATAAACGCATTACACACAACGAATCATATCTATAGTTTCTTACAGTTAGCTCTCTCCTTGTATACCTATAGTCCCTAAACTAATCTTATTCATCTCACACCACTATATTCGATTCTTCTTATACGAGGGATTAGAATTTCTCACTTACTTTTACCTACTACACTCAACAGACATCTTCCCTTTTTGCAGTTTCAAGATTTCTTCAACTTTTAATGATTTACAACTCAGCCATGAAAACCATTTCCTTACATAATCACAAGAGAATTTTACTATCTTAGCTATTTTTTCACTCACTCTTGTTATATACCATTTTTTAAACCACTCACAGCCTTAACCATCTCTTCCATTCACTTCATTATGCATAGGTACAATATGCAGACGCTGAGTTTACTCTCGCAAACTAATTAAGACTCTTCGATTGTTTACAATTATTTTGCCATTCCTATGCTTGATATTATTACCTTACTCCAGAGTATCATCCTATTCTCATTCATATCCCATTAATCACCGTCCAAATACCTAATTTGATACCCTTTTAATACTAATAGTCTCGTTTCATCTTGCCTCTGTGTTTGCATTCATATGTATGAAAAAACATTCACATATTCACTATTAAACCTCCGCATGTATGTCTGCTTTTGAATTCCACAGCACGTATCACATACGCCTTTTATCATTCTGCATCCTGTTTCTCTTTCTTGTTCTACTACACTCTAATGCAGCCATTTTATTACTTACCAATAAACCTTTAATTTATTCATCCCTATGTTTACACAGTATCTGTTGTATATCTCACGCACTATCACATTTTTTTCTGTACGTGTATTAATACGCTCTGCCATTTTGATTGTCCATTTCTTTACACTAACATTATATCTTCTCACCCATGCAACAACCATTTTAATCTTATGCACCACAATCATGTAATCTAATAGCACCATTGGCATAAGTGGTGCAGTTTTAAAAAATTCAAATACAGAAATTAGCATATTCTTTCTTACTCGAAACAAATCATTCAAGTTAAATTCTCTCTCTCATTTGCTCTACGCATATGTATTTCAGACCATCCTCGTTCTGAAAGAACGTACATGACATACACAAATATTTGACAGGGCTAAATTTTTTCCGAGACGAAAATAAAATGGAAGTTTAAGAAGCCTCCAACATTTACGTATATACAACTCAAGAATCTTATGCCTTCCTTGAGGTTGTTCAGCAGAGCGCGAAAAAGTTTGTACGGAGGCGCTTGCATCCATTGAAACCCATTTGTATTTCGCCAAATTTTTTACTTGATTTCGTTCGATAAATAAATATATCTTTACTGACAAAATTACGATAAATGCACGCATCGTTTGAGTTGAAGGTAAACAAATATATTTTCTGACTTTTATGGAGCAATCTACTTTTCTCAGATCACATTTTACCAAACTATTCGCAATACTTGGACTGAAAATGAAACCATTCCTGTTCTGACGTATGGATGAATAGATGTCTTCCAGCACAAAGTTATAACATGGGGTCTACCTTAGTTGTGAAGGATGGATAAGAATTATGAGTTCCTTGATCTTACGATCCAGGGCACACTTTTTAAAATTCTATTTCGTGGCACATGCCGAATGACCATTTTCTAGGCAGTTTAACATGAAATATGGTTCTTTATCATAGTGAAAAAACGCTAAAATAAGTAATTTACTAATTTAAACCTATATTTTATTCAGAGTTAATATATATATATATATATATATTATAATTGAATCTTTTTTATGACGTTACGCCCATCAACCAGTACTGATATATACGCAAGAAATGATAATCATTTTCAAGTACGAATTCAAATTTAGATATAATGCTGTTTAAGTTACAAATGACAAGCAAAGAATTTAAAGTGAACATCACTAGAGTGAGAACCTCTCAGATTTAGTTAAAATAGTTGAGGTCTAGAAACACAAATTTCATAATAAACTTGATGGCCAAATATGTTCTTAATAAATTAGAATTATTGTTGGCTGAGGAATATCCCACAAACAAGAGCTTAAGCATTTGCTGATGACATTTCAAGGCAACATAGAAGGTCATATACTAGAAAAGCGGGTTCCACTTAAATTGAATGAAAGTCAGAAATGCGACATCTTGAAGTCTGTTCATCGCAAATTGAAATGGTGGAAAGGGGCTTATTTTTTTAAATGAATTGAGACGAACTTTTAGATAGAATGAAAACCAATTCATATCCAAAGCTATTGTTAAAATATTAAAAGTTTATGGTTACAATTTAGTGAAAAAGCGAAGGAAACTTCTATTTTAAATTTTGGGACCGACCAAACAAAAACATCACATTGTCGACTGATTGCTGAAAATCATTCAAGATTGGTCATCAAACCACTTGCAGTAGTCAATAAAAATTGATGATTGTGGATTTATAATAATGTCAGGTACCACGCCTCTCATTTTGCTGTGTCTGTGCTTAGAGATTTGTGATATTAACTTTCCATTTTTTCCATATTCACTTGACATGGCCTATGTCATCTTAAACCACACTTTAAACTCCATATTCTCAAAAAATAGCTAAGCAGTATTCTGTGTTTTTAATGAATAGGTGATCAAATGAAAGCCCTGTGGCGAAAGCCCTGTGGTGGTTGTTATCACCCGCAGAACTTGCATTTGCTTCTTCTTCTTTGTATGTGACTTGGGGATGAGCCTTTAAATTGTGAGCGGGTAAGAAGATGTGGTATAAAAATTCCTTGGAGGTTCCTAGCTTAGAGAGATACTGGGTTTGATGGGGTAACGCTTTGGGCGAGGTACAGTCACTGTGCCTGGTAACTCAGCGGTAAAGCATCTGACCGGCAATCAGCAGACCCGGGTTCGAGTCCCGGCTAGGAATTTCAAACTTTTTTTCTCCTTGCGTTATCTCTGTCTTCTCGGTAAAGGATTGCCTTCAATGTGGCGCCCTCTGCTCTCTTTGATTCTAGTCTTGTTCTAATGTCCCTTTCTCTTACCTCTAAAAAACTCCTGTTTCTTGTTTCATTGCTCATTCGCGTCCAATTTCTCTTTCTTGTACTATTGTAATATAGTCTGCGATGCAAGGTTTCTGCACCTTTATTTCTGTCTTCAAAATTGTTTTGAAAGGCAGAAAATAAATATGGCGAAAGCCCTGTGGTGGTTGTTATCACCCGCAGAACTTTCATTTGCTCCTTCTTCTATATATATATATATATATTTATATATATATATATATATATATATATATATATATATATATATATATATATATATATATAGAAAGAGAGAGAGGTTGAGGATAAATCCCAAAATGAGACATGTAAAATTTCTCATTTAATTAAGTACAACGTTTCGGGTATCTTACCCAACTTCTGGTCTATAAAAGAGATTTAGAACACGTTTAAAATTACAAAAATTATAATGCACACAAGGATTAAAAATAAATTATTTAGTTAATCGAAATTATGGTAAATCGTTTGAAAACTATTGAAATTTAGATATGGATCAATTATGGGTAATTTAAATATGCATAAATATAACACTAGTGATGCAATTATTGGTTGACACAGATATTAGTCACTAAATGAAGCAGCAATAGTAATAAATTATTTAATAAATTGAAAATGTGAAAAAATCATTTGAAAACTTGACACTAAATGTAGATGCTATAAATATGGATAAATATAAAAATATACTAATTGGGGCAATTAATTGGTACACAAAAATATTAGTCACCTTTAGTGGACGGTAAAAGCGGAGAGACTGAGGAAAGATTATAGAGGAAACCGATTAGAGATTGGTAGGTTGTGAAAATATTTTGAGTGGTTTATGAAATGAGAAGATGAAAAGCAGTTGAATCAGAATTTAAACTGGGATTTAGTTGTTTTATAAATAATGATTCGAGAATGCGCTGGGAAGTGGAGTCCTTTGCATGTCCTATAATTTGAAAGTTTTTGTCGGAAATTTCTGTCTTACATTTAATTGAATGATCTCGAATGGGAGAAGTTTCTTTATTGGTCAAGGTGGAGCCAGTGCGAGAGCTAATACCAAGATGAGAACAGACCCTAGCCCTAAGTGAGCGAACAATGCTGCCAATGTAGATCCCCTGGTGGCACCTGGGGCAAATGAATTTCTAGACAACTGAACAGCTCATTTCATGTGGGATTCTGTCTTTAGTTCTGAAAAATTTTCCAATATGAAAGTTGTTAAGGAAAACTATTTTGAAGTTGGTATGCGTGTAAAAACTTTTTAAAAGCTTATTAAGTTTTCGGCGTAAGAGTAGGTTGAGTGGGCCAATATCAGGAAGAAGACAGTACCGGACATCCTTGGGGACAGAGGAAATTTCTTGTGGAGGATGTTTCCCTCTGCCCCATACTAGCTGCATACCCAATGGCAACCTACAAGTTGGCTAAATATCTAGTACCTCTACTTAACCCTTTTACCATTAATCAATACAAAGTTAACAATAGTTATTCTCTGGCTGAAGAATTCAGGAACTTGAAACTTCCTGGTCCTGACTTTTTGTGTAGCTTTGATGTCGTCTACCTTTTTACAAATATCCCCGTAAATGGAACCATGGACCTAATCATCCAAAAGGCCTTTCCAGAACCGGATTCGACCTTTCATAAATTTACACCGTCGCTTTTACGAACTCTTCTTGAACTAACCATTAGAGACAACTGTTTTCTGTTTAACAACTCCATCTATCAACAATTTGATGGTGCTGGAATGGGTTCCCCCATGGGTCCTCTTCTTGCTGACATTTTTATGTCCAACTTCGAAGAAGTTGCTTTGCGAGAATGCCCTCCTGATTTGAAACCGATATTTTACCGTCGTTTTGTTGAAAATACGGTTCTAATATTTAAAACAGAACAACAGTCTCTTCCATTCTTTGAATATTTGAATCATCGCCATTCAAATATAAAATTCACAATTGATACAGAAAAAGATGAAAAATTACCATTTTTGGATTTCCTCATATCATGCTCCTCGCCCAACTTCACCACTTCCGTCTATCGTAAATACTCTTTTTCTGATCTCGGCATGAACTTTTACAGTTTTTGTGATATTTATTATGTGATCAACAACATCAAAACCCTCCTTCACCGTGGCTTTCAGCTTTCATCTGATTATTTTCTTGTTCATTCTGAATTCAGTTTTCTCATGGGTTATTTTCAAAGGAATTGTTTCCAGCCCTCACTTGTACAAAAATGTATCCGTCAATTCTTTGATAAAATATACCATCCTCCACAAGAAATTTCCTCTGTCCCCAAGGATGTCCGCTATTGTCTTCTTCCTGATATTGGCCCACTCAACCTACTCTTACGCCGAAAACTTAATAAGCTTTTAAAAAGTTTTTACACGCATACCAACTTCAAAATAGTTTTCCTTAACAACTTTCATATTGGAAAATTTTTCAGAACTAAAGACAGAATCCCACATGAAATGAGCTGTTCAGTTGTCTAGAAATTCATTTGCCCCAGGTGCCACCAGGGGATCTACATTGGCAGCATTGTTCGCTCACTTAGGGCTAGGGTCTGTTCTCATCTTGGTATTAGCTCTCGCACTGGCTCCACCTTGACCAATAAAGAAACTTCTCCCATTCGAGATCATTCAATTAAATGTAAGACAGAAATTTCCGACAAAAACTTTCAAATTATAGGACATGCAAAGGACTCCACTTCCCAGCGCATTCTCGAATCATTATTTATAAAACAACTAAATCCCAGTTTAAATTCTGATTCAACTGCTTTTCATCTTCTCATTTCATAAACCACTCAAAATATTTTCACAACCTACCAATCTCTAATCGGTTCCCTCTATAATCTTTCCTCAGTCTCTCCGCTTTTACCGTCCACTAAAGGTGACTAATATTTTTGTGTACCAATTAATTGCCCCATTTAGTATATTTTTATATTTATAAAATATTTATAGCATCTACATTTAGTGTCAAGTTTTCAAATGATTTTTTCACATTTTCAATTTATTAAATAATTTATTACTATTGCTGCTTCATTTAGTGACTAATATCTGTGTCAACCAATAATTGCATCAACTTGTGTTATATTTATGCATATTTAAAGTACCCATAATTGATCCATATCTAAATTTCAATAGTTTTCAAACGATTTGCCATAATTTCAATTAACTAAATAATTTATTTTTAATCTTTGTGTACATTATAATTTTTGTAATTTTAAACGTGTTCTAAATCTCTTTTATAGACCAGAAGATGAGTAAGATTACCGAAACGTTGTACTTAATTAAATGAGAAATTTTACATGTCTCATTTTGGGATTTATCCTTAACCTCAAAATAAGCCTTCTTAGAAGCAAACCTATAGAATATATATATATATATATATATATATATATATATATATATATATATATATATATATATATATATATATAGGTAGGCTTTAATTCCTACTGAACGTGTGAAAGCTGGTTAGGGGCGGGTTGGGCCGTAGCCAGGATTTTCACTATAAAAGTCCCACTTGTTACTGGGGGGGGGTTTGTGATTATTGAATTCTAAGAGTGCATAATACAGGTTGAATAAATTAGCCGAAGGGATTCTTAATTAAAGTCTTTCCAAGGGTACGTCAAAAAAAGGAGGAACCACAAATAAACACACGTACAAAAAATAAACTTTACTCTACACAAATATAATAATTAGCAATAGTTAAACGGGCAAAATTAAGGATTAAATATTAAACACTGATGTTAAGCGTCTAGATTTATAATGACTCAATGGGAGTATCAATCCCTGTTAATTAAATAGGTAATTTAAAAATAGAGGGACACTGGGTTTACAGATTACCATTAATTCTGATGGATTGGAGTTACGAATACTCAGGTCTAGACGGGGTGGTTCTGGTGGCGTTAACCCGAGTTTTCGGAGAGAGGGGTAATAAGTCAACGGGTTTGGGGCTGCTGACTGCAGTTCCGGTTAGTTTACTCCTAACTAGATGTGACACTAACAAATAGTAACTTGCAGTAACTATTTGGAGGTTGTTCCTTTTCTTTCTCAAGTTACATTGAGCAACAGAGCGTATTCTTCTAGTTACAGACTCTGCGGGGCAGGATTTACTTCAGGAACACTTAGAGACAGCGACCCAGTGGACCGGGCGGCGCGTTGGAGGTCGATAAGTTACGGCAACGACTCTCTGTCAACGGGGGGTTAGGCGTAACGCGACTAGATTTGGGACACTGTTGTAGAGGTGATGAACAGCGATGTTATTTATACCGCGGATTATGGGAAATCGAGAGAGAGATTCTATTCACGACAATTTGCTTATGGCAGCGCCTTCTGGAAAATCTCCATGGTATCCTAAAGAAGGGAAATAGAATTTAGACTTCTCTGTGAGATAGGCCTTCTTTCTTCAGACTTCCTTTCGCCAGTTGGGGGAAGCGTGGGGGAGGGAGATAAAGAGGAGACGAAGGTCAACTCAAACTACAAATTTCTTTCGTTCACACGATTGTCTGGCGGCATGCGAGTATGTACGTTCTGTACCCTCACAGTCATACTGATATGACGTGCTAAACCCTCACCCATCCCTGATCGACCATGATGTTTGACTCTATGAACGTGACTCTACACATAATAGCTTCGTTGCAACTATGCCGTTCTACTTAGTAAAGGCATAATTGCAAACTTTGGGGAAAGGAGGTCTGAGGCTTAGCCCGCTGCGGAGCCCAGAGGAACGAGCAACCTTGGGATTTAATAACAAACGCGGGGAGGCATAACACACTACGCTGCGGTCACCATCCACGACCACAGAGGGAGACTCTACCGTCTCTGTGAGATGTCGGATGTAACTGTTAAATACACAAAAGCCAAGAGAGGGGGCCGCACGCCGACTGGAGTCAGTTGATTCTGGCTTCAGTCATCATTAAGTCCGCCATGTTTTCACACCCTCTGAGGAGCCCAACCAGGTCCATACTCACCTATCATTCATCACCACATCCGAGTCATGTTCACGGGGTCCTCATCAGCGGGGCGGGGGTACGCCCCAAAGTAAGTTTCAAAACGTTAAAAAATGGCATCCATTAACTACCACCTAATACTATCACACCACAGATAAGACACCCACCACAATAGACCACCACACACTACTCAGCCTAGCCGCTACCCATGACACCCCCTTCACAAACATATTAAAATTACGCACAGGCCACAAGCTTGTATTCCGCTCACAGTAGGACGCGCTAACCTTCCACGAAAACACAGCCAACACACTCGCCACTCACAACCTCTACACAAAACTCGCGGACGGTATCCTGAAAAAATACCAGATACGAGTCACAAGGACCAATCCCTTATGGTTGGCCTTTACTAACGATGACCTCCTTACACACCTTCGACAGGAGTATGGGGAGGAGGTAATCCAAATACTTGTACTTTAATAGGACAAAAAACTGGACAGTGGTCACACTGTCCAGTGAAAACACAAAAAAGATGCTGCTAGACCAAGGCATCAAGGTCTGCGGCACACTTACACACCAACAAAACATGGAATCACAACCCAATATAAGACCTACGCCATGCCACCGGTGCACCACTACACGACATGCACAGCAACCACAGCCCTCTGTCCAAATTGTGGCGGCAACCACGTCGCAGTCAACCCAAAATGCCCATACCTGAGTAAGGCCCGCTATGACGCCGTGCCGGCTATACGGCGTCCACAACCCGTCTACACAACCACAAACTCCAACACCACCCCCCCTCCCCTCACTAGAACATTCGCCGCAGCTGCCGGTGCAACGTTTTCTGCTCTCCCTACTCCACTACAGACACACCCTAACCCCCCCAGCAGCACCCACATCTCACTCACACATCCCACCTCCCTCCTCCCCAGCACCTTACACTCAGAGACCCCTACTACTACCGACACCCACACACCACACAGCCACCCCCACTCCACACCACACACCCTCCTCCACCCCACATCACACAACTAACGAAAACACAAACACGAAACTACACCTTGCCACCTTGCCCTCAACTGTGGCAAAAGATATGTCAAGCGGAGACCCCCGTCTGTACGCAAATATACTTAACACACTATTCGCCTCTAACGGTATAGAGCAGATTACCTTCCCCTGAGAAGGTGTTTGCTCTAATAGACGAGCACATAAGAAGACCTGCACTCCTCCTCACCCCGGTGGGTACACACATCTCCCCATCGGGACCCACCGGCTCCCACTTTCACTACGCTGACACCGCCTACCGTCCTCCTGTCCCTTCACCTTCCTTACCTACTCCTCCGCCTACTGCTCCCGCCTCTCCCCCCACCCTTCGGCAACCTCTGATCCTCCCTCCACTGCCATCAACCCTCTTCCAACTGTCTCCCCCCCCCCTTCCACAGCCTCCACCCCTACTACGACCGTCACCCCAACCCCCACCTCCCCTCAGCCTACAACACCCCGTGCCAATCCCCCCCCCCGCCGCACACACAAGCACGGGACAAACAAAAACCCCCACACTCCGGCTGTTTCCACTCCTTCCCCTTTCACTCCTCCTCCTTCCACTCCTCCCCCTTCCACTCCTCCTCCTTCCACCCTTCCTCCTTCCACCCTTCCTCCTTCCACTCCTCCTCTGACCAAACTTCCTTTCTCCCCCGACACCCCTCCTCTCATAATCTGTACTTCTCCTACTATCTCTAGCCCCTCATCTCCCAGCTGTACGCCATCCACCTCAATACTTACGCTCACACTAGACTCACAAAACAACGCGATAAACTCACCAGAGACACAATATTCAAGGCGTTACACGTAAGAAGGTACGCGGCCCACGAACACCCGCCACCCGTACTGTTTTTCGCATAACCAGTAGGCATCATGAATAACGCGTTTCCAACTGAGCAGATATCCTCGCCCTCCTGACCTGCATCCAACCCTAGTCCAGTCCGAAACCACGTAACCAACGCTGCCACAAGAACACAATGCATCGGTGTATAGCCACCGACCTAACAACTCTCGCTATTTTTTCTTAAATGTTTTCCGCAACCCTCCTCTCTGACTACCTGACCGCCTGTATTCACATACAGCGGTCCCTCTCTGTTATTTCTATATACATAACGAAAAATCGTGGTAGAATACGTCAGTCTCAAGGTGACGAAGTCCCCGGATTAAGATTGGGCTACCAAGACTGGACAGGTAGATTACTTGGGACGCAAGACTACGAAGTACCTTGCAAGAGAGGCAGGGCTACCTACCTAAGGGGCTAAGAAGCAACTCATCCTCGAGCTAGTCCCTGGTTATCAAACCGAACCTTAAGCTAACTTTGTTAAGTTCAACTTACTCTCGTCAAAGAGACACCTCATATCCTGGTGCATCTTAAATACCAGGGGTATTCCTCGTCCTTGAAGAATTAAGAAAAGAAGAGGGAAAAGGCTCCCCCTTGAGGCAGTTACCCGGTGGACACTCCAAACTCATAAGTTAACTTAGTTGAGGAACCTAGTTCAACTTATTCAGGGCAGAGAAGCCCCCTTCCGTTATCCTTGCCCTTGAGGAAGACTGGAACTAAGAAGAAGCTTATCCTCGAGCTAGTGTCTGGTTACCAAACCGACCTTTAAGTTAACTTATTCAAGTTTAACTTATTCTCGTCAGAGAAACCCCCCTTCCTCGATCCTCGCCTTTGAAGAATACCTTCCCCGACTACAGTCCTCGCTCATAAAGAATTAAGTAACGAAGGAGAAAAGCTCCTCCTAGAGCCCGTTACCCGGTAATCACACCGAACTCTAAGTTAACTTAGATTAAGAACGAAGTTTGACTTACTCTCACCAGAGAGACCCCCCATTGAATACCGTGTGGACCCCCATCTGCTACCCTCGCCAAAATACCTCGGGATCTCGACCATCTCCATCTGGCCGGACGGCACGCGTCGTGGAGCCTATAACATTCCTGAGGTATTTAAACTCCAGTAGAGTCAATAAGCCTAAATCTTATTTATTAAAGTGCGTAGCGAATTTAGCCAATTTCAGAGGGGCAAGCTAATGAAAGTAATTATTGTGTATTATAATATTCGGAGTATTTCTTTGGTTAATGTTTAGTTTTTGTGTATTAAATTGTTAAAGTTAAAATATATGTTTATTTTGGGATAATTCCTGTGTTTCCTCTGATCCTTGCGTGTTGAAGTAGCTCTTCCTTAAGAACGAAACAACCGTATTAGCACTCTTAGAACAAAGCCTACTTCATCAAAGAAGTATTTCACGTTCCACAAGGTCTACCACGACAAAAGGGGTGACCGGGGTGGAGTAATCAGAAAGGGCCATTCTACGCAGGCGTATCCAACAGAATGTTGGTAAGCAGAAATCAATAGAGAAATGAGCGATTGACGATAAAATAAAATAATTACATATCATAGGGTTGTATATTACCAGAGAAAAGTATAAACGTAAAATATACCATTTTGGCCTTTGTAAATATAGACATAAGCGTTTCTAATCACTTTTTCTTCCTATCCATAGTCGAAATTTCTCATCTTATCATTTTATTTGATCTAATCTCCCATATTTGGAATATTTTGTGTAAGTTGTGCATCAGATTTCTTGTACTCTCTTGCTTGCAAAAAAATAGTGAATAAAAATAATGATATATGAACCATTAAAGCAGTGGGTCAGTAAAACAGGAATGTCCGTTTTTTAAGCAATCCAAAATAGGTATCATATTACGTTATTTAGGTTTTGTCTTAGTTAACAGTCGTCACATTTCTTATATATTGAAATCACTAGAAATTAAAAAAATGTCTCTAACTATGATATTTTGTTTATTTTTTCCCAAAAGTCTTGCAATCATCAAATGTGAATTTTTGCGTTAATTAAATCACCAACACATTGATATTTTCAAGTTTCGGCCTAAACCGCCAGGTTTAGAAAATAGACCCCCAAAGAATTCAATTTGTTGCAGTTGTCTTGATTCTGATAGAAAAACAACCAACTAAAAAGTTTAGGTTATTTTTTTCTCCTTCAAATCATTAATTCTTTGCAAAATAAAGAAGGAAGTAGAATAGGAAAAGTTGCGTGCATTCACCTTTGTGGCGCTTCAAATAGTCACATTGGGTTGCCTAATCTATATTATCACTTCCAGTAACTTCACCATTTTTATACAAGCTTCTCTTATAGAGCCCCAATACAAGATGCCCTCCTTGCTTTCTTTATTGTTAAAAAAAATCATTTCTAAATAAAATAAACTGGCTGTCAATGCTAGTTATAAACATTCATCATTTCACATATTGCAATCTTTTTCTCATTATCGCTAAAATTGTCCAGGCGAGAGAGACAAAGTCGAAGCTCCATTGCCTTCCAATTTAAAAAAACTTTACAATTTCTCCTCTCGACTCACTAAAAACTTCATTATTTTGAAAATAAATGTGACATTTTTTCCTGTTCCAATTTTCTAAAGCTTATTTTGACATTCCGCCCAAATTCACTCATATTTCATAATATCTCTTTGTTTTTCTCTCCCGGTGACCGGAAATTTCCGTTCATATGGCCCGGCAAATTATATTGCAGCGGCAAATTGGCGATCCATTTGGAGAAGTTTTGGGTACTTTATCGAAATTTGCTCCTGCAGTATTACCTTTTGGATGCGTAGCCTGTACTTGAGCACTTTTAGATTACCTTCAGCTTTATCTGATCCTTAAACTTCTAGTATATGTTCATATAATGACACCGAAAGAATCGCATACAATTTTCATTCGACCCATTTCAAAAACACCGGTGTTTTAACAAATATTTTAGCCTTTTCTTCCTCGAGTGGAGTCAGAGCTGTTTAATTTTACTATCTTCGGCATTAATAATGATCAATAAATATGGGAATTGCAAGACATTTTAATAATTCTTAAAAAAAGGCATACATAATAAATACACATCTCCTAAGAAAAACGAGCGGTTTGTGGTGTACTTGAATTTTGTTTATCTAAGAATCTACGGACATGAATTGAGAGCCATATTCATAAATACATGGACGGATATGACATCATTTTGGATAGCAAAAGAAACCCAAGAAAGAAAGTAAAGAAATACGACGTTATTGAGGACATTCAAATCAGAGAATTTGTAAAAACTAAAATATTGCATTAAATCAAAATTGTTCCCTCTTTTAAAGTACATATATATTTTCATTTCAAATTAAGTTATAAAAAGTTATTGAATTTTAATTTAGGTTATATTTTGACGACATTTTGCATCTAGCACATATCTTTGATAATTTGAGGAAGTACCAAAAAAGCTATTGGAATGAGAGGTGTTTAAATTCTGCGTTGACTTTTTATTTGAGAAAACTTTTATGCTTTCTCAATTTCTCATTTTATTTCGGGTTTTTTCAATTTTGCCTTTAAAAAAATATTTGTAATCGCGTAAAGATAAGCGTAACCAATGAAAGCATTTTTACTATGAACAAAAATTTAAGGTGTTGAGTGATAGACAGAGGAGGAAAAGAGACTGATAAATAGATATATGGGAGAAAAGATAAAGAATAATAAGACTGCAAATGCACAATTGTGAAACTTAAATATGTACATGTTGTGAAAGTTAGGCAAATTGGATAATTTGATAAAAATCGCAGGGATTCGAAAGTTCCTAATTACCCCGCCTTCGCAAGCAGAAGAGGGCGAAGAGGAAGGGTCAGGAAAGGAGGCAAAGAAGATAGAAATCGAATTAATTGGGAAGAATAAAAGAACAAAAAATAATAGCTTAATTAACAATTCAGCTGAAAAGAAAGTCAGCATTTCCGAGAGAAAAGTCTTTAAGGAAGATTTCATTGTGAGAGAATGAAGAAATAATGTGAGTGGAAATGTGCCTAAGGTACACAGACCGAGTACAGAAAAGGAGGGAAGACTACATGGGGAAAAGAGCTGTAAAATACAACTTTTCCACTTTATATGATTTCTCACATGAGAAGATGTAGAATTTCTCCCTTTATCTCTCTCTTTCTCCCTCTCCTTCTCCTCTCTCTCTCTCTCTCTCTATGTATATATATATATATATATATATATATATATATATATATATATATATATATATATATATATATATATATATATATATATATATATATATATATATATATATATATATATATATATATATATATATATATATATATATATATATATATATATATATATATATATATATATATATATATATATATATATATATATATATATATATATATATATATATATATATCTATATATCTTCCAAATATTCTTTTTCATTTTGATATTATCTATATTGTTGCTGATCGTCAAACTCTGTGGCTGAGCCTTTGCGTGCAATGAAATCTTCAAATGTGTTTATCTATTTAGGTTGCAGTGTTGCATTCTGGACATGCCTACTAGTAGCTCAGTAGGGCCGGGTGTTTTCCACATCGCAGCTTGAGAATGTGCACTCTGTGTCATCAAAGTAATCAGAATTCAGAAATTGGGATGTCAGGGATCCGTCCATGCAGCAAGAAGTTGATTAAAAGTAACTTGATAGAGCGGTAAGTGGATAGGGTATGGATATGTTTTAAGAATCCAATTTTGGGTGGGCAAGGTAGGCTGATTTGAAAGCTTATCTCTGATGTTACATAAATTAGATTGTCCTGTAATGTTGTTTATTAATTTTCTGATTTTCTTTTAGGCTGCGGTTATATTTTGTGTTTCTCTAATACCAAAGTGATCCTTGAATTTGAAGCCTGGTTTCCGAGTGTATATGCTGTATGGGTGTAGTAGTTGTGCAGCCTTTGATTATTTGGAACATTATTTAGTATGATGTGGAGAATGTCGAGGTACGTCTGAGAAAAATTACTGGTCAATGGAGGGCTATCATTGTCAATTTGCTGCGCTTAGGATTTGTTCATGGTCGCTGTTGTTTGTCTAAACACTTTTTGAAAGAGTTTTAGGGCAGCCAGTCTTGATTTATATCTTTTTTTATTGTTTCTGAGCTTCAGGGGTGAATTATTTGTTACCCATAGCTTTTTGTTGTGTATAATTGGGGTGGTTTTATGGTTAAATAAGTGTGTTTTGTTGTGCCTATGTGTTGCAGTTTAATTCAGTAGCTAGTGATAGGGTAGGGGGCTATTTTGAGCTTGTTAGCATTAAACTAGTTTCTAAATCTGTTGAGGTATTGTTGGGAGAGGTGAGTAACAGTGTCTTTGCTTCGTGTATTAATATGAAAGATATGTCATATGTATGTTTATGAAGCGATGTGTAACTAGAGTGACTATATTGGGATGTGTCATGAATGTATATTAGGGTGGTCCAAAACCTGAAAATGATATTTCTCTCTCCAAGGAGCTTATTTCATTACACTTCACGAAAAGGATTTAGACGTAAAATTTCTTCTGTCTATCTCATCATTTAGTGGTTGACCGATATTTAACCTTTTGTTCAGTCAGGTTGGCCTTTGAGAGAGTTTGGATGGCCATTCGGTATTCGTGAATGAGATGGAAGATGAATTGCTCCTGATTCTCATCCTTCTTCAGTGTCACATAGTACGCCTCTAGCAGGGCCACTCCTTGTTCAGCTGCGTCGTTCACAACTCTTAAGCTTTTTGCTCTGGCCTAAAAGTCCTCGTACAGCATATCGCCCATCACAGCTACAGGATCCATCTGCAGGATGGATACCCGTGGGGACCCGTGTGGGTGATCGTCAGTCAGATTTTGCGTCTTCATCCGAGTCACGCATTCGGCCTTTATTTTATCTGGAACCCAATCGACCAACAGAGAAAGGCCGACCAAGCCTTCCGCCAAATTCCAGAGATGCCATGAGTAAGAAATGCTTGCGGTTGATATGAAATTTATATGATTCGTGTAATTTTGTAGTTCAATCAGCATCATAATGTCATTGTATGGGGCGTGGTATGACAGAGGAGCTTCGTCCTAAAAGCGAACGTAATCAGGACAATGAACTTTGCCATGCCAGTCACATTCCGCCCCTCTCGTTTCTTTGTCTTAAACTGGTGTCGGAACAGGAAAATTTCGAGGGAGTAGATGCCCTTTGATATCCACCTCGAGAGGTGGATAGCACAAGGAACACAAAACGATGGTTGAGTCGTTGTGCCCCCTCCGAGGAACAAGGCTGCGAGCTGCCGAACTCAAAGTAGTCATTGCATGGACACTTTTTCGGATCAGCCATGGCGGATATCAGCTAATCCTTCATCTGAGAGCGAAGATGCCCCTAATGTCTTTCGAAAGAGGGTATCCCTAGCAAACAGGTACTCTAGCTGGTTGATGGTCGACCACTTCTTCTGTAAAAGCTTAAAAAGTGCGACTTTCTGACTTTAGGTTTGCCCAAACACGACTCAAAGGACGTCAGAGAAAACAATCTACAACACATGATAGCGGCACGCCAACATCACCAACTCCCTTCCAAAACATTCCATGATCTGCCGCACGTATTATTGCAGAGACCAGTGTAGCTTGCGGTTGTATCGAAGTCTAATCCGAGTAGTTCTTCGCGAATCTTGCAAGACTCAAGTAATTCCAGAAAAGCTGCCGCCAGATCTTCTCCAGTAGTTAGGGCAGCACTTGAAATACCCAGCAACTTGTCATATCCTTGAAGAGTTGCCACAATCGCAACCCTCCCCACTTTCTTCCCTCCCATCTCCTGGAGCATTTTCAATCCCAATGGGGGAGAAGGGCACCAGCTGTTTGAAAGTTCTTCCGCTCTTCCTCGTCTTGGATTTCGTGTTTGTGACGACGCAACAGGCGTATCGAATTCGAGACAACGTCCTGTTCAGCGCTAACAGCGCCAATGACAAAGCCCCACCACGATCTGTGAGATTCACTAAATATAAGCCGCCGGCGACTTCAGGAGATTTGAAGATGTTCTTGGGCCTCTTTACAGGAGGAGCAGATCTACAGGCTGAAGTTGAAGTTCAGTAGTCTTCTTCAGCTCATGACTCCTCTGACGATGTAAAGCGGGAATTGAAAAAGCAGTGGCCCCATGAACCTTGGCCTCTTGTTCATTGTATCTCTGCTTGAAAGCAACGTCTTGGTCATTTCTCTTTCCTGGCCTGGCATCTAATCTAGATTTATTCGATCAATCCCTGCAATGCTGCACGAGAAGATGTCCTCACGTTGCATCTTGATGAACTCCTTGTCTTCTTCTTTGGTCATGGTCTTGAGGGCATAGCTTGTGGCAAAATAAAAAAAAACATGAAGATCATGCAGGAACCTTTCCTTTATACCTTCCACGAGTCCGGTGTTTCTTGAGTGCTTGGTATTCGTTGTGAATTCCGCGACGTTTGCTGACAAAAGCATCCACGTACCCACGGGGTCGGGATCCTGGCCCTCTCGAATAGGGTGAGGACTTTGCCACATACCAAATTCTGGACTTCTGAGAGACTCTCCTGACCCAGGATTTGATGGAAAAGCTACAACTCCAGCACCTTCCGCTTAATTGGAAGATGGGCACATGAAAGGGAGTCAACAGACTTCAAGAGAAGCCAACACTCTAGGCTTTAAAAAGTAGGGATTGCCCAACCAGAAAATAAAATGAAAAAAAATAAAAGTGTGGCGACCTCTAAATATAATATATTGGAATGAAATTTCGCAAACAAGGAGAGTAATGAAATATGAAAAAAATCAGTGGTGTGGATAAAGGATCAGTGCACTTTGAAATATTAACTCCCGTTTTTTGGACCACCCTAATGTACAGATAGGTTTTAAAGGGGATATCTGACAAGCATGTGTAAACTGGGCGTCTCTATCCGCTTAATAGTTCATCAACCCCATCATTTGTGTTGTTGTGCATTTCGGTATCTTGTTTTGTGAGGCGTTTTCTGCGTGGTTTTGCTAAGTAGATGCAGCCAAGAATTCTTTATTTGTGGTGTGTAAGAAGAGCAGTGTCTGCTCAATTGCCTCACATAGTTTGCCTCAATTCTGAAATTAAGTCCACGATATATTTTATCTCAAAATTAAAAGACTCAAGAGGAAAAGGACAGTTGGGGATGGAAAAATCATATATCAAAGTTGTAAGGGGCATAAGAGAGCTAGAGCAGACGTTATGCAAAATCATTCTTTATATGAAACTAGCATTAATATAATCTTTTTGGCAGTTGAAAAAATAGTTCCACGAGGTTAAGCAATGGAAAATATCTTATAAGAGTGTTATAGTCTGATTTACTGGTTTTATTGTGTCGTTTCTCTTTGTGACTATAACTTTTTCAAGGATCTTGTTAATTGAATGGAAGATTTTACAAGCGGAGATACCTAAGACACAGCTTATATAATACAAATTAGTACTAATAATGTTTTATTTACAAGTTCCAAGGAACCTCTAGTAAGGTGCCGTCTACTAATGAGGAAGCTTAAAGAAAGGAGAGGGAACAGGGCGTTTACAAGTATCCTTCCCAGAATAGGTTCGACAAATGTTTTCTATGGAAGAGCATCCTATATTAACAACTCTTTTAAAGTTTTTTGCCAGGAAGAGGGATTGTAATTCATCGATTTGTGGGATGATTTCTATTAACAAATGGAGCTATTCTGGCGAGATAGCCTTCATCTAAACGGGGTGAGCACGGCAAGGCTGGGAATATTAATTAATAATTCTATTGTAAATTTTTAGACAGAACAGCATCGGAGAGTAAATAGCACATAAGGGAGAGTGGCTTACAACGCCGTAATAATAAAGTACTCCTGCGAAAGACAAATTTACATGTCTACTACTGTAACGCGCGTAATATTTGAAATAACCTCGACGAATTTAAATGTTTAGTGCACTTACGCAACTTCGAAATTATAGCAATACCAAAATCATGGCGGAGAACTCTAAGAGAGACAAAATATATAAGCGAATTGAAACTACCAGGGTATAAGCTAATCAATCAAGGTCATAAGCTTAAACGAGGTGGAGGAATAATACTCTACACCAAAAATCATATAGGTTTAACCAAAATTAAAATTGACTCTCCCAAAAATGTTGAGGTAATATTCGCCGGAATAAAATCAAAATGGTTTTTCAATATATATCTTTGTATGGTTTAGACCCTCACTATAGCAGATTGGTATTGACACTGAATTATATAACATTATTTGAAGTAACATAAAAAATAGTTGCACTTTAGTAATGGAGGATTTAAATTGTACCAATATTACTATAAGAAAGTTTAATGCAGACGGAAAGGTGCAGGGGCTATTGGAGTTTATGGAAGAAAATTATTTAACCCAATCCGAGAGGAAAATATCCTTGACGTAATTCTAACTAACAACGTTAATCTTATCTCGAGTATTAGGAGTGGCAAAGGTATAGGTTCCAGTGAAGACAAATCAATAGATTTCGATATTATATAAATCCTAACAAGTAAAATAATGATACTAAAGTGCCAAATTTTAAACGTACTGACTTTAATGGCTTCAACTGCAAGTTTAGAGAGATCAATTTGGATCCAAAGTTAGGAAACGTTAATCAGTCCTGGTCCTCTCTCAACGAGCATCTTACAGAGTTATTGTCGTGGTATAGGAAGGACTGAGTGATGGAAGGAGTTTCTACATATGGGTTGTTTACGTACTCCCCCTAAAAACTCCGTGATTAATGTTATATCTCTTTAAGAGTGCTATATAGGTGGATTATTATTATCTTGATTATTGACTTCTTTAAACTTTGAGAGTTCCTAGTGCCATACCTTGCGTTTCAAGGATAGAATATAAATTTGTTAAAACAAACTAAAACTTTAATTAAAACACCTCAAAAAATAAATAAACATGAACCAAAGAAATATTACGCACTAAAACACAGTAAGGACTTGAAGCATTTTTAAGTAAAGCTTTCTAACTTGACCTACTTGACATTATAGTGATTATTGACCCACCACTCACTTCTTCAAGAGTGCTTAATAGGTGGATTATTATTATCTTGATTATTGACTTCTTTAAACTTTGAGGGTTCCTTGTGCCATACTTAGCGTTTCAAAGAAAAGAATATAGATTTGTTAAAACAAACTAAAACTTTAATTAAAACAGCCCCCAAAATAAATAAACATGAACCAAAGAAATATTACGCACTAAAAACACGGTAAGGACTTCAATCATTTTTGAAGTAAAGCTTTCTAACTTGACCTACTTGACATTATAGTGATTATTGACCGACCACTCACTTCAATAAAAAAAAAATGATAATGGCCTTTACCGGACGGATACCGGAGTTTAAATACCTTTGTGGATCCCACTTGAAACGGGTTTGAGTTTGACCTTGAACTCAATGAGTTACGTTACCTCAAGAATGTTATTGTCTTGGAGACGCGTGCCTCTCGTCAAGATGGTTGGTGCGGACGAAATAGCGTTAAAGCCACAGATAACTTTGGCGGGCGTGGCAGATGGGGGAGCCACAAGACTTCGGCAAGAAATGATATCACCACGGGATAGTGAAAGAATGTTCCTTTCTTCTATTCGGATTACTCTGGAGAATAATTCTCCTTGGCTAGCGATGAGCCAAAGCTTGAATCCTTTGACTCAGGGGAGTGCTAGAGGGTGTGCACTTGGGAGGCTTCCTGAGCACGAGGATTATCTCTGTGCTAGGAGGGGTTTCTCTGACAATAGTAAGTTGAACTTGGTTCTTAAACCAAGTTAACTTAAAGTTAGGTGTGACCACCGGGAAATAGCTCAAGGATGAACTTCTTATTATTAGTTCCAGTATTCCTCAAGGGCGAGGACTATCTCGGTGTTTTGGGCTACACCAGGATAAGGGGTAAGGGGTTCTCTGACGAGAGTAAGTTGATCTTGATACTTTAATCAAGTTAACTTAAAGTCCATTGTGACCACCAGAGACTAGTTTGAGGATGAGCTTCTTCTTATTTCCAGTCTTCCCCAATGATGAGGCCTATCTCGGTGCTTTGTGATACACAAGGATAGAGGGGGGTGTTTCTCTGACTAGAGTGGGTTGAACTTGATGCTTAAATCAAGTTAACTTAAATTTCGGTGTGACCACCAGGAACTAGCTCAAGGATGAGTTGCTTCCTATTCCCTTTCTCTTGGTAGCTTGGCCTCTTGCTGGGGACTTCGTACCCTGCTGACTCACGTATTCTACTCTCGTTTTTCCAAAGTTTTTTTTTATATATACGTCGTCACTCCACTGGGGTAGGGGTAGCAGGAGGAAGGAATTTGTGGACAGGCCGCATAAAGATTCCTCCTCCAACGGTTTTTCTCAGGGCGTCGTACAGATGGCCCGTTGGGACCTTCTGCATTTCGGGCGACGCTTCTCTAATTTCGCCTCTCCGTTGAAATTGAATACCCGCTCTTAGGGGAAATCTTGCAATTTTAAACCGATGCTAGGATCTCCAGTCCGACCTGAGCTGATTATTACCTTCTGTGGTCTCAAAAGGTCGTTTAGCTTCTAACCGGGAGGAGGGGCAAGAGCGCCGTGGTTAAGAGTTTAAACCGTGGCGTCTATACGGCCAGGATATGGCGGTCAACGTCCCGTGGCTCACCTGTGAAGGGGAACGGAAGTATCGATTCTCTCACAGTTATATAAGCAATTCATTCCACAAACAAACAAATAAAACGCCTCAAGTAAACCAAAATGGTGGAATCATGATATCGAAGTCAAATTGAAGGATAGGAACTGTGCATAGAAGTGGCCCAAGCGTAACCCATCCGGAGAAAATAATCGAATTTCGTTAGCACGCCAAAATGAAGGCCAGATATAAATATGAAACGCTAAAAGAACATATGCAATTCAAATTGAAAAACTAATTACGAATAATCCTAAGAAGTTTTCGATTATGTATTAAATAGAAACCCGATAAAGGAAACAATAGGACCTATCAAAAATGATAATAACGATAATATATTAAATATCTTTATTGCATCGGTTTTTATAAGAAAGACGAGCATAATATACCAGAGAAAGAACGATGTGATAAAGTTTAACGAGTATAACCTTTTAACAAATATCGAATTCTTAAAATCAGAAAAAGATTTATATATCAGTAAGTTAATATACTGTGAATTTCCAGGTCCTGATTTAATCTCTCTGGCTAATTTAAAAGAAATTCAATACGTGTTAGTTGGACCGCTAAGGAAATTTTTAAATAAATGTTTAGAAGAAGGTCACGTGCCATTAGTTTTTAAGTTAGCGAATATAACTCCTATTTTTAAGAAGGGAAAAAGGAAACTTTCGACCATTTAGCGACCTAGGTAAATTAATGGAATCCGTCATTCACGATAGGGTGATTGACCACTTGGAACCGTACAATTTCATAAATAAGAACTCCTACCAATTATCGACCCATAAGTTTAACATCCACCTTAGGTAAATTAATGAAATCTGTCATTCGCGAAAGGGTGATCGAACCCTTGGAGATGCATGATCTCATAAATGATAGTCAACACTGCTTTAGACAGAAGTGTTCCTGTTTAACTGATCTTTTAGATTTTGAGGAGAGCATGATTAAAAGCTAGGACGAAAGTAGATCTTTGGACATAGTTACATAGACTTTGATAAGACTTTCGACACCGTCATAATCGATTACTAACTAAACATTTTGTTCATGAAATTAGGGGGAACCTCTTACAATGTATAGAGTTGTGGCTAAGTAATTGTACGCAAAAAGTACTTTTAAACGGTACATTTTTGGAGTGAAAAAAATGTAACTAGTGGCGTGCCCCAGTGCTCTGTGTTGGGATTAATGTTATTCCTTATTTATGTAAATGATATGGACACTTGCCTACTTGGAAAATTATCCAAATTTGCTGACGACACAAAAAAATTGGGGTCAAACTTTAAATGAGATCGATAGCAAATTAATTCAGAAGGACCTATATAAAATCCTCGTATGGTCTAATAGATGGAACATGAAATTCAATTTAGACAAGTGCAGAGTTTTGCACGTCGGTCGAAATAACCCAAATTGTAACTATGAAATGGGTGGTAAAAATCTTATCTCCGTGGAAGAAGAACAAGATTTAGGGGTGTGGGATTCAAAAGATCTTAAGTTTACAAACAGTGTGACGAACGCGAACCGAATGCTTGGGTTTATTGCGAGAAGTCTTCACTACAAACTTCAAGATATAATCATACCTCTATATAAAAGTTTAGTAAAGCCACATTTAGAATACGCGATACAATTATGATCACCTTATGCACATGTAAACAACAATAAAATGGAAAGAATTCAACGACTGGCAACTTAACGTATTCGTTCAATTAAAAAAAGGTGCTATATAGAAAGATTAAATATGTTAAGATACTGACTCTCAAAACCTTGCGATTTCGAGGTGAGCTTATCGAAGTATTAAAAATTTTAAATAAATATGAAAACGTAAATTATGAATTTTTTTAAGTACGACCCTCGTATCACACATAAAATGGTTTTAACCTGAAAGAACGGAGGTTTCAAACGAACATAGGTAAAAAAAAAAGGAACGCACTACCCGCAGAGGTAGTAAATGGTAGTAGTATTAATATAGGGACTTTCAATAAAGTCGCTCTATTTTTAAATGTAAATAAACCAAGTTGTGTGTGATATATGCACTCAATTTATTTTAAACTTTAAAGTAAATTTTATGGTATTAAGTGTGGAATATGACGTCGTTCAAATTTCCGCCGCTGCTTTGCTTGGAGGAACGTATTCATGAGGCCTATTTTTCGATGACTTTTTCGCATAAATCTGGCTGAATTTGCAATTTGCTAGATGGTGTTCGTTATGTTGACTTTAAGGCCACCAACCTTTTGAACATTATTCTCATTAAACTTCTATTTAAGGTAGCCACAAACAAAGTTGTCTAATGGCGTTAAATCGCATGATCTCGGTGGTCAGTTGTTGTCGCCGACGCGCGAGATGACCCTGCCCGGAAATCGCTGGTGCAAAATGTCTATCGTGGTGTGCGCAGTGTGGCACGTAGCACCATCCTGTTGGAATCACATGTCTTCAGTATCCATATCAGGCGTATAATCCAGTTGAGGCCACAAGAAATTGCTTATCATCGATCTGTAGGTCTCGCCGGTGATCGTTATGGCAATCCCATCTTCATTCTCAAAAAAATACGGACCGATGATTGCGTTAGACAAAAATGCGCACAAAACGGTGACTTTGTTGGGATGCAATTGGTGCTGGTGTATCTCATGTGGATTGTTTTTGTCCCAAATCTGACAATTTTGCTTGTTCACAAATCCATTCATCCAAAATTGGGCCTCGTCGCTGAAGATGATTTTTTTGGGGAAATTTGGGACAACTTCCAACTACTCTAGAGCCCAATCAGCGAACACACGGCGTAGCGATGTTTATAAAGATCGTTTACCTTAAGTTCATGGGTAAGTTGGATTTTGTACGGGTGCAGACCCAAGTCCCTAAGCATAGTTCGCCAAACTGAAGTCGCATAAGGCCAAGTTCTTGTGAACGACGAGAAATTGACTGCCTCAGATTTTCCCATACACTCTCATTTACGACAGCGATGTTTTCAGCAGACTTTGCATTTTGGCGACTTACTGGTGTTGGCTGATTGTTGATCGATCCTTTTGCCTCGAATTTGGCCACCAAGCGTCGAACAGTGGACTCGGCAGGACGATTGTCGACGGGATAGAAATCACGTTTGTCAAACGGAGCACTGATTTTGATAATAACATTTGATGATTTGCACACGCTGTTCAACGCTATAACCTTCTATCCTGACTTGCCAAGTACTACTGAACAGTTTACAGTGAGGTTGCCAGACGTGGCTTTAACAACATGGCCACTATCGCCTGACAAAGCGCGATCGTCCTTGTTGAAAGACCCTTTAGAGTTAAAAACAAAATTGACAGTTATTTTACGAATAATGATATTGTTTAATTACGGAGCCCTGTTGTGGATTTAATGTCGCGTGAGAGAGCATCGTGGCAGCAATGTCCAAAGGAGGAATACTATCATATTAGTATAGAAAGGGACTTGCCTTTTGAGTGGACTAAGTAGTCTTTGCTTGCCGTCCATATCTATGTAGCTATGAGATAGAATAATTAAGAATAAGTTTGAGTAAAAATCTCCACTCCTTTTGTGGCATTTTATTTCTTAGTAGGGACCTACATAGCGTCAAATGGTAGAGCTAACCCACGGATATCGACCGCGTAGTGAAGACGACTGAAATCCTGTGACGAACCTCATCCGATATGGCTCCATTTCGCTCACATCGAAAGCAGCACTTGAGGGCGCCAAGACTCAATCTCAATTTTGAGGTTCAGATTTGAGATAAATACCCAATGAAAAAATTCATTAGTTTTATTCTTGTTCGTCCCGTTGTCTCTTCTTCACTGATGTCGGGCTGAGCATCGGTATCAAATTTCTTCTTTTTCAATTCAGCGCCTTTCGGTATTCTAATGAGGACTGGATCTTTATACTGGTGGTTCTGGGAAACATTCTGGAGGAGGGGGGGGCAGGTAAAGGGGTCAGAATGAACAAAGGGGTGAGAATGTATTTAATTTCTTCCAACGCTTCTTTTATTTTAATTTAGAAGGTTGGTGTAGGTGTTAGGGGTAAAATAAATAAAATGTGAAAACCGCGAAATATTAAATAAGAAAAAAAGGAACCCTTCATCATTATTAATATACTTTAATTCAAAACCCTTAATGCCGTTGAAAAGACTATAAATTTCAAGCTAGCTTTTATTTCTTTAGAACGTTTAACGTCCTCTTTCTGCCATTGTTGGTTCTAAGCAGGCACTGAAAGGAGCGGGAGAATTAAAAGAGTTACAAGTGATGACCCGAGAGAGGAGCATCGGTGTCTCTTTAGTCAGACTGTGCCTCGGGAGGGCATGCTGCTTGTCCAGGTTTCAGCTGAAGCATAGATACTGCCCCCACCCACATCCACCCCATGAATAAAAGAAGAGCAGAAATTGGAGTTTATTCATTGATATATTTATGAATTAATGCGTTTCTTTATTGGTCAATATAAACAAGGCAGTAATCACTACTTCTAATATTTCAACTAAATTGCATTGGAAAATTGAGTTAAAGTGATATTAACATACAATCTTAAAAGGATCGAAAGGAAAACTAACGAAATTATTTGCCGTCTAAAAAGACTTTTACCTTCTATCATATTATATATATATATATATATATATATATATATATATGTATAACTGAATCACGAAAATAAGGAACGTGAACATTTTTTCCTCTATGTTTTTACGTTCGTTGCGCATTGTCAGTCCTCAATATTTGGATCAGGAAATTGAATCTATAAGAAAAATCGGTGCAGACTTGTGTTATCCAGAAAATATACTTGATATTTGTTATAATAAAGCCAAAAAAAAGTTTTATAACGAAAGTACTATTGAGAAGGAAGCGCCCAAGAATATCCTCATTTTACCTTATTTTAATGGCTTCGAAACCGTAAAAACATTGTTAAAAACACTTAATGTAAATCTTGTTTTCTCTTATACTAATACTTTAAGAAGAATGTTAATAAAAAATTGCCCTAATGAAACAAATAACGTAATTTATAAAATCCCTTGTTTAGATTGCCCTTCATTTTATATTGGGCAAACTAGCAAGGATCTGAATGTGCGTATTAAGCAACATAAGTACTCTGTAAACACTGGGCAAACATCAAATGCCATTTTTATCCATTTTAGTGAAAATTCCAATCGTATTAATTGGAAGGAGAGTTCTGTGATTGCCAAATCAAATGACTTTTTTTTCACGAAATCTTTTAGAATCGGCATTTATACAACTGACTTGGAATTTTAATCTCAGCCCTGGAATGTATTTTTTTGGACCCTTGTATCAAAAGAATGTTTAAGAATGATTTTAAAGATAAAATTTCTGAATTAATGATTACCACCTAGAAGTTATTTTAGCTTATTTATAAAAAAACCTTTCCTCATATTTTTCTTTTGTCATATTTTCTAGTTATCATGTGTAAACTTTTTTGTTTTCATATTGCATATGTGATTCCTAAACATTGCCTCCCTCCTTTCTTTTGTAACCCGTAAACATTTTTTTTTTTTTTAAAACCCTGACGGCTCATCTCGTTAATAGGATTTTTCCAGGTATCTGCTAACCCCAACCTTTTTAATCTTTATATCCCATATTTTCATTAATCAGGTGTATAAATATCTTTCTCTTTTTCCCTGTCTTTTAGTCTGCTTAGTAAAGGACCATTAGTCGAAAGGCCTCGCAGTTCTCCGTTGTTTCATTTTCCTTGTGGCTGTAACGTTATTCATATATATATATATATATATATATATATATATATATATATATATATAACAAATATTTTCATTTCAGGTTCTCTAAGGTACGGTATCATATATTTCATTATTATTATTAATTTTCACACAATTGTTTTCTCTTTCTAACCTTCCTCACTTCTTCCTTACGAGGTAACTTCCTGTTCCAATTCAGATCCTCACTTGATTTCTTTCCAAATGTTTATATTCTGCTGATTGCACCGACCTAATTCCTTTCGCATGTACTTCTGCATTATTGATCGTTTTTAATTACTCGTTAAGTTTTCTTTATACTATAAATATTACTTCAACATATAATCATTCAATATTTTACTTTCTCTTTCTAGCTAAGTTCAAACTGTACATTAGGACCATCACCGTGAAAAGTTCTTGACTCTCTTATTCTTAGTGTGTCTTTGAAATTTGCCATCTTTGTTTTCCTAAGAACCAATAATCGAAGAGATTATGTGGTTATGTAATGCATCATAATAATCTAAAAATTAGAGTAAATTTCTTTAAAATGTGCATCACAACGCTGCCAGTGGAGTTTTAGCCGGAAGTAGTGCAACGCAGCGGTTTTATAAAACGAAGAATGCAAAAGAGTTGACATATGTGTATGTGGAGACTTCCTTTCCTCGTTGATAGGAAAGATGATAGTTATGAATTAACAATGGATTTACATGTAGAAAATCATGCTCCACCTCGCCTATAATTGAACTCTTTGGAACATATGTTCATTACCATCAAATTATATCAATTGACAAATGGCCAATGAATACCACTTATCCTAGTGTATACGTTCATCTTTGTCAGAGATTATCGTGCCTGTAATGGAGTTGTAAATTTACACTAAACAAACGAATTATTATAACCGAAAAGTTTTGAAAGTTAAGGAAAAATCTTACTACTACCCATATACAGTAATTCCACTAAACGAAGAAGAACATAAATCATACCCGAAGAGGCCAACCCTCGCAATTCTCGTAAATCAGTTTTCCCATAATTAATATCGGCTTTAAAATGTCATCCACATTTGTATCACGAGAGAGTATGACACAAGGAGAGCTTTGGTGTGATAAACGAGGAGCTAATAACCAAAGGGGCTTCAGAGAAATTTTGAGTAAGGAAACTTTGAGAACTAAAGAGATTCTGGGTACCATTTTCCTAAAATTCATCTAATACTCCTTTACTTACACAAAGTTAAAAGGTAAGGTAACATTATCTGGGGATATTTCTATCAAATGTTGGTAACTGTAAATTAAAATAAACATATTTTTTCAGAAAACCTCTCCCATCCCATTTAAAAACCTTGTCACATGACTACAATAGGGAGTGAGAAACCGTTTATCCATTATAAATTCACAAGCTGAAAGAAAATAACTCGGTTTCAAACCAATATAGAAGTTTTTCTTTCAAACAACACGCCATTCATCCAACATATAATGTCTTGATTTAGCTTAAATTTCAGCAAACTGAAATCGCATTCGCCATTCTTTATCTTTAATCCCTATTAGAACACTACTAAAGCAAAACAATTCTCCCTATGTTTATCTTTCTTTTTAAATTCAATATAGTCCTTGGTTTAAATGCATAAAATTGAGGTAAAAAATTCTGAAATCTACAAAGACTAAGAATTTTGTGATAGAATTACAAGTTTTAAGCGAAACAAGCCATCTACAATGGCAACAGGTTTTTAAGCGTTTCCTAAAGCCAAGTATAAACCATTCAACTAATTAGCAACGTTTTCATTTGATTCCCCCTCTCTTCATTTCGCAATTTGCGACTATAATTTTGCATCCAATGCTCTTGGGAATAATTAAATGTGGTGGTGTTATTATACCATAAAGACTTAGCCTTTAAATTATGTTAATCAAACTTGAATTTAGTAGGGAAAATTATAAGAACATGGCTTAGAAACATTTAGTATATTGCTACGAATTTTAACTCATCTGGAAGAAAATGAGAACAATGAAAAAAAGCGACTATAAGCCAAATTAATTTGTACACAATTAATAATATTCTGAAAATAAAATAGGTTAATATCTAGAATATCTCGCACAAAAAAATTATGTAAACCAACCCCCTTCTCGTTGACTATTTGTTTGTTTTTTTAATTTGACTTTCCTTTTGTACGGAATTAAATAAAACAGAGAAAAGAATGAATTTATTATTCGTATTTTTCTAAAATTAGCAAAATATGGCTGCCGATTTCAGAATATTGATTACAAAAATAGATCTTCAAACGCAGACTAAGCGGTCAGTTGGTTTGTATGCCTCTTATCTTAATATGCATTTTATATATTACCTTGGCAAGCGTTGGAAATAAATGTTTTTCGAATAAATTTGCAGTCTTTATTTTGACATTAATTAAAGCATTCGATCTGTAAACAAGTGCATAGTATTTCGCTAGAATATAAGAGGTGCTACCTTTTTGAAAATAGAGAAATTGCAATTTCCAGGAACAACGATTTATGCGCTACAAATATATATATATATATATATATATATATATATATATATATATATATATATCTATATATATATCTATATATATATATATATATATAAAAGAGAGATAAAACGTATATTGTATTTTCATTCTTAGATATTGTTTGTTACTTACAGATATATGGGCTCTCTTGTAATGGATCATTGCATCAATATTTACACAAAGGACGGGGTTGCCCCGTAGAAACTTTTCATTTTGAAGTAATGTGAGTATTAGAAAGTTTCTAGCGAAGCAGTGCATCTTGTTAATGCTTATAACAGTAGAGAGTTGTTTACATATCCATGTAGTTCCCAGTATGGTCATAATGTCTGAAGCTAGTCATTTAATCATGGGATAAGTTTTTCCAATATATTGATACAAATTTATTCATCAAACAATCAAACTGAAACTTAAAATATTCAAGCTAAAGATTTTCTTGTGCTTCATTAACATTAACTGAGGATGGGGTCAGAAACACTTAAAACTACCTTCCAATGTATTTTAGGTCGAAAAATTTTCATGTAATTCATTCATTAATTTCTGAATCTTAATGAAGTAATTTTTGTTATTAACATCAATCTGAAGATCAGTTGTGTCTGCAAGAACTTTAAGCGAAAGCTTCATCTCAGGACGAAGATAAATAGGCAGGGATTTTCCTGAGGTCCATGGCCCTTTTGTCTGATACCGCTGCTGTAAATAAGAAAGTAATAAAAATAATTTCAATATTATCATCAGATATTCCTTAAATTAATAATGAAGCACATCCAGTCCTAACATTTTAGGAACAAAGAGTTGATAGAGCCATAATCTACTGTTAAGACTACCTAAGATATATCAAAGTGAAAGGTGTAGAAAATAATCAATAAAAAAGAAATAAAGCCTACCATACGAGTATTAAAAGAAAATCATATAAAGAATGAAATATTGATGAATACAGAGAACTAAAGAGTAACATAAAAAAATTGCCCAACCAAAATATATATATTTATCCGCAGTAGTTAAGAACTGCCAAAAAATATAAATATTTTAATCAGTATTTAAACAACTAAAATCAAACAATAGCCATTATTAGCCCGTTGTTGTAGATTTATACTAATGACGTAACCAGCCATCACAAATTGCCTCAGAATTTTACCCATTCAAATTTTTAAGCTAATTCGGTTATGTAGAGATGGATGGTGATTGATCAGTGTTTTGCACTGATTAGCATATTAGTCAGTGAAAAGTTAATATTGTTAGATACACGAGTTGAAATCCAACAAAGCAGCTGAGCTAAATATAATTTATCCTCTTCACGATAAATAATTACAAGAGATCATTGTGGGACCTCTAACAAAAACATTTATTAAATAACTAGTATTGTAGAAATATTTCCATGTTTTTGAATTATTGTGTATAACAATCTTACAAATAGGGTGGAAATTTTTCACTAAACGGCTCAAGAATAGCCAAAAAACTACCAATAGATTTGGGCTTTTTTGGAACTTAAAAAGTCATGAACAAAGCCAACAGACCTAAGTCACTTGCTTTCAATTCTTTCAATATTTTGGAAGAAAAAATGAATTAACAAACGTATTATCAATTAACACAAATATCATCTCACCTTACGACCTTCCAAACTTTTAAATTTTCATTTATCAGTAAATTGGTTACCATCTGACCCATCAACCGACGGAGCGAAATAGTAACTTATGGACTCACGCTACTAAAGATTTACACATCTACGAGTGATTAAAATGCTGGAAGCTCCTGGTCTATGCGGATATTTGCCCCTATGGATAAAATATAAGCTCATGGGAAGGATAGTAAAAACCTTCATTGAATGCATCGAATCGTGCAGAAGGATGAATTATCTAATCGAGTACCTCCGAGATTTATAGTAGGACCACATCTATTTTAATACAGTCGTATGTTAATAATATAGACGAGGAACTATTCTTTTTAATTTCAAAATTCGACCGATAGATAATCTGACACAAGCTTTTGAGCTATTAAACCGTTTTGATTATGATAAATCGGATTTAGTTTTTGAACTTAACCCAACAGATGCCGACAACAGGTAATTTCTGATCTCAGATCTTTAAGAAATTCATTCTTTATTTAATTATGTTCAATTTTTTAAATGATCTACAGGAATAGATTCGTGATTGGGGGGAATTTTTATCGTATTCCGCTCTTTTCTGTTTCAAATCAAATTAAATAATTTTTTTTTATTTTTAGATAAGAATCCCCCCACAAATGTCTACTTAACAAAATAATGATGATGAAATTTGTTCTATCTTACAACAAGATAATTAACAGGTGATCAACTATAGTGAAAAGGAATTTATTATAAATTTAAAAGTATAATTTTTTTTCTTTAAGTTTCGGATCGAATGTTTGTTACGGACGAATGTGATGAGGACTATCACTTCAAACGATGGAATAAAATGGTCGAAGACGCCAATGCCTTAAAGGATGTCAACTTTAAAACAATCTGTTGCACGTATCCTGATTATAAAATTTGGATATTAGTCGAGTATTTTCGAAAAAATGCTGCCAACTGAATCATTACGAATAACTTTGCCACCGAATTTATTAAAGGCTTTTATTGAAATGCTGTTCTTACTTGCTGCAATTAGAGAAAGATTAGAATCTATTGAATGTCCATGGGAAGAAAATATAGTATTTTATATGCTGTATTTAGTGCTATGATCCGTAATACTTGTAAAGATATACTCCACTTCATTAGGTCAGATAATCATGAAAATAGATGTTAACAAAGATCAACTAACAAATTTGTAGCAAATAGGCTTGAGAATTATTTTTTAATAGAGGGCAATATTCTTTTGTGCTAGAATACAGATGTGTGTATATGAACAACTACATATGTTTTCGAGAAAGTTGCTCACAGAGGGTTTATATAAAAAGAAAGCCTGATCAATATATGAATGAAGATAAAGGCGATTTGTTAAAATTCTAATGGATATGTATGTAATGCGTAGGTTTAGATTGGTCAAAGTGGATAATTTCTCCCAAAAAGCAAGAGAAACGCTGTCTTGTCATTATTCCAAGTTCTGGGAGAAAAGAATATGTAAAAACAAAAGATAATCTTTTTAATTCACTCGATCTGGCAAAGTGATTAGCGAAATAAGATGAATATCTTCTTGGAAATTATAGAAGAAATACATAAAGAGGAACGACGGGAGTAAAGATTACCCTCTAAATCCAAAAAGGTACACACAATTCTGTTTGAATTAACAAATCACATAGCGATGTTATCATATGTCCCAGTTAAAAATAAACAGTTATTCTGCTACCAGGTCAACATCTTCATCGATCACTCAGCAACAGAAAACATGAAAGGTCAGCGATAATTTAGATTACAAAAGGTTCCGTGGTTAATGACAACCAGATTCTGAAAGAATTTTCATGTGAATGAATTTCTCACAAATGCTAAATGAAGAAAAATAGCTGGGGCCACCTATGTCACAATTTGGAGTAACCATGATCGTCTTACTCTTTTTGCCAGGCAAAGAATAATGACACAATACGGCGAGAAACAAGCGTTTTATCTTTGAAGTATGACCAAGGAAAATTAACATAGTTTTTTGACTTACAAGCTAGTTAATCAACTGAATCCATAACATGAAAAACAATGCGCAAGGATATTATCTACAGGTTAAAAATATCGCTTAATTATGTATTTTCTGACAAATTGGAGAGCTTCAATCTAGAGAAATGACAAGTATTGTACTGCAAAGCTTTGCAAGCCTCTATAGACATTGTAAATTTGTGATCTTTTTAGATTATAATAAAACTAGTATTTATACTCGGTGTTGCCAGGGGTAAAAATTCCTGTCTCAAATAAATAAGGTGATTTAAATTCTTATTATGTAGAATAAAATTATCTTTACTTGCTGCTTATTATTATCTGTGGATTGAAGGCAGATTCAGGATAGTTGTGTAATCTACCTATCATATAATATCATTAAATATCATATAATATACTTACAATAAGTAAACGTTTCAGCGCGCACGCCTGCCAGTTTACGAGGGCGCATAAATGACTTATTCATAAGCGAAAAACGTTGTTGCCGCAAATACAGATCGAGCGTCTTATAGATTTCCATATGCAATCACATTTGCATTTAAATGCAATTGAAAATCCTGTGTTCAATTTGATGACTCTTGTAAGGAGAAGAGCAAAATGTTATCATTAAAGACCTCGATCTTTTATTTTTATAATTATATAAATATGGTTAAATTATTTATATGTACACAGCCCGATAGTATAAACATTAAATAATACATTCATTAAGATGGGAGTTAAGTATTTGCTCAGTTGTTTTCATACGCTGTGTCGGAGGAATAGATTAGATTTTGTATGTAATCAGCACTCTATGCATTGGAGCGAAGCGTTTAATTTGTATAATATGCAAACAAGTGTTCTCGTCTTTGAAATATACAAGAGAATAATTGAATTACGCGAAAAAAGATAGAAGGTATACGATAGTTTCATGGATGGTATTTAGTTCCTAAGTGATATTGTTTTGGCGGAGAAAGGTAGAGAAAGTAATTATAAAAGTCGTCAGTTGCGTTAGACCGTCTCGATTTCTTAACTGATCTTATATAACATGGTAATTAAACCACACTGCTGGTGGACAGGAAAAGCATAGGAAAAATACTTAGTTACGGAACAGTTTCATAAACAATGCTAGAATTTTGTTTTTTTAAACATACTCTTTTTTTCAGGGTTTATTAAAAGATATATCTATCAAATATATTTGTAAAACTAGTCAAATTTTTTAAAAAGTCAATGCATCGATAGATATTTTCAGTTAATTACAACATCAATTAATTTTTATGCGGTTCTCATATTTAATCAGTTCTTCGCTAGATCTATTTTCTTTATCCATTATCAGTTGCTTCATTTTCTGTGTCTCTTCCTTATTTTATCTCATTTTTCATTTATTCTTTAGTAGCCGAGTCTTCTTTATTAGTTTGCGAATCTCTTTCTATTTTATAAGTTTTAGACATTTTGAGACTTGGCGGTTCTCCAGTTTAGCGACATCCATCACCTTTGGAGTTCGTCTCAGTCTCGTTGCTTGATCTCATTTCGGTTATCCCTCTGGCCCCCTTAAGGAATAAAAGAATCCTTTCAACGCAATTCATTACTAGTTTTACCAATCAATATATATATATATATATATATATATATATATATATATATATATATATATATATATATATATATATATATATATATATATATATATATATATATATATATATATATATATATATATATATATATATATATATATATATATTATCAACAAATCATTATCTACAAATCTTTCAAAGATTGGCAGAAGATACCCTTGTAAAATTAATAATAACTTAACTTCTCCTGCTAACAACAACCACATGTTTCACAAAATAGATTTCAGCCACACAGAAAGTCAAGTGGCAGACAATAGTTGGATGAAATCTCTCTAACCATTCCAGGATCTGGATCTCCATTGGACTATGCTTCTTTGTTAAGCATAATATTCTCCCAATTTAATTAACATATTGCTTTATTTTTCAGAGGTTTGTTGAGTTTTTGATTTTCCAGCTCATTTTTACATTAAGTCTCTGGTAGCGAGTGAATTAAACTCTTTTCTAAAGATATTTTTGTCTCAGCGTATAGTTCTTGTCACCTTTGCAAAGACCTAGACTATACAATTAATTATTGTCTCCTTTACCTTAGAAACCTCATAAATTTAAATAAAATCAAAGATTTAGGTTGCTGCACTTTATAGATGGGTAAACAAAATTAATGCGATCAATATAAAATAAATTCTGATTTTTTTTAATATTGTAATTATACGTAGGTCCCATCTTCCATTCCTTTGTTACAAAATAGATTTATCAGAGAATGAAACAACCAAAAGTTACCCAATGAAAAAGGAAAATGACACAAAGAATAAAACCTAAACTGTTGCTTTAACCTTGGTGGATCAGCAATTCTGCCAATTTCCCATAGTTAATAACTGTAAATCAAATTTAATCAAAGTTAGATAAATGCTTAATTGATTCTTCTACCCAAAACAACTACATAACCAAAGAAACAGTTCAAATATTAAACTTCATTTTGAAGAAATTTATAGTACCCTACCTATCGCTGACATAAATTTAGTGCTAGAAAACCATCGTACCAAGTAGCCGCCTTAATTATTTAAAGTGTATCTATCCTACTACAACTTTCTTTATGGGTTTGTAATCCCCAAAGGATATATCCTGGGAGTAGAGTTTATAATGACATAAAAACTAAATTCCAGTTATTATTAGGTGCTCCTAACATTAAAGATTTAAACTTAAATGCAATTAAAGTCAACAATGCCAAAGCCTTTGAAAATCCTTATGGTGTTTTATTGCTTAGTGTATTTCAGATTATTATATAACTGAAGATATTCAAACAAATAATATTTATTTCTAGAATCTAAAATAAAATTGATGACACTGAAATCATAGGCAATTTACGAAATTAGAAAACCTCAGGCTTCATAAAGATGAAACTTTCGCAGTTAAGGAACAACAAATCATTGAAAATTTTCAAAATGAAATCAAAGTTGAAGATAATATTGTAATTTATTACCTGCAGTGGGTCTAACAAAGCGTCTGCCCTTAGATTCAATAAATTAAATTTATTTTTGTCGCTGAATTGACTTCTCTCTCAAACTCATCACTCTAAACGCAACGAGCTTTAGCCTATTAGAATCTCGCCTTGTTGTATTTTTAATGATGATTGATTTGGTTGCTGAAAAACTATCTTTTATCTCGAGAAATGCATGCTGCCCTCACGAAGCGATCCTTCATTTAGAAGCGCCTCGTAGTTATGTCGTCATAACTACAGTGGTGGTTAAACGGGGTTGACAGATAATTGCAGAAAATTTATATTTCTTTTCATTGTATAACCAGAAAGCGCGAAATCACACTTTTGGTCCTTCCTAGCTCTCTTGAAATCCTTAGAAACACTCCTTCCTGAAATCTTTTAAGTGAATAATTCTCTGAAGGAGTTCAAAAGCTACTTACATGTGTAGTATCATCTCATCACAGTAAATGATGACAACATTGGCGGTCGTAGCCTTTTTATTTACTGTGTAAAGTGTTGCAGGATGATTCCACAAGACTACTTGAATGTTCTTGAAAAGATCGTTCTCTTATTTTGCACGTTTCACTAATTTACTTTATTTATTTAATTAGGATAATTTCTTGAATATACAATTGTATCATATAAAATCTTCATGAAATTTATTACATACGTGCTTTTATGTATCATCTTAATTTGATTTATAGTTTTTGAAAATATTTTTAAAAAGGAAAGCGTTCTCTTATTTTTCTCGGTAGTCTATATCCATCCTAATTTCTAAGGAAGTTCAGATAAAAAATATCAAGGCATAATTAAATACATTAAAGTGGTCTCTTCTGAGGCCCACTCTATTCAAAAGAAATGCAATGAGAAGTACCTGTTAGATCTCAGGATAAAAGCTAAATTAACAACATAAAAACCTTTTTAGTAAAGTTCCCAAAATTAGTGACCTTTGCTTAATGTATAAAACCTCACAACATCCTAAATTCTTTTGCAAATTTGCTATGATTGTAGAGGTGTTTTCAGTTGAGGAGGGATACATAAAACATATTACTGTGCAAACTATTTTCAGCTAAAGAATCCACAGTCGCCTATACAATCTATACCTTCTTGAGTTAACCTTATGAATATGAAAATAAATCTGAAAATAAATATAAAAATAAATCAAATAAATATAAAAAGCAGAACAATGGCAAGGTTATGGAGAAGGAAAAGTAGATGCTAGTCTCATAACAGTTCCTATTCCTGTAAAGAAGAAAAGAGAGCTACTCAAAGACAAGATGACCGGATAAAGCTGTTTATGCAGGCTGGCCTTATATAAATCTTAGGATAAATTACGATAAGGTAGTAGATGAGGAAAAATCTATTCAGGTTTAAGATCATGTTTAATTTTACTTTGCATTCAAAATTTACCTCCTTATACTGCATTTCAATTTTTCCTCCTAAAAAAATAAAACTACAAAATTACATCTCTCTTTTTCTTCTCAGGGTAATATTAAGAAAACTATTAATTGCATTCAGGTCTTTAAAAACATATGTTGCTATGTTTATTTAAATTTTTACATAATGCAATTTAAATGTTACAACGAATTAATACAGGTGCGTATGTATTTATCTATATATACAAATATTCAAAATATAAATTTTTGTGGGAGGTAATATTAACTTGGTCTACTTTGGTAAGCCACCCCCAGTTCGGCCAAATGACTGTCAACAACACAGGAAACCAGTTAGCAGAAATATGGTTGAATGAAATTTCCCTAACCATGACAGGAACTGAGTGTACATCAAACTAACAACGAAGAAACATAAACTTTACTATCTTTATTCATCAACTCATATATTTATTTTCACAATACATGAAGCGGGACCTACTGAAAATGGGGCCTTCTAATTTTTCGAGTATTAAAGTAACTATAAATAAATCAATGCTCAATAATTTTATCAAACGTATTGAAGGTAAGCATCATTATTAACTAGTATTTTCTCATAGTTCTGAAATTATCTTGCATTTTTGTGAGCTATCATGAGTCTTTGATTTTCCAGCCCATGTTTCCATTGAGTGCCTGGTGGCATTAGGGACTCATTCACTAATTAGCTCACAATTTAAATATAAATAAGCTCCCTAAATAACCTTGAAAAATATCGAGAGATAAATATAAAATATTATATATATATTATATATATTTATCCTTGCTAAAATTATAAGCCATTTCTATAGAATCATTCATATAATGGAATGTACATTTGTTGTAAATGACTTTAGTATATATATATATTTCTTTTTATTCCTTTAAATTGATGTTGAATAGTCTTTTGCTTTAATTACAGCCATAACTCTTATTGCCATGAATTTTCCGCCATATCGCAAATTTCTAATATGTTTAAGTCTGGGCTCTGTCGGAGCCACTTCAAAGAAGAAATTTCCATATCTGCTAAACAATTCTTGGTGTAGTTGGATATATAGCATGGGACATTTTCCTGCTTAAATATAACTATATTTTTTCGTAATGCGGAGAGCAATTTCTAGACTCAAGGCTCTAATACATGTGACAACGTCCTTGTAAAAGTTTCGGAGTTCAATCTTTCCTGACCTATAAAGATCTCTCCATTCGTATAATTAATACATGCAGCGCCATACCTTGATAGAGATATCTTCCTGCTGCATAGTTGATACTAGCAAAGTATGGTGAATCGCCCCTCCAACTTTTCGTCTCACAAAGTTAGCCCCAGACATGTTTGATACTCTGCAAAGTTGCTGCACAAAATTTAAGCATTTGAGGTCATTTTTTCCAAGAAATATTTAAATAAAATGACGTAAATTACATGTAAATCAGCAATGCATTTGTCTTTCTTATATACCTGATAATTACTTTTATTCTAACAGGCCCAAAAGATAATTTAGAGCATTGTTCATGTCATATTTTTGTGTTTAGCTCATTGAGCTTAGATATATTTGGCTTCTTTCTCGCCTTGTATCATCTTAGTTCTTGATGTTTAAGTGTACATATAACTGTCTTGGGTGATAGTTTTTCAATTGAAGCTTCACTGAACACCTCAGCAAGTTTAAGTGATGTTTTCCTACCATTCTCTGCCAAACAATAATAATACATAACTTCTCTAGGTGTTATAGGAAATTTGAACAATTATCTTTATTAACTAAATCTTTGAGCACACGATATCGCTTTATAGTGGTTTCGAGAGCATATCTTCAAGATTTTATTATTTATCAATTGTAATTTGTGATAACTCTTGGCTAAGGACCAGTTAGATTTGTGCTCTCTGTGCTTCAGTAAATTCCTTTGAGCGATAGTGAATACTAAATAATTATGAATTTAAGCGATACATAAGAAATTTCAATTTAACTAGAAATTTAGAAAACATTTTATTAATAACATAAATTCTAAAAAGTATCATTAAATATATATATATTATTTTATATAACTTTTATTTTATCTTTTTCAGAGTTTTTACTTTTTTAACTCTGTGTTTTGTTATTTTTTTAATGTCCAAAATATATATGATGTCATTGGAAACGGGACATTTAGTATAACAGTTGTAGTTAACAAAAGGTCATCTATTTTTTGGTTAATCTCCTTTTCTGTCCAATTTGCTGAGCGAGTAATAAAATGTGACGGGTTTGCACGAAACTCTCGAAAAAATACTGAGTGAAGAGCAGCCATAATTCCTAATTAGACACCTTAATATTATTTTACAACTCGACCTGCCATTTTTATATTCTATACACCCCTTTGTTGCCAAGTAGAAGAGCATATGATGTATATTATTGGAAGTGTTTATACCAGTTAATTTTCTATTTTGAAGCATTAAATTCATCAAAAATCTAAACTTTTTGAAGTACATGAAGTAGACTATACCAAATTTATCCTTATATCAAAATATTTCGGAGTCAATTTATCCATTAGCCATTAAAGAAAATCTTGGACAGCAAAAGTGTTTTGTTTAAATCTTTAATAGAAGATGGAACATCATTTTGTTATATGAAGGGATATCTACTCAACGAATATTGTGATTGGCCGGAACAATGTACGGAGTATGTCTATTATAAATATTCTTTACTAATTCGATTATATTCTAGGTATAAATTTACTAATTATCATAAAGTGATAAGAGAGAAAATGGCCGTGGAGATTACACACTCAAGATTTTCTGCCTCGTTGATTTTGGAGAGTAATCAACTCATTTACAATTAAAAATCTCATTGAATTGATGACTTATAATATTTAAAGTGATTTTTTGTGCCGTCTGCTTCAAGGCGACCGGTCTTCATATAACACGCCGCTACTCACTAAGAAAAGGTTTGTAAGAATAGATCAGCATTCATGGCAGGCTTGCAGGCACCAGAAGAAGGAGATAAGAGTATAAGATCGGGTAGTTCATTCTACAGTCTGGAACAAATTTCGAGAAAGACGACTATGATAATGAGTAGTATGAAGACATAAAACAGAACGTATATATTTTTTCAGAATCCGATATAGGTTAAGAAAGTAAGTAGGGTTAGAACTAAATCTGTGTTTAAGATCATAAAAGTGGGAAAAAGGACCTTGAAGATGATTCTGGAAAGAATGAGGAGCCAGGGAAGATCAAGTAGCATGGTTATAATAATAAAAACGAGCGGAAAAAACGCACTAGACGATAAATTAGAAAATAATGGGGTCAATGTGTAAACGGATGAGGCGTAGCAACTAGATAAAATGGATTTTCAGACATTAACCCCATAGGATTTGAGATAAAATTGAAAAACATTGCTGATGCTTAGACTTGAACACTGCCCCAAAAGAGAACTGAGTAGCTGAAATAGGGAAAAATAGGACCAATAGTTTCACCGCAAGCCTCATCAGATAGAACATCCATCAGCAAAACCTCAATTTTGTAATAACATATTTACATAAAATTGTCAGATTGGAATTTATAAAAGATGAAAATATTTCTAAGCATCGCACCAAACAACAAATTTCCAAGATCTTATGGGACTTCCGTAGACTTGCCTCCAGGGAAGCCTTAAAAATTAAGATGATATAAAAGAGAATAACAAGGAAAAACTGAGGTTAGAGACTAGTATACAAAGAGTGGATGGAAAACAAGTCGTTTACAAAGAAAGTAGTAAGGGGGTACTTCCTTAAGGGAAACCTGGATGAGAGAAGTAAAAATAAATGCCGTCCCCACTGATGACCATTAACAAGTCTCCAGTGATCGATCGATGAAAGAAAAGAGTTTGCAATAGGGCGGATGGGTAATTATCCGGCTTTAAGCTATATAAGAAAAGATAATATCAAAAGGGATATCAAATCTCCTATTAGAGAAGAAAGCAGAGAACTCAGCAAGGATGACGAATTTAAGAGCCTGGTGAGTCAGAGAGAATTAAATACGAGAAAAAACTTGAAACGTGAGTTTCATAGATTTTTGTTAAAACCAAACATAAGGAGGATGTAGGTCTCACTGCGAGACTTCACAAAGTTGTGCATGATTTAGAAACAAGTCAGTATTTTATGGAAGCTCTTATTTTCACTGTACACCGAGCCATAGCATCACAAATGGTAATTCTATGGGATCTTTTGTGTTTCTTTGCATTCAACCAATAGTGTTGAAGAGCTAATGAGGTGAAGCCGAGGGTAAAATAGAGAATCGACTCATTGCTATTTAGAATCAGTAATAGAAGTTGTGGAGTATAGCTATACAAATACAAAAACAAGGACAAGCAAAGACTCTTGGATCTTCTCACCACCAGCCTGCTTAACACAGACGGTGTTAATTTACCCTAATAGAAATTCTAATCTGATTTTCATACTTTTATTCCCATAAAATCATTTAATGATGACGAAATCGCTTTTTCGGCAATAATTAGATTTTTCGAAAAAATCATTGAATAGTTCAGCTTCACATTAATTATTATCGATCTAATGTAATTTTTGATAAGCATTTGTATTAAAAAAATAGGCTTAAAACTTGCTATAATAAAAGCTGCGGTCAGAAATATCCCCATAAAAACACTGATGTTTGGTATAGAATTTTGAAAATTAAACTATTCAATAAACTGCAGTACTTCGAGTTGACCATCCTTCCAACTGGTATCGTTTTCCGATCTGCTGGAACTTTAATGAATTGCTCGAGTCTTAGATATCAAGGACGAATATTTTGGTCAATGGCATCCAGATGCTGCTGTTGATTCTGAATTTGGTTTTCTTCATTTATGAGATTGGACACACTGGAAAGCGATCCGATCTGCAAGCTTATGCAATTAGACAATTTTTCGACAATCTTTCCTCTTCCGACCCCTCACCAGCCATTTGTTTAGTCTCCTTCGAATTTGACTTGTCATCGTTATACTGAGCTCATTGCTAGCATCGTTGGTATAAGTACTATATCCTTCACTAGCTGCCGTCTCTTGTCCTTAAAAAGCTCCTAAATTGCCTCTGATTTAATATAATAATGATAGAAAACTTTGTTTTAAACATATGTATGCCTAGGTCTCGTTGAGTTTAAGGGGAACAACTACCCATAGTCGCAGAAAGCAGAAAAATTAATCATTATTCTTGCTTCTCCAGTGAACACTGAATTTTTTACTTCACCAGTTAACACATAGAGAGTAGTTACGAAAACTATAGAGTGTTTCATTATCACAATTACTAAATATCCTCTGCCATTCCACTTCAATTCAACCAATATCCATACACTCTGCATGTTACTTGCGATCAAAGTATTCAAACGATTTGTTGAAACACAAAATCGGACTTATAAACGGTCAAAAGTTACAAAAAGGGTACACACATTTACGGCAGAATCTGTCGCATGTACAACAGAAAAAGAGGGAGTTTTTTGTATAGGAAATGAAATTAGATTTAGAAAGAATTTGTTTGATCCAATTTTGAATGCCGATGTGTTGTCATTACATGAACGCAGCGTTATCATAAGGTTGTCGTCTTCAAATTTTAATATCTAATCCAGCTCTTCATCTTTCTTTAAAATTAAGTTAGCAATGCTATCCGGTTTTTTTTATTTGTTGAATAAAATTTAGAAAAGATTCAACCAATTCGATTTGCTTTCCGTCATTACTAACATATCTTACAACTTTACTTATATCGTGTTTGGGAGCATTTTAAAAATGATTAAAAATTACTTTGTTTTTTAATATCCTTAATGATTTTTCTCTTTGCATTTTTCTCCCATTAAATTGATAAATTCATTTTGAGTAAGAGTTTACTTTAAAGACAAAATCCTATTTTATCTTTTCAATTAGATTTTCCTTCGAATCTGTCACAGCACTGGGTCATATGCAAATAGCAAATGCACCAATACTAACAAGTTGATCTTGTTACCAAAACTAAATTCTTCAGTTTTAGATTAAATATTAATTGTATATCGATGCCTGCACAGTTGAGTTTTGCTTTGCTAGAAATCTGATTAGGTCTAGGAATCTGAATAATGTTTCTCAATTTCTTGACTTGCCTTTCATCATTTTGTTTTTATATCACTAGCAGTGTCCTAAGTAATTTTCATCTCCAGTTCCTGAAAGTTTGGCAGTGAATAACACTATATTCTTGAGCAAGCAATTTTGAGCTCAATTTTCATTTAGTATTAAGTCCATTCTCAGACACAAATTTTGACTGATACCCCCAAAGCAGTAAATCGATTATTTGGACATACAATTCACCATTTGCTCTTTAGTTGAAGCATCTTGTCTTCTCATTTTTACTTCTTTTTAATCTAAATTTAGATGCTGAAAGACAAAAGCACAGTGCCGCATGTAAATTGTTCTTGTTTCATACGTTATTTGTACCCTCAATTGGCCTACATCTCTCAAGTTCAATTCAGCGATTTTCTTAAATTTCAGTCTTATCGCCCATTTCTATCGGTGGGGCACCGCTTTGTAGTCTTATATATACCACGTCTATGTCCTCCAATCCAAAGATCCCATTAGACATAATTTACTATGGTATTCATAGAGCTGGAAGCAAAGCGGCAAAATCTATAGAGTGCACTTATGAAGATAAGGCAGTAAATGAAAAAAGTGGCAGGAGGTGATTTTCTCGTTTACAAAGTGGTGATTTCAGTCTAAATGTGGGAACGAAGAAAAGTCGCCGTTAATGGACCAGTAGAAGAAACAGAATTTCTTAACGAACAAGAGGAAGATTTCATCCAAAAGCGATCAAGTTATGTGTAGGGTGTGATATTGAAGAAATTAAACATTCATAACTCTTATACAACATATGGGGAGTCACTTTCTTGTGAGAGATTTGTAAACCCCAATGATCGCTTTGCATTCAGTGAGGACACAGAATGTAGTGTTTTCAATTAAGTGTTTTAAGTGTTTTAATGCAACAGCTATGTCAATTAATCCTTTATTTAACGTGAAATGTTATAATTCTTACCCTTTAAGGCCTTACTAAAGAATCCTAATATCTCTCATTCTTCCTCAAAATACTGTTCTTGTGTCCATAATTTGACGAAGTGGATACACACACATTTGGTGCAGTCAAAATCGGGGTTTTACTATCTGGACTTTTATGGCGTTAAGAGAGAATACTGGATTGTCATTCCCTTGTAATGTTGATATTGGCTGATGCTTATTTACTTTCTCTAACTATCTAGTGAGAAGAAATAAAATGGTGGCAGCATTTTTAATAAACCTGCGAAAAAATGACTAAACCGAAATATCTCTGTAGCTCATACAATATCTTTGGTCTAGGATAATCCCTGTGAGCATTATCTATTTCTCTTGTAGAGATATGCCTCGAGAGTTAACTTTATATCTTTAGAAATCAAGTTATCTTACTGAAAATGTGTACTTTACAGTATCGATTTACAAAATATGGAATCTCAATCTCGCAAATAGATGCTATAAATGTTTAAGACGTTGATCTTCTTTTTAACTTGCAATGAGTAAGTCATCAACATATACGTAAGTGAATTTTAGGTTAAACAAAACGTTATTAATTTACCACTGTACATACTTTGAAGCAGAACGAAAAACTCAGAATGACCGACTGGTGAGATCATATTCGGTTTTTCTATGGATGATAGTTTCATTAGCATTGGTAAAACCATCCTTTAAATACGTTTTGAATAACACCGTACAATTTTCTTAAGTTACGTGTTTTTGATAACGGATATTTATCGTAAATCACGACATAGTTTGAATGATGGTAATCACAAGTAAAACTATAATGAATAATTATTATCGGCGTTTTTTACAAGGTGGATTGATGAAAGATATGAGAATCTTTTTGGCCTAAACTTATTTGCTTTGAATCACATTTGTATGTTGTTCTTTACAACTTCCCAAACATTCGGGACAAATGTCGCAGACGTTATGCAACTAACGGCCCATGCGTTAGAACATAGTGAAAATATTAAAAGGAATATTAGGTGGTTCTTTAAGGTTATCCTATTCGTTCTGAGGTTTATAAAGCTTACTGAATTTAAGAGTTAGTTGATTTTTTGTAAAGTTAGCTGAAATTGAAAAAAAGGGCGATGAGGAAATCAGACTTTTTTCGATGTCATTAAATGAAAGATTGTTTCTGGCATCTATTAATCTTGAATGCTTGAGCTCAACTAAAAGATTATATTTTGCTAAAAAGTCACTACCTAGTATCGAACTCTTAACATCACAAATTTAAAAGCTCAAGGAAAAAGTTCGCCTTAATCCCCAAATCAAATTAAGTTTACGTTCAACAAACGTGTGAAGAAAGAATCCTGTTGCGTATGAAGAACTCTTTTTTTTAAGCTTTCATATGTAGCAGATATGATTGATAAGACGGATTCTGTGTGAACCAGGAGCCTTCTTTTGGTGGTGGGGATGATGATGTGCAGGCACTAAGGATTAAGAAACATAGATGTTATCTGTTTAATTTTAGTTTCCTTTTAGGTTTACAGAGGTTTCCCTTTGCAAGCGATCTGCACAACGGTGTGCTTGGCTAACATCATTTATTTGGTACCAAGTTCCCTTCTGATGCGTGAGAGAGCTGGTTAATCCAGCGGAGGGGTTGCGCACTCCTGCAATATAGCTGCGCAAATGAAACTCGGAGCGTTTTCTGGAGTTGTAAATGAGTGATTTTATACGACAGAAAAATGTCTTATATCTTAGTAAGTTGGTGGGTGGAGCTAAATGAAGTACACTGATTGGCTTTTAGATTATTTATGGGTGGATGCAAGATGACGTTATGCTGTAAACTTATTTTTCACTGTAAGTAATTTTATGATGAATGTTTGTATGTATATGTTTCTGTTTTGCATTAGGAGAAAATAATGTGGTCAACGGTTTTTATTGTTTGTGATTCATTGAGTCTTTTTAATGTAAAAACTTGGCAACTATGTGACAATATATATTAATAATGTTTTAAGTGAAGGGATACACCATTTCTATTTGGGTTTAAAAATTATATCATCCAAATAGTGGCATCCATTCACAATAGACCTCTGTAGGCTAATCTTAGCAACTTTCAAATCCTTAACAGATCTTTGTCAAAATATTTACCTTAGCTCTTTAGGTAACACCAGAAAAAAATTACACTAAGCGAGATCGTGAGAGCGTGCAGCCATCCAATGTCACAAGGTAAGGACATCAAGTGTCCAGAAATGATTTCTTTCAAAAGTAAATTGACCTCCTCACTGTTGAGCGTTAGCTCCATCCTATTTGAGGCCATGCATTCGATTTTCCAAATACTGGTCGTTCGTCACATACTATCCCTAATTGTTCTCCCTCCACAATAACGGTTACGAGCCTATAAACCAATATTTAAAGCATACCCACTCGCCCATAGCGTTGATGTTTTCCTTGGATCTGCTTAGGATTGCTTCCTGCCTAATAGCTAAAGTTCTGCTTATTAAAGCAGCCACACAGAAGAAAGTGATCTTCGTCACTTTGGACGAGATTTTGGAACATTTTGACTGATATATTCACAGCTTGCTACTTGGTTTTTCAGGTTGCATTCAAGAAATTTCCCCAACAACCATAAATTTTTTTATATGGAACTTGAGAGCAGTATGTAATATTCTCCTGACATTTCGATCAGACAATCCCAAAGCAGAAACTTGTTTACTTGTGGGGCTCATGGTGTAAAATAGGTAGGCCTGTGGCACCAAAATTGCAGGATTTCCCAGCGAGGAAATCCACAAATGGACGCTCGGTGAGTCTATCAAATCCAAATTGGCTATTTGTGTAACTTAAGGAAATAATATGCTACGTGTAATAAATGAAGAAGCAAAGAGAATTAGAAAAAGAAACAATATATATATATATATATATATATATATATATATATATATATATATATATATCAAATTGCACATCCATCAAATAGATATTAAAAGCAACCAGTTCATCTTAGTCACGCGGAAACACCACATGAATATACGCACAGCTATCAAAAGGCAACCTAGGACAAATACGAGTCGCGCGCACACACACAAATATACGCGTGCCGAGAATAATTTTCAGCAAAAAGGTCAAACGGGAGGAAAAAGGCAAGCTGAACAAATACAGGCTTTGGCAAGCAAAGTTTTACTAGGAACTGTATGAGACAAGCGATTCTCTATGATTAAGATAAATCTGACACATGGAAAATATGTAGGTACAAGAGTTGCGAATAGCTGTTGGAACTCAACCCAAGGGGTGGAAGTAATGAACAAATTAGATCACTGCGTCAACTCCACGGACAAGTCCAGGTTAGGCCCCTTGGAGACGGCACACAATATATATATATATATATATATATATATATATATATATATATATATATATATATATATATATATATATATATATATATATGTGTGTGTGTATAGAGAGAGAGAGACCGAAAGAAAGACATTCAATTGGACAGTTAATTCATTCGATCATTAAGTAAAAAAAATCAGCAGTCAAGATTAGTCAATCAGAATCGGCTAATCAAATAATCAATCAGTCCTTTAGTAGCTTTAAGAAGCCACATCAAATCGCTTAAATCCTGACGCCTTTAGAATTGATACTCCACGTAAAACAGAAGCCTACTCACTGACCAACAAGAATGAGATATGTTTTTGCTTGCCCCTTTTAGTAGGCCAATTTAAGTATAAAGTTACTTTCTTTGGCCGCGTCTTTTGAAGTCTTTTTTTTACCCCTATCACGAAGCCACCTTCGGTAAGCCCACCCTAACACATAATCTCTCATGAGAAACTATAGGGAGTATAAGGAGTCAGAATTAATTCAATAGGGACATAAAGTAGGCCCACTACTTAAGGTCCTCGTTACCTGTTGAGTCAAATTTATCTGAACCTTCTCCCGCACACTGCTCTAGACGGGTGATTTCGAGTAGTGCAACATCAACGAGGACTCTTCATTATACCCCCTTATAATTCCCGAGCATGTATACACAAATTGGGTACCATTACACAAACATATAACATGCCGTTCACACTACCCAGATAGTTGCTTGAATATCTAAAAGAAGCAAAACAAACTGTCTCACAACTTGCAGATTTTCTAATTTTAGAACTTTCTTTAGGCTTACAGGTGACTTTTAAGTGTTTTTCTTCGTCGTCCTAAATTTTGTTGTTACTGCAGTGCGTTCAGGTCCTATTAAAGATCGGTCCTTATAATGCTCTTTTTTCTGTAAGTGATTGGACACAAATGAAGTCTAGAATTTGGTCGGTATGTCTCTTCTTCCTGTATACTGTTGTTTGGAGGGGACCATCAGGTTCAGTTAGAACAATACCTAATAACTACATATATTCTGATCGAATATCTATAAATCGAATTCGTAAACTAATTACATCCAGACTCCTTTACCTCACGTCATCGAAGTGATCCATAAACCAAGCAACATACTACGGAGCCAGCTTAGTCGGGCATTATATATATATATATATATATATATATATATATATATATATATATATATATATATATATATATATATATTGTGATAGAACGGTCTGAAAAACTTAAATTCAGTTGATATCACATGTTTGTTACAAAACATGGCTACCCACGTGCATCTGCGATAAGAAAGCAGGGCGCGCTATCGCCACCTGAATCAATATTTAACCAAGGAGGTTCAGTTCCCCCCTGTTTCGCCCCATACGTCGATCTCGCCAAATTGAGTTAGGCTTATGAGCAGATGAGGTATGTTCCAAGGTGCAGCTGGGGCAGTCCCTCGAAGCCCGCACTTCATTGTCCCCTACACCAAGGGGATGGCTTCGACTACTTATACATTAGCATTTTACAATAAGAGCAGATCCAGATTATCTTCGCGAGACATCACGCCGATCTGGTCTTACCTTATGCACCAGGGGCTCTCTACCTCAAGATCCACTATTTTTGTCCAGAAGAGGACAATATCCCTTGAGTGCCAAGGTTCGAGCCTTCAAGACGCTAAGTCTACAAGTTCCCCCCTGTTGTTCAGAAAGAGAACAACGTTAGAACCTCCATTGTTCTTTGAACACGTTGACAAGAGACGGTTCTCACCCTCCCCCCCTGTTGTTCAGAAAGAGAACAACTTTAGAACAGCCATTGTTCTTTGAGCCCGTAGGTAGGAGACGGTTCTCACGCCACCTGTTGTTCAGAAGAGAACAACGTTAGAACAGCCATTGTTCTTCAAGCTTGTTCGCCAAGAAACGGTCCTCATTCCTAAGACGTCACGTCAGGGTAATTTAATCCCCCCCCCGTCCTTCAGCTGGAACTCGCCAGCGGTCCGAAGAGTCCTTCGAGCCGCCTTCCTCTGCACAAGAGCTTGTAATTACGTAATCTTTCGTCAACCCTACCCTGTGCTTTAAATGGTTTAGCGAACCTTTCCAACCCCTTTAATTTTTATTTGTTTACCTTTTTGAATCTTGCCAAATCTTAATCCTCGGATTAGTCAAATATTCCACGACCCTTTCCATACTCCGTTTATGTAAACATTTACCGTTTCGTGTGTTGTTGATAGTTTAATTAATAAAACTCTATTTTATTAATGATAGCCATATTATTATCCTTGAGCCCAGTTCCACTTCTTAAGCATATTAAAATAAATAACCTCGGTCAATCAGATTTACCACGCACTCAAAATATAAGAATAATTTCCTCAACGAATATTTAAATATGGTATATTGTCGAGAGTCTATTCTACGACATATATATATACTATTTAAATTTGGTATCAAGTGTGTAAGGTTTAACGCTATATTTTGCAAACACTGGTCTCAGTCGAGTAAAGCATAGTGTTATTCGTTATAAAAATAGAGTATAGTAGTTCCCTTTTGTTTTAACGATTGCTATCCCCTTTTTTTGAAACTTAAGAAGCTGGAGTAGCTCAAGAAACTGTTATAATAATTTGTTTGTGTTTTTTTTGTGTGATTTTAGTCACTAGTTATCTAGATCGAGAAACTAATTACGAATAGGTCAGTGCCGTTTTTAGGTAGGCTTATTCTCTAGAAGGCATAATTCTTATTGCAAGGAATTTAGTTGGTTGACTATTGCGCCCCCAAGTGCAAATAGGACTCAGTTTGAAATCTTCAAAGCGCAAGGAGAATCCTTCGGACTTTCCGGAAGAGAATGGATTGAGTACGTTCAAGAGAAGGAAAGAACGAAAAGAGAAAAGTTAAGAGAAGAAAGGCAAAGTGAAGTTCAACGGGAAGAAGGAGAGGAACGGAAAAGACAAGCTGAGCTTCACCATAAGCTTGAATTGGCTAAAGTACATGTCGAAATACAATCAGTCAGTTCACGTTCGGAAGCCCTGCCTAATATCCCACTTAAGCTCCCCAATTTCAGGCATGGAGTGAATTTCGGAGCATTTTTAGCCCACTTCTAAAAGATCCTCGAGATCAATAAGCTGGATCTGGAGGCTGAAGGTGTAGTAAGACTACTTCTACTGTTAAATTGTAAATTGCTTTAGATTTTCATATCTTTACTATCTGAATGTACAATTAACTACAGCACCTTAAAAGCTGAGTTATTGGCTGCTTATAATATGACTCCCTATTTCTACCGACAAGAATTTTAAGGAGGTCGTATTAAACCCGGACAGACGTTCCGTCAATTCGGATACATTCTTCAGAGGAATTTTAAATTCTGGTTAGAATCCTCAAAGGTTGATCCTAACTACGAGTCCTTAACAGACTTCGTGTTGCGGGATTAAATTTTGGCGTCTCTCCTGATGGAGATCCACGCGTTCGTTTAGGATCGTCGGTGCCAGACCTTTAAAGAGTGTACCGAAGAAGCGGATTTCTATGAGGCAAGCTATAATTTATACCTAAAGGAGAATCGAACTTCTCACCAACCCCCCAACCAGGAAAGAAGGAAGGATTCGTGCCCCTTCCCAGGAAAGCCGACGAAGTTTCCGAGCCCCCTAAAACCCCAAAACTTCTTTTTCCCAAAACCAACAACGGGACACTAAACCTCCTGTTAAGATTTCTCCTCCATCACTCTTCCCGAAGCGACCAATCATATGCTTCACCTGCGGTGTAGAAAACACATGAGCTGGAATTGCTCCCAAAATTCTAGGCTTAAAAGTGGACCAGCCCACCAAGTTTACCAGATTAATGCCGTCCCGGCTTATTCGGTGGTGCAGACCCAAGCAGCCACTTCTTCCCCTCCGTCAGGCCACCAGGTAAATTTTATTTTTGACAAAAGTTCACCGGGAACTTCGAAATTTGAGGAGGGCAGCGTGAACGGCTGCCGAGTATCGAATCTCGTCAGGGACACAAGATGTACGTGTTTTATCGTGTCCGACGAGCAACTTCCCCCAGTGGACTCTAACCACGAAAAATTTGCGGTGGTCCATGACTACATTGAGCGGGCGAACCGATTCCCCATCGTTAGATGTTACCTGCAGTGTCATTATTATGATGGCTGGGCTGAAGTCATTTCAGCACCTATAAAATTCTGTTCCGTACTTATAGGACAGAGCCCTCAAGTAAGCTCCGACCCTGTGTCCCAGGCCGCCCTTACTCAAGGCCGAGCTAAGAAGGAAGCCCAGGAGTCCGTCCCTCTCAGAACCCCGATACCGTCTGATTTCTCTGGGACCCTTAACCAGGACTTTAGGATGGCCCAAAAGAAGTGTGAAGCACTAAGCCTCTTATGGGATAAGGCCTAAAACAAGGACGTGGAGACTGTCCGTGGACCCAAAGTCATCAGGTACCTGCAGCAAGGTGGCTTACTTTATCGATCCGCCGAAGACAGTAATAACGCTGTTACAACTGTCTTATGCTTTCCACGATCCCATGTCCCTATAGTGCTCAAAATAGCTCATGACAGCATCTTTTCTGGTCATTTTAGTCATACTAAGACGGGTCTGCGCATTTTAAAATATTTATATTGGCCGGGTGCTGCAGTGAACATCTTAAAGCATTGTCGATCATGCGATGTGTGTCAGAAGACGTCCGCTAAGGGGCGGGTCAAACCTGCTCCCTTACAAAGGGGACCCTCCTTCAGAGTGACCATGAACCTGGTTGGCCCTATCCACCCCCCTTCGAGCGAAGGTCACAGCTACATTTTTACCTTAGTAGACTTTGCTACCCGTTTTCCCCTTCGCCGAATCGATAGTATTTCTTGCGCCAAGGCCCCCATTTTCATCTTTTTAAGGGTAGGCGTCACCAAAGAAATACTCTCTGACAGAGGACGACAATTCCCTTCCGAGTTGTTGGAGTACGTAGGGAAGCTACTCATGGTAAAGCCCCTTTTTACCACCCCCTTCCGGCCACAGATAAACGGCATGTGCGAGAAATTAAATGGAAATTTAAAATCCATTATTAAGAAGATTTGTGCCGAGCAGCCCCGCGAATGGCACCGATATCTCCCGGTCGCCCTATTCACCTATCGAGAAATTCCTCACCGTACATTAGGCTTCACCCCGTTCGAGCTTCTTTATGGACGTAATGTACGCGGACCACTCAATATTTTAAAGGAGTTGTTAATCAAGCCCCAACTGGATCAAGAACTCCAGTCATCCTACGCCTATGTCTTTGATCTACGCCAGAGGCTCGAGAAATGAGCAAACATCGCCTATGATAATGCCATTTTTCCTTTGGAAAAATACAAAACCTATTTTGATGTCAGGTCCGAAGATCGTAAATTTAAGCCCGGGGATGAAGTACTCCTGCTCCTTCCCACAGCCAGTAATAAATTACTGAGCCAATGGAAAGGTCCGTAATCGGTCCGCGAGGCACGAAGACAGGTAGATTACCTCATTGGTACCCCAACAGGCGATAAGCTCTATCACGTCAACTTATTGAAAAAGTACCACCGACGCGCCCATGGAGATACGTTCGTAGCACTGGACGAAACATCGGCGCTTGAAGAGGATTACCCCGTGGAGTCCCTTAATGTCATACAGACAGTGTGCACCCAACCTTATGCCGATTACCCTCTTCCTTCCCTGTCAGGCGAGCCTTTTGAACCCTCTGGCCTGGATATCGACGCGCAGCTGACACCACATCAAAAGGGTCAGCTACAAGAACTATTATTTCAGTTCAACAACGTTATTTCAGAGATGCCTGGATGCGCTACTAGTTTCGAGCATGATATTAAATTAAAAACCTTAGAACCTGTCCGATCAAAACCCTATCCCATGCCGATTCATTTACGCCAAGCTTTTTAAGCCGAAGTCGATAATTTGATTAGTTTAGACATAATAGAACCTTCCACCTCTAGTTATTGTTCCCCAATCGTCATGGTCAGTTCCCCCCCGTTTCGCCCCATACGTCGATCTCGCTAAATTGAGTTAGGCTTATGAGCAGATGAGGTTTGTTCCAAGGTGCAGCTGGGGCAGTCCCTCGAAGCCCGCACTCCATTGTCCCCTACACCAAGGGGATGGCTTCGACTACTTATACATTAGCATTATACAATAAGAGCAGATCCAGATTATCTTCGCGAGACATCACGCCGATCTGGTCTCACCTTATGCAGCAGGGGCCCTCTACCTCGAGATCCACTATTTTTGTCCAGAAGAGGACAATATCCCTTGAGTGCCCAGGTTTGGGCCTTCAAGACGCCAAGTTCACAAGGCCTCTTCTGTTGTTCAGAAAGAGAACAACGTCAAAACCTCCATTGTTCTTTTATCCCGTTGACAAGAGACGGTTCTCACCCTCCACCCCTGTTATTCAGAAAGAGAACAACGTTAGAACAGCCATTGTTCTTTGAGCCCGTTGACAAGATACGGTTCTCACCCTCCTCCCCTGTTGTTCAGAAAGAGAAAAACGTTAGAACAGCCATTGTTCTTTGAGCCCGTAGTCAAGAGACGGTTCCCACTCCCCCCTTACCTCCTGTTGTACAGAAGAGAACAACGTTAGAACAGCCATTGTTCTTAAGTCCGTTCGCCAAGAAACGGTTCTCATTCCCAAGACGTCACGTCAGGGTAATTTAATCCCCCCCCCTTCGGCTGGAACTCGCCAGCGGACCTAAGAGTCCTTCGCGCCGCCCTCCTCTGCACAACAACTTGTAATTACGTAAGCTGAGCATTACCTTTAATTATCTAACCTTTCGTTAACCATACCCTGTGTTTTAAATGGTTTAGCGAACCATTCCTCCTTCTTTAATTTTTTAATTGTTTACCTTTTTGAATCTCTCCAAATCTTAATCCTCGGATTAGTCAGTTACTCCCACGACCCTTTCCATTCTCCGTTTATGTAAACATTTACCGTTTTGTGTGTTGTTGATAGTTTAATTAATAAAACTGTATTTTATTAATGATAGCCCTATTATTATCCTTGAGCCCAGTTTCATTTCTTAAGCATATTGAAGATAAATAACCTCGGTCATATAAGAATAATTCCCTCAACGAATATTTATATATGGTATATCGTCGAGAGTCTATTCTACGACATATATATATATATATATATATATATATATATATATATATATATATATATATATATACTAATAGAGTAAGTGCTTTAGGAATCTAAATTTGTTATATTTCTACATTTTTAATTTTATATTGTATTAGACCTCTTATCCCCTAGATTATAACTGAATTTCTATTTCTTTTATTTTAGCGATAAATAAAAAGAACAACACTTAAAGTATCCAGACGTGCTATCGCCATTAAATCATTGCCAAATGGACTAGGAATTTTACTTTTACCATCGCAATAACATTTCAGACATGATCGTTCGATTCTTATAAAAAGATTTGATAATGCCATATATGTTACACATTAACCTACAGCTGGTACAATTCAACCCAAAACCTTTAGCCAAGCTGAGTTGAACGATTTGATACGAGATTTGTTCGTCTGCTAAGAAAGAATCTGCTCAGCTTCTCGGTTTACGAACAAATTGTTTTAACCCCAGTAACTACTTTCTCCTGGTATTGCTTCAATGAAGATTAGGTTCAAGAATATTTTAATTCAGGCTATAGCGTTTCTCTTTCTTGGATACAGTAGCAACATTAGCAGCCTCTTCGAAGCTATGCTATGTGTTGGCGTATCGTCCTATGGAATGGCGGACCTTCATTCTGTCGTCAAATAAAAGCATTAAGGCCATATTGCTCACCAATACGATCATATCGGTTCCAGCTCTGTCATTCGGTGCAGAAGAGTGCTTTAGATGCTTTATTTTTCTACTTTACTTACCCTAAATGTTCTTAATATGGATTAAAAGATTAATTGCATATTTTTAAACCAGGAAACACAAAATTCATAACAATTATGCGTGTTCTTTTTATATTGTGTCTATGTTGCTAGGTCTAGATGCGGCTACACCAATTACCCCTATTTTGTCTCTCTGTGCGGCACTCGAGCAGACAAGCAGCAATACGCAAAATACAGCTAACCCAAAGGTATGTCCTTGAACCAAGTTCGCACAACTTTCTAGCAACGGTTCTGTGAATCTTCAAAAGATTCTATTTTCTCCATTGCTTATTAAGCTAAACTTGGGATTATAAAGAATTTTGCAAAAGCTTTAAATAAGTCACCTCGAGCCTTCGCTTTCCTGAGTAAGGAATTTTCTCGCTTAAGTAAGGTCAAACTGAAAGTTCCCAATATTACGAAAGTATGAAAAACAATAAGAGGAAACCATGCATAAATTCCAATTTATTCTGACAAAGTTTCTGGGCCTGACCGATGTCCAAACTATAAACATATTATTGAGGACAACTTGGACGGCTTCAAAGCACGTGATGCAAGCATGTCTATAAGGACGCATTTTCTCAGCTCGCTTTTAACCTTTCAGAAAAACTGTGATAATATCAGATAAGACCAAAGAGAACAGTTTCGTCAAGACAATCGAGAGATGGAAGAGATAAACCATGGCCGATGGGATAACAAAATGATATCCTCCTATGATGGGGCCTCAACAGAGACATTATAGATGCGAAACACACCCCAAAGTCGTTTTATTATATATTAATTTTATTAATTCATTTAGTATATGTTGAATTTTATATTAACTAGAATTATGTAGCATTTTGCTTAATATTTATGAATACAGCATATAAGAACCATTGAGAAAATTCTAGAATGCCCCCCAAAAATCAAAAAAAGACCAGTATTATCTTTTAACATATATTTCTTCTACTTCAATGCCTTTCTGTACTCGATATTTGAATTTTTCCAATTCATCTCTAAAAAATTACTTCTTTTTCAAATCTAGGATCTTGTATTAGCGAAAGAGAGAAATTTGGGTAAGATTTAAAATTGAAATTCACACAAAGTAACCATAAAATTCTTTGAGGAATCAGATTGTTAATCGTAGCTAAAAATACACTTTAGTGATGTTTCGCGGTCATATTTTCGACGATTTTGCTTATATTTTACTTTAAACATGGTCATAATATCTTATATTCCAAATTTTCGGCTTTGAATTTGACGGAGCTATATGATCCCTTGGTAGCCAATGCTTCGAGTAGATTTTGCTTTCTTACCCTTTCTAATAATTCAGACTCATCCTTAGTTAACATTTGCCTCAAAAAATTTCCTAAATCACATCAATCTTTGATCAAAATGCTCAAGATAATGTCTCTTTGCACAAGTAGATATGAGCAAAACCACTTTTAATACCAATCGATAAGACAAACTGCTGTGGTTAGGCTGATTATGACAAATCGAACAATATGAACTTGTCGAGAGCTCAGCGTATATCCTATTAAATGAATCGAAATTCCACTGCTTTCTTCCACAATGCAACCATTCTTTTAAATAGTGCAATAATGAATCCATTTGAAACTATTGCTCCATTAGAAGCAGCATTCGTGTAAACCTGCTGTAAATCTTTGGGGATCTGACGATAACAACAATCAAGTCTCATCAAAAACTTACTGTTCAAACTCACTTCAAAATCCTCTTTTTCATGGTTCAAGAAAGGACTTACTTTAAAGCCATGTTTCAAACACAAAGACAAATGTAACAATGAAAACAAATTTTGCTAATGCTACTGATTCCATAAAAATGTTTCAACCGTTCTTAGTTTGAATTAACCCGTACATTTATGCTCAAGAACGTTTAGTGCAGACGATACATGACAAAGAACGAAGAGTTTGGAAAGGTCGAATATGTGAAAATGGAATATAGATATTCTCATATATAAGAGGATATGTAGTGACATTATGGAAGAAATGTATGATCGTAGTTGTGGAAGTCAGCTTTTATTGAATGCACGAACTGCTTCACAGAGAGTAAAGTACGAAACATACAGATGGAATCTTAGGCAGGATATCTGTGAGTGATGCAATTTGGGAAAGAGATATGATTCAAGAATGTAAGGGCCACAGTGCATAGAGAGAGACTGATGGAAGAGTTAGGTGCAGTGCTCGTAAGAGAAAGGCGAGTTGAACTGAAAGAGACTGTAAACCAAGTGGGGTGGTGGGTTTAATAGCATAGAAAATGATAATGACGAAAATAAAATAAAGATATTGAGAGAAAGAAGTAAGATGCGTGAGTAGGAGTATGTATGTATAAGAAGGGGATAGTCGATGGTGCAAGGATGAATAGAATAAGACTAATAAAAACAATAATACTTATAAAGTCGGGGGAAATTAATATACCTCTGGCAAGGAGGCTATAACTATATTCGTAGTTTTACTGTAGTATTATATCAAATAAATTAGAAAAGAGGTAGTAAAGGTAAATTAAAATAAAAGAAACTTAAAGAGCCCTACACGCTGACATTCGGTGTAAGGTTGCCACGAAATGTAAATTTTTCCCTCGACTTTATACCGCAATAGCAACGAGGCCGAATCATAATGAAGATTGGCAAAGAGAGATCCATATTGATCATTTGTTGTTATTAGGGCCGAAAGGCATAGAATTTTCCAGATTTAGAAAAAGAATGATGGCAAAGGGGGGCGGGGGGAGGAGCAGCAGTTAGAGACAAGGGCGGAGCAAATGCAGGCATGTGAAAAATGACCAGTTCAATCGGAGGCAATAAAATGGATGTGAAGAACTTTGTAAAGAATGTGGCAGAAAAAAGAAAATTGAAATTCCTAGAAATAATGAAATCCAGGTAACTTCAATCTTATTTTTGCCTCCAGCGGGTACTAGGACCTTGAGAGCACCTTTTATTCCACAAGCACCAGGTGTGACAGTCTAGGCATAGCACCCCTTTATCGGACCCGAAATTGCAATACATCTATTAATTAAATATTCCCATGTTGGCTTAACTTTCCTGGATTTGGAATTGACCTTTCTCCTTAGCTCTGACCTTCTTGACTGGAGACATTACTCACCTTGGTGAGTAAATAAACTCGCAAAGAAGTCGTTGATTTATGGGAAGTCAAAATATGCAAGAGTTACATACCCGAAAAGCCATTTTGAGTGGTGTTGATTCAGAATGAGTGAAACTCTCATGGCCTTCGCTCGAAGGCAACCATGATAGGTACTTTACCCAGCATGTTTGGGAAACGACCATTCATGGGCAAAAGAAATGAAAAGCAATGCGTATTGTTACTTGGGAAACTAAGCGATTTGAAGATTTAAAGTATTGTAAATGTTATGAAAGTGTTGTAGGGTAAATATGAATTTAACTAAACTTAGGAACAAATTGTTACATACGTGGATATGGGACAAAATATATTTATTAGAAAATCAATTGCCAGGTTATAGAATTCAAATACAGCGACTAACGTTTGATCCAAACCTGGATAAAATGAGAAGCGGAATAACGTGAAATGCAAAATCACAAGGCAAACTGTCAATATATTGGTTGAAGTAAGCAGATCCCTGCGTGTGAATGTCCCCTGGTTAGAAATGAAATGCATGTTTGGAGTTTATATCGCCAACGCACTCAACCAAATGGGATAAGCTTCATTTCAAATTTCTCCGCACACCATAACAGAAAAGCCACCGTATTGCATCTTTGGTTATAATCTTTTATACCATTGTCATGACGGAGTAATCATAATTTCTATTTTAATAGGAGTGCTATGATAGACATTTCTATTCTGAAGCTCTGATGATGAGTTTATCCACGAGAAGAGCATATTACCCGCAATTTCTAGGAGCTAAGGTAGAGGCCATATGTGCATTCGTTCCTAAACCCTCAGGAGAAAAATAAGAAAACTCAAGAATAGTAAAAGGAGAATGCATGTGAATAAAATGAAAGCAGATGAAGACATATTCTCCTCTTTAATATAAATTACTTAGATTTTATCCCTTTCATATTTACTTAATTGGTTGTGTAAACACGAAAAAGAATCAGGGTTCACAGATTTCGATTACTGAAAATAACTAATGTCCATTTATCTTAGTAATATTTTTATTAATCTTAATCCAATTGAAAATTACATATCAGGAAATGGCAAGCATTTTCTACATCCAAGTAATATTTACCTTTGATTGCGCTGCAATTGCCTACCCCGAGAATAATATCTTACATCCACTCTTTAACAGTGTCGAAATCTAATTAAATGAACCGTCGCAATCGGCAACTAATAATAACACTTTTTGCAGGACTTATTTTAAATCATTGTTAAACATTGAATAAGAAAAATCAACATTTCTTTCAAATGTGAAATAATATTCGAAATTTGAACGTATAAAAGAAAGGTATAAAAAGTCTCTACTAAGATGGTTAATGTAGGCTAAAATTGCATACTGATTTTTTGCTCGCAACGGAAGTTATTTCAGAATAAGGTATAAATAAAAATAAAGATAACCTATTCATATCATCCTTTTACGATACTCCGAAGCACATCCGAAATAAAAGATGAAATTTAAGCAACCAAAAGCTTAAATATGGAAGAAAAGTACGTATGTCACCATGAACACAGGTGAAGATTGAAAAAGGTTTGATAAAAACAACAGTAAAGTATCCAATTACCCATGTAGAAATTAGGAACTATAAATTTCAATGGGGAAATTACAGACACGAATGATCATTGCAATGGGGAGAATAAGTCATCCTATAGCGTCATCACACTTTACCCTTTGAGTGAAATGCGGAACGCTGCATATATTAACGCAAATGAAGTTGAAAGGCCATATAAACTTGATCTCTCTGATAATACGAACCGTGTGGGATCCCACAGATTTTTTTTTTCATTCGGCTATAATATGCATGTTAGGGGGGTACAAAAAGTGAGAGGAACACTTATGATAAATTTCTCCTAAATAAAACATTAATTGTATGAAAAATTAAAATCTATGCGTTACATGTATCTACAATACTTTTAATCCGATTAATCAAAGATCACTTTTCCTTAGCAGCGCGTTTCAATTCTGGTGTTAAGTACAAATTATAATGGGAGCTTTGACTAAAAAGAGTACCAGATTTGCCCATTTTAACAAAGGAGATCTCAGTTCCTACACACTTGAAGAATAGAGACCCTCAAAACAGTAAGTATGAAAGTAAAAATTGAAAAGGCAAAGTAGCCTGGAATCCAAAACGCCAATACAGCTGGCCCCCATAGGAGGTACAGCCCTATAGGTCCAAAGAGCGACCGAAATTGAGGATGGGGAGGAGGAAGGATGAGACCATTGCAATTAGAGAAAGGGATATTGTGGCCTAAACCAGACCTTCTAATATTCGTGTCTGATTTATAGTGGTTTCAAAGCCTCTCTTTTGACACGTGATGAGGTAGCTCTTCAGGTCATTAAAACTATAGAATTAAATTCAACTTTGTGAGACTGGCCTCCTTGCGGACACTCTAGTCTAAGGATGCGCATCATCTCTAGTTACCAGGTGCAGAAGTCGACTTTGGACATGTCCGATGGAGGTTTCGGCCGGAAGAGAAATTGCAGGTATTTTGGTCGTGAAGGTACAATATCCAGCAGATGGCAGCTAAGACATACTTCATCCTCGTACGAGTGGATATATCTGGAGAAAATGACAGAGGGTTTTAAGTTACGACATAAATATTTGTATGGATATTGGCCTGTTTGGGAACACATTTCGCACTGCAAAGTTAAATCTGTTGCTGTTTAGATGTGAGAACGTGAAGTAGGTGGAGAGAAGGGGAGAATCAAAAGCAAATATTCCTTAAATCAGAAAGAGAATACTTACTATAAAGAATGAGAAATCAAGTATGTGTAAACCTTTAGGTAAAACAAAAGTAAGTCATGGATCTATTGTAAGATCTTTATGGCGGTTTACTATAAATTAAAAGATTGTTGAAAGATGTAATGCGTATTTAAAACGTTCAGTGGATACCAAAAAGACGGATACCGGCAGGTATTGAACTGTAAAGATTATCAGGTCACGTAGATTCAGATGACCTCATAAAAGGAGACGAAGGGATAAGTAAATCGAGTTATTAAAGAGAGTAAGAAAGCACCAAGTGAAGAATTTCGACGAAGATGAATAATGATACAAATAAAAACTGAAAGTTGTTACAGGAGAAAGTAAAAGGTTTGGGAACCTAACGGAATAATAGTTGCGTGGTCATTAAATATATAAATGTTAGAATACGTGCAAATGAATTAGTATATGACTGGCTTCTAAGGTGTAAACCTGGAACTGTATTAGTCTTAGGAGGCCAATAAGTTAACAAAGCTTTGTTAATGCTATGAGTTTTTAAATTGGGGAAGGCAGCTTGATTAAATGATAAAGTTGCACTGATGTTAAAAGGTGGTTGCGATTTGCCCTAAAGAAATAGGTTCATGGTTTTGTAGTAAGGTATTTATTGGAAACGGAAATAGCGCATATGAGATTTTGGTGAAAAAATCGTCGCATACTTCTCAAGGGGATGAAGGTGACTACTATAACTACTGGAAAATAAGTCTTTTGAGTGGTTTAGGGAAAATAATTGGAAATTTTGTTTGAATGGGGCGTAAACATAGCGATTGAAAACAGAAGGTTCATATCATTACCAGGTCTAGATTCTTGTGCTATATAAACATAATAACTTTGCTCTTGTATATCCGAATATCGGAAATTATCTTAATAAATTAAAATGGACATTTAGAGCTTTATTTTATTTTCTGAAACCAGGGCAGGGATGTCGGCTACCGACAAACCAAGAAAATATCATTCGATATCCGCCCCCTTTGGTCTTTGACCTCAACTTTCTCTTTAATAGATCTTAATCATTTCTTTTCTTCCTCATGTCTCCAGGCAGAGTTGAAATTCGACTCAATAACTTTCGAGAATAATCTATAAAAGTGAATTCAGGGTATAGGAGGTGTCTTTCATCATATAATTGTTAACCTTTATTTGTGCATCATCTACTTAGAAGAAGCAAAGACAAAAATATATTGATAACAAAAAATACGTGTTTCTGTATTCCACGACTCTAAGAACACGCTCGGGGAAATATCTAATTGAATGAGCAACATGGCAACATAATTTCACACAATCCTACCCAATTTACGTATCAACAACGGATATTTCTGAAATTGCAAGGAAGGTTAAACTTTCTCCTCAAACCAGTAAAAAGCAAATATTTCAACGGCAGAGAAGAGAGTGAAGAGATTAAAACCCCTAAACGGCCTAGACGAAAAAGTCGTTTCATAGAATCTATGGCAGAAGGGACGGTTACCCGTATATGGTTTTAACAGGTCCCCGGTGTTATTTCGCGTCTTAAGGCTACCACTCTACGGATGAGATTTTGCTCTGACTCCAAAGGTTTCACGTGGATTTTGCTTTTGGCTAGGCTGCATAAGGTGCCTGGGTACCCTTGGTGTCTAAGAAAAGGACACGAAAGGAAAGCAGGGATAAGTAGACTTATTCTTGGCTTGGGTCTACCTTAATTGAAGCGAGCGAAATAGTTCGAGTCCGGCTCAGCTGTGTGTAAGGTTTTACACTAATGTTAGTAACTGGGGCTAAGGCGACAGGACTTAAGGACGAGGAACGGACTCTGGATGGAACAAATCTATATTTTCATTAAACTCACGTTGCCCCGGAGGTTAAGTTTGAAAAGAGCCCGTTCGCTCTGTTAAAACATAGTTTAAAAAAGGAATAATGGAGCGAAGATAAGAAAAAAGAATTACTGAGTCATAACTTCATGACATATTTGGTGTCAAACTGGTGAAACTCTTATTCAATAAAACAAAAACATCGAACATAAACCACTTTGCAGGAAGCATCACTGTGATACGATTGTTATTCTGCTAATGATAGATAAATACTTGTTAAAATAAAAGGAATAATCAGGAGAGACGTTTATTTGGCGATTTCGAAGGTAAGCCTTCTGCAATCAGAGGGAAAATGGAAGATGGATGACTGGTTTTAATTTCAAGAGAAAAACAAGGTCTGCTGATCAAAAAGTCGTGTGCCCTCAATTGATCTGATTTATGACCACACCTAACATCATATAGCCAAGCGTATCAGATTATAGCCTAGCTTAGTATACCCTAGACAAATTTAACATACCATACCCTAGACTAGAATAACCTTGCATAGCTCACCTTATTATAGCCTTGGTTAGCTAGCCTATCATAGCCTAATATAGTATTACCTAGCATAGCCTAGCATAGCAGAGCATAGCCATCCCTAGCCTATTATACTTTAGCCTACCCTAGCATAACATAGTATAGCCCTATTTAGCCTAGTATAGCTTAGCATAGCCTAGCATAGTATAACTTAGCCTAGCATTAACCATCCAAGACAGGTATAGCCTATACTATCCTATTCTATCCTAGTCAAGCATAGCTTAGTATTGTCAATCCTAACATACTATATGCTATCCTAGCATAGCATTTTATAGCCTAAATTAGCATAGTATATCTTACCCTTGTACATTATATCTTAGCAGAGCTTAGCCTAGTATAGCCTAGCCTATAATTATCTAGCATAGTATAGCCTATTCTAGGCTTGCCTTGCAGATAAAAGCATGTTAGAGCCTAGTCTATCAGAGTATCCGCCAAATAGTTATGATGTTATTGCCAAAACAAAATAATTCCCAGGCTAGCCTAGGGAAGACTTTTGTAATTATATCATTTGAAACAAAATTTAAAACCGGTTATATAAGGTTTTCAAATTTCGTTAGAATCGGCCAAATAGTTATGATGTTATTACAAAATAAATAAAAAGCAAAACGGGACCGACCGACCGACGACATAGTGAGATGTAGAGTCACTCGCGACAAGACTCGCTCGCGACTAAAAACTGAGCCTAATGAAGCTAATAAAACCAAAACTATAAGGGAAGTTTTAGATTTATGGTAGGGAGGAATAATGAAAAGTTATTAGTGAACACTGATGAATATTAAAAAAATATGACCAACATTTGCCGGCTTTAATTGGGTAATGTTGCTAAAAACTGAGCCTAATGAAGCTAATAAAACCAAAACTATAAGGGAAGTTTTAGATTTAGGGTAGGGCGGAATAATGAAAAGTTATTAGTGAACACTGATGAATATTAAAAAAATATGACCAACATTTGCCGGCTTTAATTGGGTAATGTTGCTAAAGTTATTTATTTTCGGCGTCGAGAACACTTTTGATTGGACTCTTTTACTTCACATTGGTTGATTATGCATCATTCACTACATTTCCTGAATTATTCAACCATTAAGCGAGGAAATAATAAGAAAAATCCTTTATCACTGACGTCTATTTAAACTTATGTGCAAAACTAGACATATATATCATATCACACAGAAGGTTATTTTCTATATTTTTAACGTAAGTCTGTAAATATATTCTACACTACTTCATATCCTCCATTCGTTTTTCTATTCGTACAAATCATTCTTTACAATTACTTTCTGCTAAGGGCAGAGCACCATTACTATAACTCCTATTTTATTTCAGTAAATCCTATTTAATTCATTCTTCATTTAAATTGTTCTCATGCAAGGGCACGATGTAAAATCTCCATTGCTGCAATCATTTTGTAAATCCCATTTATTTGATAGTGTAATTTTATCGACATTTGAACGCTCTATTCTCCTTGATGTTTCATAGAATACAAATATTATTTGATGGATTTGCCCCTAAAAACTTTTCCGATTAGTTCTTTGCCTTTTACGAGAAGCAATCACCGTAAAAATTTAAAAGAGCATTACCAAATAAGCGGCCAAATTTTAGTATGTAGCTTAGAAAGTTACATAGGTTTTTTCTTAATCTAGGAAAAACTCTAAGTGTCAAAACATTGCGTCGATGCTCCTAACTAAGCAAACAGGATGTTGGCCTACATTTTCCTGAACTTTATGTTTACTTAAGTCGAAAGTTCCAATTTTGCTCTATATAAATACTTCTTGGGCCATCCTCATCTAGAATACGTAGTGTAATTTAGGTCTTCCTTCCTGAATATAAACGTATGCTGTTATTGCGGGTGCAACGGAATGCAAACACACTAATTCTTGAGCAAATGAATAAAGAGCACGAAGGAAGACTTCGATCCTTAGACCTATCATCTCTGGCAAAGAGGAAGTATTTAAAATATTAAAAGGATTTATACTATTTTTTTTAGACTCTTATTTGAGATAAATGCTAAAGCAAACACTCGGATTTAATAGATATAAATTAGTAAATAAGCACTCAAAATTACGTCAGTTATAAAATCACCTCAATGTACAACAGACTTACTAGGCGAGTAGTTGAAAAGCTGTCAGTTCATATGTTTAAAAATTTAATTCACAATCATTTTCAAGTTTAAATATTGCAAAAAGGATGTACAGTTTTGAAAACCTACGCTAGAATAATAAGATAAATGATATAAAGGAAAATTTTAAAAATGATTCCAGTGATGAGAAAAAAGAAGCGTATGCACGAATGCGTTTTCTGTATTCCTTCTTCTTTTCCTACCATTGTACTTGGTTCATCGCTCGCAGACGAGTTTCAGCGGAACTAATTTGATATTCCTTATTCATTTTTGTTTTACAAACGTGCTTTAAAGATCATGTAATTGGCTTTGTTTCCATCCGAATCTTGCAGTAATTCTAGATACATACGTAGAAAAGATTGCATTAATAGGCCAAAAATTGGCACACAAAAAGGGCAATCCTTAAAAGAAATGAGTGTACTCTTGGTGCACATGCAGATAAGTATATATTAGAAGTTCTGGACTTAGCATTAGTCGTAAGGCATGTCACTGGGCCACTTTAACTTACACCTGTGCATACTAATCTAGCATTACACTGATGTATGTAGTTTTTTTGGTAGATTTATTTCTCTTTACTTTCTTAGTTTTCCTTGAGTGTATCCTAGAGGCTTTGTAATTGTTGATTCCATAGTTCTATATTTCATGCCTCTAGATATTAGGTATTGTGAGAAATTGGAAATCAGGGACATTATTCTCACTAGAATCCGTAATATTTGGCCTTTGCTACCTCACTTCTTATACCCATCTAATACTCTTTTCCGGATAAAAATCAAACATTTACCGTTGTATCGCAACACTTTCAAGCACTCATTAGAGATTAAAATAAATAATTATTGACCCAAGTAAATTTATTTAGATTACATTTCTCTGAATAAAATTACTTCCTGTAATGAAATTTCCAATTAATTTTTAGGTTATCCATCTTCGTATGTGCCAAGTTGTTCTGACGTGTGGTCAAATTCGCAATTAACCTTCCAACAACATTCATATCGCTTAGTTTACAATCTTATATTCACGCGTTGCTTTTATTTCACATTTCCCTTTAATCTTTCGTATTTTTCCCATCGATGTCCGTTTCTCGACCTTTCATCGTTGCGTTCGAGGTGCAGTTATGAGGGCTTCTCTTCCTCCGACTATACCTTGCCTTAGATAAGCTTTTCATGCTAGGTATTTTGAAAGTATCTTTCACAAATTCAATTTTGCCGATGATATCAAAGGCGAGCATCTCTAATTCTATATTATGCACGCCTGGGAGCGCTGATGATACACGAAAACAAGTATCTGTATCAAATTGACTAATTAACAACCACCTTTTTTGGTGTAGATGAGAAGCATCTTTGAGGCGTTCTCGATACAGTTTTGAGGAGGTTTATCATCACTAAATTGAACACACTCTATAGATTCGTCATTGCCATTTAATTTAAATAAACATATTGTCTTTTCCTAACTTCAGCACAATCGTTATATGATTGATAACTTTTACTAGTTTTCGATTATAATCTAAATTCGCTTCCATCACAGCTGACTTCTTTTTTCAGTATATAAAGTCGCTTTTTCTTCCTCACTGTCCAAATTTCGATCATAAATGTTTTAAAGCAGCCACTTACAGAAAGCGTGCTGGTAATTCTTCAGGTTCTGTAGTATCGTTAGTTTGCCTACGAAATAGCAATGGATAAATCCCTTTTTCCGCCTAAGGGAAATTAAGCTTTATTGACTATCGTTGATCGCTCTATGAATTGCCAATTTTTTCAACCTGTTTAAGGATGCCCTATGTTATAGCGACCCTTTGAGTTTTTCCTTAGTGAGTTTACAATAAAATAAAGAGGGCCATTTCTTTCAACCGTTGTATTGTCTCAAGAGAGGGGTTATGTCCCTCAAACTTCTTTTCATTTTCTTTAACTTTTACAACTTTCTTCAGATACACGAATATATTCCACGGGCAACATTATATGCAGTTTTCGCCTTGTGACTTCGGTTTTAATTCGTTTAAATTATCTCAGTTTTTCCTATTATTCTCTTTTTATGTGTGGTAAAGTCTCCTATGGTAATATCCTGTCCCGATTCATAGAAAAAAAGGACGCGTCCCTCCACTAAGAGCCACTCTCTTTTCACACGCACATAATTTCGACCTAATTCCAGAGTAACCAATTTCATACCGCAAAGAAATATTTGATTTCCTAAATTACATACCTGTAGGTTTGTTTGTATATCTATTTTGACCCTTGTGAGAACATTTTCTAACAACACTGGTGATACCTTTGATGCTCAAGTCAAAAAAGAATTAAACTTAGGTGTTTTCTCTGCGTAACACCCTTATTTAGCTATGCAGACCGAGAGATTGTTCTCACCAGCCTTCCTTAAAATCGACGATTTAGATTTGGAATGGTTCCTATCGGGTATTTGAGAAAAATACCATCTAAGAAGAAGGACCGCACAATATGCAAGAAAAGGACGCCACTTACTCAAAGAAACGGGTGATTTAAGGATTTCCCTTCACTGTGAATGAAGTACAGTATGCAGGGTTTATAGACCATGCAACATGCATAGTATCCTCGCAGAGCAGTATCGCTGTTGGACAAAGTGAAGAAAGCTGTGCCGTATCATTTTTTTAACGTCATACGGCAAGGATTGGTAGTCCCAGCCTCCTGAATAGCGAGAATCTTTTTCACACACGCTTTCAAAGCTCAGTAAAGGGAGTGCTTCCACTAAGTGAACACACTACTTCCAGTGACGTGAAGCGGCGATCATCTTTTTAAATATGATCCCTCTCATTAAAGTCTTCGACTTCCAACCATCAAGGTTCTTTTTCCCTCAAGAGAGCACAATGAACCAAAATGATATGAAAATAAAACGCTTCTAGTAGAGATGTAATTTGATTAATAAAAATTAGGAAAAACTCTTTCGCTCTTCGACCAGGTCCATTAGTACATTGTCATTGTGAATGATCGTAAAGTTTACCCAGATAAAGTATCTAACGTTAAATTCCCAGGGAAAGAACAGAAATGCGGCAAGCAATCTACAACTCAGCGGAACACCCGTCAAACAAGGCCAGCCAACGGCTAAAACTACACCAAAGCAAGAGAATCCCTCTTCAATGTCACCTCAAAAGTCCTATAAGAGAAGGTTAGACTCAACAGCAGAGCCATCCATATCTTCTACTTCATATTCTTTAGCAGGCCAGAGGAGGCTATCTCAATTTTGGAAAGGATCACCAGGTACTGCGCCACCCCAACTTCAAGTACGGGTGAGGAAGCAAAGGCCTTTTTATTGATAATCTCAGTCAGGTGGGTAGAACTTGATTTGCCTATGTGTAAATCCGTAGACACTCTCCTGGGTTTTACCTCACCCGAGGCAAGCGACTCTTAATTTAAGGAATGTAGTCAATTTATTTCTTCCTAAAATCTATTTCCATTGGGTATTTTTGTCAATGGAGGGGCATCGGAGGTACCCGATCGCATATATTAGGATATAAAAATCTCCGTAACTTTTTGATACGAAATATGGTTAAGGGATCAGAAGCGCATGGCCGTTTATGCAAGGAGATAGATAAGGATCGCTCAGCAAAAGAAAGTAGGTTGAGATCTGCCACAATTCACGTAATTGACAGTGCATGACACATATTCATCATATTCTTCTTTTGAAAGTTTATGTAAGTTTGGTTTGAGTCTTGTTTAGATGTCCTTATGATTTACTCCTTTTCCAGAAGTGGTGCCAATGATAACACCTTCGCGGTAACAGCACGAATGTAATTACATGTTAGATATATCTTCCAGCACGCATCTGCTCAGCAAAAAAGTATCAAAAGTGCTGATTGGAACTGAACCGTAATATTAGGCGCCGCACAAGAAATTAAGTGACAAGGATTACGTAAAATGTGGGAAAAAGTGGGAAAAATAGATAAAAGTTACATGTCTAAATGGAATAAAGCTCAGGTGATTTTATAACTAACCGTGGCACCATGAGCCGAGATGGCGCATTATTTAGCTGGGCAGAGAAATGGGAGAGCAGTATCAGATTATGTTCTTTCATACTGACCCTTATTCGTTATCACGAGGCAATATCATAGGTCATTTATTTGAGCTGCGTAATACTATTAAAGAATTTAAAAAAAGAGATAACTTTTTGCAGCCAACTTTTTGATAGGAAGTGGCTTGCGAGAATGTCCTACTTGAACGATATACATATTTACGCAAGTGAACAATTGAAATCTGCAATGAAAAGATAGAAATAAGAAATTTATCGATAGCTTTCATGCTGTGAGTATTTTTCTGAAGAAACTGATGGTGTGGTTGCGCTGAGCATGACTCAATGGCCATGTTGCCATCTTTGATCAGGTTATTGAGGAGAATACTTACAATGATGTCCAATAGAAGAGACTCCATACAAGACTTGAGCCTTAATAAATCGTGTCCGATTAGTGACCATGAGACTGATAGAATTCTGTGGATTATTTACTCCTCCATTGTACTCATTGAAGACATTATGTTGACGATGTCCGCGCCAAAAACGAAAAGGATCACTATGTGAACGGAACAAACCAAGCCTTTTAAATCAAATTTCAAGACCAAGCTATAGATTCTTTTTAGATTTTAGGTCAAAATGATCCTCCAACTATTGCCAAGAGATCGTTTAATGGTATAATTCTCAACAAAGTGCTTCTATAAGAAGTGATTCTCAACTGTAATAACGAGGAATTCATAGAAAAGTGAACACAGACTCCAGGCTAGCCCTATCAACCACATAGCCAAGAATTATACTATGAGATAAACCTAATGGTTTCTGTTCTGAAATTGCAACATGAATGTGGAAAAAGATTCTTTCCTTTTTTTTACTTAATATGAATGTGAAAAAATATATATTTGAATATTTTTTAAGGCAATAAACATTTCTGCCTGACTTCCAGTTAATAATTCCTTCTAAGTAAATCATTAGGCTTTCTAAAATTAGAATGTTACATATGGACGGACCCTCTCATCTGAATGTACGGGACCACCCGCCTCCTTGAGAGCATCCGTACAATGTTTGAATAATTTTCTGGAAATCATCATGCTCTTATTTATTGGTAAAAGACTACATCATTATTGCACAAGTTAGAGAAAGGGTGATAGAATATACGAATTAAAAAATAAGTCCTAGAATTTTATTTATAGTATTACTGCAATTATTTTTATTTTTTTGGAAATCGTACGGACCCTCCCGGTTCTCTTTCATATATATATATATATATATATATATATATATATATATATATATATATATATATATATATGTGTGTGTGTGTGTGAGAGAGAGAGAATGGGTGAAGGAAGTAAAGAACTGAAAAACACTATGGAGTTCCGTTTTTTTTTCTGTTTTTTACTTCCTCCACCCATTCTCACTTATATGTCCTGAAATCCTATCTCTGCATCGTTCAACCCTGATATTTAATAATTGCAAAAGGTTTATCAACATTTATATTATTAACATTCATTACCAATTTAATTACTGTCCACACAGAAGAGGAAATGCATGAGCTGGAAACAGCCTTTAAAGAATGTTCTTCCCTCAACTACACCATCGAAGATAGCCAAAAACAACCAATTACCATTTTTAGTAATCCTCACTTGCAATCTTAATGTAACAATAATGACCTAAGTATATGTGTAAAACCAACAATCTGGGAACTTGCCCTAATGCAGACAGCGAACAGAAATACAGTCAAGGGAAACATTATAGAACTCTTTTACAAAAGCACTATGAGCACAGAACACCATGCAGCTTAGATAGAAACCAAGGACATTATTAACTGATGAATAAAACCTACGAATGCCCCCTAAAAAGATCGGACTAACCATCTACTATCAAAATGGACGGAGATTAAACTTGTTTGATGAAAAATAATCCCCAACCTCTACCTCAACCCAAACAAAGGACCTTTCTAATATATGAGTACACATATAGCTTAGGAGACAGTGAGCTCTTACCTAACTTGTATATCGGAATGATCCAAACCACACTCTCAAGAAGAATATCATACCACCTCAGCAATGGTGCACCAAAAAAACATACACAAGAAATACGCCATTACTCTTCCTTGAAGCCACATATATTCAAGAAAACCAAATAAGTCTAAATATACATTCTAACTAACATGAAATCCTGCCAACTGCAAGACCAACAAATACAGGGAACCGGCACATTAAGGACACCTGCCTCTAGCCGCTAATTACCTCTGGCAAGTAGCTTACTCCCACCCCACCCCCCTCCTCCCTTTCCAGCCACTCACTTACACTTCTTCGACCAGTCCCTACACTCTCCTCTTCAGCCTGCTAGTTCGGCAAAGGGATCTACGTTCCGTTCATCAGTTTGTTAAAACATTTTTTATAACATATAAACTAGAATACATGTATTAATTCTCCATTTTACCTTATAAAATGATACCTGTTCTAACGAAATGCGTCAGTATAATAAAACAAAGTCTAATGTGCATTAATTTCCTTCCACAATTAATAAATATCAGTCCGTAATGAACATCGGTAGGCTTATTCACGGGTTGAACAAAGAAGAAAAGGCGAACATAAGACAAATCGAGAAGATTGAAAAGAAAATTATTAACTCGAGACTAGCGGTCGCTTTCAATAAAACCTGCCATAATGAATATATATATATATATATGATATGAAAAACTCACAAAGTATCACGTGAGGGTAGCAAATGAATGCACTGTCTCGCAGGAAAAAATGAAAAGGTGTTTTCAAGTACTTTCGAACTTTATTAAGTTCCTTATCAAGGATAACTACAAGAAATAATATTATATTAGAGGTATATATACGACAAATATAATATTATTTCTTGTAGTTATCCTTGATAAGCAACTTAATAAAGTTCGAAAGTACTTGGAAACACCTTTTCATTTTTTCCTGCGGGACATTGCATTCATTTGCTACCCTCACGTGATACTTTGTGAGTATCAATTCGTTTGGTAATGCAAGACCCCAAATGTGTTATGAGATCTTGACTGATATTACTCCATTTATGTTCAATTTGTTGATCTTCCAAGTGAAATTTCAAAGGTTTGAGGGTATGTTCAGGCTTAAACATTGTTATTGCATTTCCCTTGTGATAAGGTGTGTGATCATATTGGAAAATACAGTTACCATCCCCGAATTGGCCCTTATAGTTTGGAAAAAGTGCTGATGAGGCACGTTTTGGTACCATTGTGAATTCTTAGCAGTGTTCTTCGGTAAAATTACTAGTGCTTCAGTTCCTTTAAATTAGAAGTAGACTTGTGCTTCACCGTAAGCACGATACAGGAGTCGTGAAATCGTTCTCATTTTATCTTCCGAACGAGGGATCTACCAGAAGCTCTAAACAAGCGGGAGAGAGTTTCATAAGAAAATAGTACTTTATCCTATTCTTCATCAGTCCATTCCTTTGATTTGCAACAAAAGTGGGACCTATCCATAAGGTTCTTCTTGATAGGATCGGCTTCTTAACAGCCGTTCTCGACTTGAGACCTTTATAGAAAGGTCTCCGCTTCACTGTGCGCACTGAAGCAATCAGAGCCGCTTCTTTATGATCGCCAGCAAGGGTGTCACTGGAGGAAACCCAATCCTTGAGCTAGAACCTTAATAGAGAGTGAGCTTTGCATTTATTAGAAGCTCTTGGCGTCTAGAAAATTTCTTCAGAGGAGTATAACCTATCCTTTTGATGTCATTAATGATTCTAAAGATAGGTACTTTGGTGCAGAGCAAAAAAAGGGTGGCTTTCTTTTCCTCGGAAAGAAAAAGAATGAAACATTTTTTGTTTGCAAAACATATTACAAAATAGATTATGATTACACAACAACATTCATTTAACCCATATTTACCTTGTGATTCTAAAAATTGTGCTCCATGATGCAATACTCTGATAAACTATCTCCTCGCATTTCAGGTCACTTTGCTGCAATTACAATGATTGCATGCTTTCCATTTCTGAAATTGAAAAATATTTGTAAAAAATATTTTCCTACAAAATATTACTAAATAGTTTATAATGATACACCATCATTCTTTTAACCAATATTTATCACAGGAACTCATAAAATGTTTTGTATTCCCTCGTGCTATGACATTACATTACATCAATACCATATTATATGTATGAGGGAGGGACCAATAACTTAGAGGCGAGCTGACAAGGAACGGAATGCCACGAGTTTCGACGCGCGAAAAAACGAGATAACAGTGCAACGAGGTCAGGTAAAATTTGGGCAATAACAAAGCTCAAGGTTATTTAAAGAGGCATATACAAAAATATAATTTTATTTACATAAAAATAAGAGAATTAATGGGCAAAATTACGAGGAGGGGAATTGTAGTTATGCATCAGACTCTAAAGTTAAAATTTATTGTACTACGGAAGGAGACTATTCAAATGGGGAGGATTAACTTAATTGGGTTGCTTGAAGGGGGACAGGGGTTGGCTTCCGGAGGATTCCAAGTGAAACGTCAGGGTAAGGCTTCGCGGATGTCTTCTGCAGGAAATAAACGTGAGCTTCTGAGCGGGAAGTTAACGTGATGACGGTTCTCCAAAAGGGGGGCGGGGAGCGGTAACGTCAGGTCCAGGAGAGAGTATTTCGGGCACCTAAAAACGAGGGGCGAACGAGGAAGGCTTCGACAGGAGTTGATAAGTGCAGTTGGAAAAATCGCTCGAAGACGAGCCCTATAAATATCCGAGGCTCTCCTCCCCAGGGGTAGGGTAAACAGCGCTACTCTCGAATCGCCTTGAATCTTCATACCGAGGCGATTTTAACCCGCGTAAAGGTGGTCTGTTTTGGACGCTGATCAAGGCTACCTCTTGTAGAAACGGGGGGGGGGGGGGCTTACCCATTTAAGCGTAACCAACTTTTAGAATCTTCTCCAGCGCAAAGACTTCACTTCCGTGTTGGAAAAGAAATTACACGTGTAATTTCCACACAGTATATTTATTTTACTTTTTCTGAATCTGTTCTTAATTTTATAGTATTACTATAGGTGGGCGTTATCGCGATAACGATATTGGGTTATCGTTTATCCGATATTTTTCCCGCGTTATCGATTCATCGGTATCGCCGATTCTTTTGGTCCAAACTAGCGATAATCGATAATTTCAGTTTTTGTTTCCATGTTAGCACAGTGGGGAGCCGCGCGTGCCTTACGGGCAGAAATAGGTATATCCGAGGGGAAACCAAACGTATACTGAACGGAGTGCGGGGCAGCCGGTCTTGACATCTTCTCAAAACATTCGCTCAGCTTTAGTCTCTCACCCGCTGTCGGACGAGAGGTCACGAGGTGTTGTTCCTGCGCGCTACCGGTTTTATGCGTTCTTTGATGATTTTTTTCCCTATGTTCCCGTTCTTTTTCCGTTCTAATTTTTTGTGCACGTGTATATGAATGCATGTACTAATCGGTGCTATTATATAATATCCGTTTATTAACGTTTGAACACTTACGAAGTTACGCCCCTATTCTAAACTGATCCTATTTTTTACCGTAATTTAGTAGTGCCTTGCTTTGCTATTTTATAATATTAAATTAGTGATGGCGTCGCAAGAGACTGTGCCTGCATAAAGCCAAAGAGACTCAGCGGAGTCTACTGACTCCGCTGAGTCTGAGTCTGAGGCTGAGCCTCAGTCCCACTGACCATTTCTTGGCAAGTGGGTAAAGTAGAAGAAGATGGTTGGCGACAGCTACATCTTCCAGTGAATGTCCTGCCTCCCCAAGATCACTGAGGTGAAGGTCAACAAGGGTACCCAGGCCAACCTGAAGAGCCACTTCAACAGGATTCATCCTGACAAGGCTAAACAAGTTATGGAAGCTTGCAAGGCCAACGATGGGACTGCTGGCCGCAGCAGGAACCCGTCCGGTCAGTCAGACGGCGGCGGCACACCCAGCAAGAAGCAGCGGCGGATGTCCATCGCCAAGACCTTTGGCATCATGGCCCAGGACAGCACCGTCCTGCAGTCCACCGTCGACAAGATAATTGTCAGGTTTGTGGTTGACAACATGCTGCCGCTGCAGATTAGGGACGGTCAGAGTTTCAGGGACATGGTCCCCCCCCTTAACCCTTAAAAAGACGTAGCCGCTAGGAGGCTGCTGGGGAGGAGGATCCTCAAAACCTATGAGGAAATGAAGGGGAGCCTCACCAGGTAAGAAACTAAGAAACAATATTCAAATATTTTTATTATTGTATCAGAAAATAACGCTATATATAGCCAATAATCAATATTGTATTATATACTGTATTGAAAAATAACTCAACTACATAATGATTAATGAAGTCAATTACAGTTATGCTTACATCTTAGCAAACTGGAGCAGTTCAAGTATGTGGGCACTACAGCTGACCTCTTCTTGAGATACAACACGGCGATGCCGAGCAGCACTGCGGTAGAGCGCTTGTTCTTCCTTGGCAAGGACATCATCAGGGCTAAGAGGACTCCCTCTCTGATGAAAACTTTAACATGCTCATGTTTACAAAGGGGAACATGCTGCAGAACCTCGGCTAGTCTGTGCCTGTGTAATTTTTTATAATTTATTTAAAACAGTACTTTTTATAGTAAAATGACAGGATAAACATTGTATTTGAAGTTTTTTTCTAAGATTTTCCTAAGACTTTTCTAATTTTATTCTAAGATCATTCTAAGTTTTCTAAGATAAAAATAAAAATAAAGATTTGGCTTTATCGATTTTTTATTTAAATTATCAATATCCTTATCGCTATTATCGGAATTTTAGATTGATCGATTTATCGGTTATCACCTTATTGGGCGATAAATTTATCGCCAGTTATCGATTATCGCCGATAAGGTTATCGTTATCGGTTATCGTGATACATTTTTTCTTTATCACGGCCGCCACTGAGTATTACTGTCTCTAACTTAAATTGTATTAATTTTTAACTTCATACATATAAGTAAAAATTCTCTTATGCGGTAGGTATTTGTTAATTATTATAAATTTCGAAATTAAAGGAGCAGCAAATGTGGCTCGAAACGTTGTCACCTAAAAGAGGGCCCACGAACCATGTTGCCTCGACTTCTCTTATTAGTGATCATCTCCTTACTAAATATAAAACTGCAACGACACGGTAATAGAGACGAGCAGTATGGAGCACAACTACACATCCGGGCGGAGAGATTTTTAAACGCTGCTACAGAGCCTCATCTGCATGTAGACCACCTAATCCATTGAGACACTTTAAGGGTGAGCGCGCCAAAAAGGGATGCCAGGATGAGAAGAGCGGCTGAGTCTACATTCATTGCGCCTACAGAATGCCTGAATATAGCTTCCGATTTCACTACACAAGTGCTCTCCTGTTCCCCAAACTGGTTGACTGCATCGATCTTGCCCCAAGACCTTTTTTTACCCTCTACCCACGTCTGTCCAGAGTCTACTTTTGAGACTTGCATATATAGGTGAATTCAAGGGCAAGTCATAGAGCATTCCAGCCGAGAGTTAGGCCAGAGAGTATAAATCGGGCAGCGATATCCCAACGAAATCAGTTCCCTGAAAAAGCTGTGCTTCAGTGAAAAGGCCGAATAAATGTGTCCCTGGAATATGAGCATTTTCATTCACCATCCCTTAAAATATTCGTTGCCGAAAGGGTGCCTCCCATATAGCATCCTATGGGATTAGCATCAGAGAACTACACTCTGTACCGCACTAATCGCTTGAAGGAAAAGTGAGGATTTCTCGGTTCTCTATTAATCAAGTTAGATGAAAACTTACCTAGCTGGTCTCCACAATATGGCGACAATATTTCTTTTCCATTATCATATGTTATGTCGTACAGTGTTAATTTAGATATCTCGTTTTTTGTGTAGTGTTTTAAATGTTGTTTATAGTCGTTTTAAAGCCTATTTTATAACAATTCATTATGTAGCTGAACTTGTCCTTATAAATGTACTAAATTTCATTTTAAAAAATAGTGCATAAACCTACTTTAGAATTTTCTTACTTCTGATTTTTTATTGCCACAAATAAAGAAATTCTCTTATACCTCCGGTAAGATGTAAGCCTAACATTAGATCAATATTGGTTCGACTGCATTAATTGTGCTTTTCTGTAAAAGTAACATCTCACATGCATTTAAAAAAAAAGAATATAATCAGTATTCATCCAGATAACCTTGATAATCATTTCAACCTTTTTATAAATATTTTCCCAATTACCACTTTTTCTATTTCTCTAAAAAAAATTTTACCAATAATTTATGAATATTAAGCAGTCCTTAATAAAATCAAATAATATGTTACCCTAAATTTTACGTGGAAATGTATTGACAAAACTTGCCCTATAGTCGAGTATATACGGTATTTAAATATTTTCTCTTTAATTTCTCGCAAGAAGGAATGAACAATACATCCTCTTACATATAGTATTTGGTTGGCTGCCTATTCCCTCGAAATGCTATTAGTGGGTGAGATTTTAGAGTTTTGTGAAATTAGCAAAGAACATCTGCTACTCCGCGTCGACTGAAGAAAACCTCTTATTAATCAGGAAAAACAACTTGGATTTCGAAAATTAAATAGAAACTTACTTTCAAATTTTATGTGATTTCGTTGTAACTTGCTTTAGAATTAAATTGAGTGAAATACACAATCAAGAAATCCATCTTGAAAATCATCATGATTTTGGAGACAGTAGAAGCACAACTATTAAGCAAGATAATGTGACAGTTTTACTTTTACAAGAGTTACTCACATTTTCTGGTCATATCTGCTTATATAACTATTCGACAGAAAACAATAATTATAATACAAGATTTATGGAAATAATTAATAATTTGCAAACCTGAATTCCATTTCGAAAGATGACATCAAAAACCCTATCATGCATGGAATCCGTCAATTTCTTAATAGTAGCAGGTTGGAGTGTCTCTGATGCAGCTTTGATGGTCTCCCATAAGACTTGTTTAGATGAAAATTGAGTACATCAGCATAAAAATATTGTTAAATATTGTACCACAAATTTTTGATTGGGTTGAGAACGGTGAGGCTGGAGGCCACACCATCTACTTGTCACCTCGTGTGCTGTAAGAGCATAAGAATGCTTGGGTGGCCCTTGCAGAGTGTGATAGAGCGTTGTCATGCATGAAAACTAGCGTTCTTAGAAGTGACAATAGTATGTTATCTAGCTAGGGATCCAAGACCTCTTTTGAGAGATTGCAGTAGGCGGCCCCGGCCAGTTTAACCCAATCAGGCCCCCTGACTAGGCACAAAATTATGTGTCCAATCATACCTGCACACATCAAGACTCCTCCTTCCTGCTCTTGATTCTTGCAAAAGATGATGACACTCATCTCCGAAATAGACCATACTATTTTTCCATGTTTCAGCTCCATCGTGTGTCGCCCTGGTCTCGCTATTGAAGAGAACGCAAATGTTGTCCAACGCCATGTACCACCGGGCCCATTGAAGCCTTAAAGTCTTGTGACGGGACATTCAAGAAGGAACTTTATTGGGAGCTTAAACGGAATTAATAGTCAATAAGATAAGGTTCTTTGTGGTCTTTACTAGAAAGGGAAGACCAGCTGCAGTCAAAATGTCTGCTTGTTTGTCTGGGTTTTCCACGTAACTGGGGGCCAATATTAATCAAATCCCTAGCTATCACAGTCTTTTAGGCCGCAGAATCAGATCGTTTCATCCTTAGCAAAGGATACTTCAGCAATCATCTAGCAGTGTCCAGATTGAGAACTAACCTTCCTGCAACAACCTGAACATAGGTGTCTTCAGCAGTTTCCGTGATGATGAAAGACCTTTCTTCATCGTTGAAGCCTCTGTGACGTTCCGTCCTTTTTAAAGAAGATAGCTGCTATTAGCGTGGTACAACCCAAAAAGGACTAAGCTAAAATAAAAAATAGGGACATAACACAGCAAAATAAAAACATAAGATTAGTGTTGCCATAATATGCAGACCAACTAAGAAATGTTTCATCAAAATTGATCCATTGAGAACAGAAAAAACCATGACTTTCTCTACCAAACTATTAGCGTTGTTCAGAGTATGGTAGGCCAGATAGGAGGGCGGGGGATGTCATGTTAATGCTCTGACAACCCCGTTTGACTCTTTTCGGAGGTATGTTCTTCCATTAGCAACCCTCTCTAGCCAGGCTTTAACGCGAGTGTCTAGCAACCTAAGTACCTGCTCTAACATGTGTGGTGTCATGGCATCACACACACTAGAGACTGACAAAGAGACCATCATAGTTTACTAGAATTTAGTCTTCACAATTATTAGAACTTTTTTATGCAACTATTTCTAGACAAGTTCTTTTATTCTGAGGTTAAAAAGATCGTCACAGCTTAACAGGATGCTTCAGATGCGTCAGCGGTTTTCCTTCGGCATGGATGTCACAATTTGTCCCTTGCTCCTTTTGTACGAGTAGTAGCGAAGGTCCTCATTGAGGGCAAGCTTCATGATGGTGACTCCGATACCCATCTCTCTAGCTCTCAATACGACTGCTATGTTCCTTTCTTCTGACTACGATTTAGTAGTCTCCATCGCAGCTGCCCATGTCACGTCTTGCATTAACTTAGTGTTAACAGATTATTGAGAACCAGTCATGATTTCTGCATTTTTATACCAGGCGCGAATCTTCATGATCCACGTAACTCTATTCAAATATTTAGATGGCTTCCAGTCTTTCATGTCTGGTATCTTTCATAAAAGAAACTTTATTCTCTATTCTCTGCAATGCCATTAACTGCTCACTGATGGATCAAAATATTTATGAAAAAGGATTAAATATATCAAAATTTAGCCGAATAAACGGTGTGGTATATATATATATATATATATATATATATATATATATATATATATATATATATATATATATATATATATATATATATATATATATATATATATTATTGTCGCTCTCAATTCCCTCTTCAAGAAACGTAGCCAAGAAGGTTAAGCCTATTTAGGTTAGATCTACGATCATAAAAGGCCAATTAATTAACGTTTTTAAAATTTTATAAAGAATATATATATATATATATATATATATATATCACTATCACTTTCTCATCTCTTTCTTTTTTCTCCCTCTCCCTTCCGCACCTCTCTCTTTCACTGGGTAAATTTCGAGTTAGTTAAATAGGTGCACAGATGACATATTTAATCGAAGTGATCACCTTGAGTTAGCACTAAAATAGCAATCCTATTTATGGAGCATAATACATAAATGATTTCCAAGCTTAAAACAACAAAGAAATGGAAGTAAATCGAGAAATTGATTTATATTATCGCAGACTGGCAAAGAGCTGCGTTAGGAAAGCGAAGAAGAATTCTGAACAAAATCTGACACTAAGCAAGAACAGGAATCCTTCTATATTTATGTGATCACTAGAAAGCTTATAAAGGATACAGGCTGTCGCAATAAAAGTAAAAAGGGTCTTATGAACGACAATCACGAACGAATTAAAATATTAAATGAGCACTTCATATGCTTTTTTACTGTAGTGGATTTGTCATAATTATCAACCCTGGGCGAGGAAATAAATTTTGAAATAATTATTCTATATCCGTTATGCGAGTAAATGAAGGTGAAATTACCCCCTACATAAACAAGATCAAACAATCGAAGGCGATTGGGTCCGACGTGATGTACGCAACTCACCTAAAATCATAAAGAAATAGTTACTAAAGATGCTCCGCAGTATTTTTTACCAGTCGTTTGTGTAAGAGATAATCCTTAATAGAGTTTAAACGTGCTAATGTTACGCCAAAATGTTTAAAAATTGAGAGAAATCAGACCATACAATTTTCGGAAGGTTATAGAATCGATAAATGGTTGGGTGAACCAACTCAAGAAAACTTAGTCATGGACGCAAGATGGATTCTTATGTAGACGATCGTGCTGAACAATTCTACTAGAATGACTGACCTACCTTCTCTGTATACCGTAAAGCCACTAATTCTAATTCTTACATCCATCTTTACTCTTATCATGATATAAGAGTTAAAAAAGCCATTGTAATTTCTATGTTTTTAAGAGCTTCCTAGATTTTGTGACCCATGTTTCTTGTCCGATGAAATTACTTTCACCACTTGTACATTTATAGAACTAAAATATCCCCTCCATATCATCAATGAATGCCTATCCAAGGCCAAGTCAAACTTTTATTGCCCTAAAAGTAGGACCCCAGATACTAAAGGAAACTTCCTCTCTCTTCCATTTTCTCCATTACTGAAAGGTATAAATAGTATCCTTTCCCCTAACCGCACCACTTTTAAATAACTTTCTACCATTTAAAATCATTCCCTATCACAAAATATATAGAAGGAACCAACGAAGCAGGAGTCTATTTAATCCTCTGTAAAGAAATTAACTACCCTTTATTTTACATAGGCGAAACAGGACGAAATCTGAATAAGAGAATGTACGAACACAGAGAAGACATTGGACAGGGCAACACAGCCTTTAGTCTTTTCACATACACCAATAACTTTAACCACCCGATAGACTTCCCACAGGCCAAACTAATCTACCCATGTAAGGACTTCCGCAAAAGAAAGGTCATTGAATCCACCCTTATATATGAAATCCCAACTTTAACCTTTCAGATGGGAAATTCAAATGCAACCCCTACGTCAAAGATCTAATCTTGAAAGATATCCTTAATGAACTTAAATTCACACTCCCTGATTAGGAACTCCAATTGGATCTCTGTAAGTGTTCGAATAAGGATGGCATTTAAAACTCCATGCCGAAACTGGTCTCGAGATAATAAATAATACACTCCTCAACAGTGGTTTTATTAATATATATATATATATATATATATATATATATATATATATATATATATATATATATTTCAGTCTCTATCTTTCCATCTCTCTCTATTACTTTCTATCCTCTCTTTTTCTTTCTCTCTCATAATCTCTTTCTATCATTCTTTTAAACACTTTCTCTCACAAACTGTATCCAACGCACTTTGGGCTATGCAGGTGATAAGTTAGTTGATCTCGGCTTCTGTTTAGACTTCGCTTTCGTTGTTCTGTATATCTGTACTCCGAGGTTCTTTTTACTCTAACTCTCAAAACTCTCTCTCACTCTCTATCTCATAGTCACTTTCTCCTTCTCGCAAAAATACTCTCTCAAACTGTATCTCATAAACTGTCTCTCTCCCACTCACACTTTTACCATCCCGGTATCAGAGACTCTCTCAAGCACACACACTCTCTCTCCTAAACACTTCCTCTGTCTCAAATACTCTCTCTATCACACACTCACAGACATTCAACCTACCATAATCTCGCAAACACACTTTCTTCTTCTTTAACCCACTCTCACTTCCAGAGACTAACTCTGTCACACGTTCCCTTTCTCTCATATTCACTCTTCCTCTCCTTTCTCCCATATCTCTCTCATCTCTCTTTTCTCACTTTCTCTATATATTCCCATTTATATTTCTCTATCTCTTTCTATTACTATCTATGACACTGTCTCATAACCTCTATTACAATCCTTCTCACTCCTAGTCACACGTCCTCCCTCTTTTTCCGTCTCCTTCTCCCATATATCTATCACAAATAATCTCTTTCGCACACTCTCTTTTTATTTCACCTTCATATAGCGGTTGAAATAGTTTTTCTTATTTTCTCCGTTTCGAAATAAACCATTTTCTTTCTTAACCTTTTAAGCGTCACGTAATATATTCCTCAGAGTTTTACCATGTTGTGATAACAGATATCCTTTCCTTGGTCTGTTAAAAACATCCATATATATCACGTTGTGGTGGAGCGAATGTAAGAGTGATTGTAGGACCATTCTCTCACCCCTTTTCCAATATTCTCTCACTCCCTCTGTAAGAATGTGTGTGTGAATGAAGAGATTTGTTTATATATATATATATATATATATATATATATATATATATATATATATTATTCATTCGGAATTTCATGTTTTGTTTACCCGTTTGTATGATATTTTGTGATAAGACACTCTATTACATACTCCAAAGCACATAACAGAATAAAAATACCTGGAAATGGGCAAGCAATAAGACTTAAAAAAGGACCAATAAAGAAAGCAAAAGCCAAAAAAAGTATAGAAAATATATCTCTTAATAAAATAGAATAAAATCAGAAAACTCGTAAATTAAATTTCCCAACTTCAGACGTCTATGAATCTCCTCTCAAATAATAAAATATTTGAACTCAGAAAAACCTAACAAGCTTGAAAAATTGCTTAAATTCTTTCATGATGGAATGAACTTTTCACATAAATTGATGTAATTTATTTCCGTTTGCTGCAAGCACATTTTGTTATACACATTGGATTTCAGACTAATATATAAACCGAAAGGGAAGCTGACTTCAAAATATCTGAGTATATGGCTTTGAAATATAAGCTATTTTATTTGTTTCATTTTTCTATTAATAAAAAAGGTCTTAAATCAACAGAGAATCTCTTTTAAAAGCTATTTGAGAAAAAGGATCTTAAAAAAAAAAGAATTTTAGCCAATTGTGTAAAAGAAATGTACGCAAAGTAGTTAAAGAAAAACTTTTTGTACGTACCTTTAATAGTTTGAAATTGGTAATTATTTATTGTCATGTGCGGACTTTAGTATTGTTAAAATAATAGACGATATTCTACCAAGATTACTTTAATTTTGGCTTGTTCGGTCAAAGATTTAGATTGCTAACTGAAGGATAGGATATGTATTTTTGGAAAGACAAATATTTCTTAAAAGTTTTCCTAACAAGAGATTTCTTAGATATATTTTTTTAAGCCCTGCACTACTCTCATCCGTTTTGCTGATTCATCAAACGCTCGTATTGTCACATTTAGATATTATGTTTAAGCTCTATAGGATTTTATGCCTTCCTAAAGCAATTTCATCATTCCATTATAGCATATAATATAAACAGGCTAAACTTTAACAAATAAAGATGATAGGAAGATTTATTTATGTTTCTTTCGATGCAAATATCGACGGGATAAATGAAAAAAAGTTTCGTGGCAAATTTAGTGAAAGAATAAACTCGTGTGTATACTAAAAGACAAGAAAAGAATTGTCTTGATGAGCTTGTACGTATAGTTATTTCTGACAGGATTTGTGAAATTAGAACTAGATTTTATACCAATAACAGTAGAGCTAATGAAAGAAATCTCATTTACCTTCCAAAAGTGATGGATAATATGCAGTTTTAAAGCTTTATTGAATATAAAATAGAATATACCTGTAGGGGAATCGTCACTTTCCCTCCATCTCCCCCCGTTCACTCGTGATGCAGTCCCAAGGCGGTTACCGCAAAGACATCCACCCCAGGCATCGGCGGGTCCATTGCATAACCGCAGCGTCGCCTATTTTGGTGCCATGAAAGACCTTAAAGGTCAAAATGCAAGATCTCCCCTAGGAGAGTGAGATCCAGTTTCACGTCAAATAAAAAATTGGAGACGTGTTTCTCCCAAGCTTGAAGGCTAACGAGGAGCCGATGTTTGACTTAGTGGGAAAAACCGTTGGCCAAAAGAACTCTCCTTGGGCCGTCCTCAAGCCCCTTCCCCCTTTTACAACTCCCCCAGTGGGGTGACGAGGTATAAATGAGGAACTCTGAGGAAAATCGTGGTAGTATACGTCAGTCTCTAGGTGACGAAGTCCTCGGATCAAGCCGAACTACCGAGACTGGAGAGGTAGTGTACTTGGCCCGCCAGACCAAGAAGTACCCTGCAAGAGAGGCAGGGCTACCTACCTTAAGGGGCTAAGAAGAAGCTCATTCTCGAGCTAAGTCCCTGTTTATCAAACCAAACAATAAGTTAACTCTGGTAAGTTCAACTTACTCTCGCCAGAGAAACTCCTCATATCCTGGTGCACCTTAAACACCAGGGGTATTCCTCGTCCTTAAGAAAATAAGAACAGAAGAAGGAAAAGGCTCCTCCCCCTCGAGCCCGTTACTCGGTGGCCACACCGAACTCCTAAGTTAACTTGGTAAGGAACCAAGTTCAAATTATTCTCGTCAGAGAAACCTCCCTCCGTTATCCTCGCCCTTGAAGAAGACCCTTCCCGAGTTCAGTCCTCGTCCATGAGGAAATAAGTAACGAAGGAGAAAAACTCCTCCTCGAGCTTGTTACTCAGTGGTCACACCGCACTCCAAGTTTACTTGATTTAAGAACCAAGTTCGACTCACTCTCGCCAGAGAGACCACGACTGTCTAGGTGTTGCATAAAGCACCGAAATTGTTCTCGTCCTGAAGAACCCCCCCCCCCCCCTCCCGGAAGAACGTGTGGACTCCCCAGCTGCTACCTTCGCCAAAACGACCGTGTAATTTCGCCCATCTACATCTGGACAGACGGCACGCGTCGTGAGTCAATAACATTTCTGAAGCCTTTAAACTCCAGATGAGTCCGTAAGCCTAATTCTTATATTATTGTTGTGTGTAGAGAAATTAAATAATTTTTGTAGTTAAAATAATTTAATTAATTCTTGTTTATAATAATATTCAGAGCGTTGCTGTAGTTAATGTTTAAATGTTATGTATTCAATTGATAAAGGTAAAATATAAGTTTATTTGGGGATTAATGTTCGTTTCTCTTATATATCCTTACGTGTTTCGGAATGGCTCTGTTCTATAAGATATCAACATATCCATATATATTAGACACTCTCAGCACTCTTAGAAAAAAACAAAAAGGGGGGCAATTCTACGAAAATGCCCCATAGGTTCGAACTACATCGGCCTGTAGTGGTCTTTAAAAATTGATTTTCCCCTACAAAATTTCCCAAATTCCATTTAATAAATTATTAATAAGTGATAATGTCGTACAGATTTAGTTTTATTTATTACCTAATTAAAGGTTCGTTGGATGTCATAAGAGGGGCGGTAAATAAGTTTTGCAATTCGGATATAAGGAAACGAGATATGAGGAAAAGAGTTTTATTATTTTACAAAATAACTACCCTCGACTTCAATGCACTTGCGCCACTTGTCCCTGAGGCTTCGAATTCCCGACAACCAGAAATCTCCCGACTGCTGTTCAATCCACTCCTGAACGGGAAGCTAGACATCTTCATTGTCCCCTAACCGGCCTCCACGCAGTGCAGCCTTGAGCTGGCGGAATAAAATGTAGTCGCTAGGGGCCAGATCTGGACTGAAGAGGGATGGTTGAGCTCCTCTAATCAGCACTCGATCAGGGCATCGACGTTGAAGTCAATGGTGGGACGTGTGCTTTCTAGGGACCCAATGGGCAGAGACCTTGGTCATAGCCAAATTGTCATGGATGATGTTGAAAACACTTCAATGTGATATTTCAAATTCTCGCTCGATTTCTTAGACCTTTACACGTGGAATTTCGAGAATCATCCTCTCCACACGGGCCACATTATCCTCGTTGGTCACGTCTCACGGGCTTCCTGGACGGGGGTCATCTTCAAGGGACTCACGACCATGGCGGAACTCCCTATTCCAGCGAACAATGGTTTTATAGGAAGGGGCGGTGTTGGTGCACACTGCAACTATGCGTTCATGGATCTCTTTTGCATTCTTGCCTTCCTTGGTAAAAAATTTGATCACTGCATGGTGCTCAACCTTCTCTATTGTAGAAAATTTTGATATGACGATCTTCGATCAGATACTGCTTCTTAAATAGACGAGGCAGGAGCGTGCGGCTGCAGGTCCTGACTTGTCATAACTTCTCCTAACACCCCCACAAACAGCCATCACCCTTATTGACCGCCCCTCGTATGTCCTTATTTCATATATGATTTTAAGGGTCGTCCGAGTTAAGTAATAAAATAAGTAATTTGAGATATTTGTGGGTGAGGTGTAAGATAACTTACAAAAATTGAAAAATAAGTTATATCAAATAAAAGTGTGGAAAATATGTTTAACCATGCAAAAAAACTCAGAATGTCCTGATAAGATTTTTGTTAGAATTAATTGCTGTTAGAGTATTTATAAAGTTTCAATTAAATTTAATCCCCCAAATTTTCCCCAATTTTCCTTGAATTTTTCCCTGTTCTTTAGCTTTTTCAGGAAAAAATCTCGCCCAGAATTTTGTTTCTCTAAATTTCTTCATTTTAAAGAGAAGAATTTTTTTAGGTTGAAAATTAAGTTAAAATTATTTATAACTAGAGCATTTTTACTCGATAAAAAGAATTCTTTGCTTACTTCCAAGAGTACACATAGTCAGATAAATTGACTTTTGCTAAGTCACGAGTGGGAACATGGAAATAATGTTTCGGCTATTTAGGATCTCCTTCAGATTAAGACCTTTTTCTCTATCATCATTTAGCTTTTAATAGTTTTGAGCTGCGGCAATTTATTGCGCAACCCTCAGGAAGTGTAGTTGGGCTTGGGGATAAAATTACCTCTACTTCTAGTCCCATCCACAAGAAATTCGACGTTGTGTTCATCTCTACATTAGGGCACACTACCATTGAGCCTTGCTTTGTAAAGCGTGGACTGCCTCAAGGCGGTGCCAATCTCAATGTGCCAGCTCGTCATGCCAATGTAAACGCAGGGACATTGAAATGGAATGGATGCCCTTTACCAAGAGGAAATATGGTGATACTGTCTTTGATCGTCTTCCAAACAATGTTTTATTAGGTCTGGCATTAACAATGCTTCACTTGGATCCTTCCTATTTCATTCGAGGTGTATGAATGCTGTAAAAAATACAAATTATCCTATCTAATGTTTACTTTAGGAGAGATTAACAACACGAAAAAAGCTAAAAGAATGTGCTAGTATGTATTCCGCATCCCACCACTATCCATTATTCCCTCTAAGATTTGTGATCTTTCAGAATTCTCTTCCGACTACTTATTAGGTTTATGGCATTTACTGGCAACTGAGTGGAGACAAATTATTTTTACTTTCTTTTTTAATAGTCTTGTCTCTTTGGAGGCACAAATATGTTAAAATATCAACTAATCCGATTCACCAATATAAATAAGGCAAATCACCATACTTTGACTATAGATGCCCAAACGAACTTTGATGGTTGCCGAAATGCCTCGTCGAATGTAAGCTTTAGAACGTACATTCTGGACGATTGACTTAATTTAAATATAACTCCTTCCTTTTGATTAGCTAGCGCGAAAGTTAACCTGCGTAGGGCGTGCTCAGAAGTAATCAGTGGCCTTGATGCAGGTGTATTGATTTACTGCCTTCCGCTTTACTTAATATTATGTTGGTGTAGAAGTTGGGTGAAGAATAAACTATATCCACTGTTAAATTATGCTGAATTATCTTGCTTAGCAGTTGTGCTTCTACTGGCTCCAAAAATTATGATGATTTACAAAGTGAATTTCTTGATTGTGTATTACACTGCATCTAACTAAATAGCGAGTTACCTCCCGATCCCATGAAATTTGAAGGTAAGTTTTTATTTAATTTTTGAAATCCAAGTTATTTTTCCTGATTAATTAAGAGTTTTCTTCAGTCTTTGCTATTTTCACCAAAAATATAAAATCTGACCCACTAATAGCATTCCAAAAGAATAGAAAGCTAACTGAGTACTGTATGTAAGAAAATATATTGTTTATTTCTGCTTGCAAGAAATTAAAGGGAAAATATTTCAATACCGTATATACAGGACTATAGGGCAAGTTTTTGTTAACAAATTTTCACGTAAAATTTGGTGTAACATATTATTTGATTTTAGTAAGGACTGCTCAATATTCATGAATTATTACTGAAAATATTTTTAGAGAAATAGAAAAGTGGTACTTAGAAAAATATCTATATAAATGTTGAACAGATTATTCAAGTTATTTGCTTAAATACTGACTATATATCTTTTTTAAAAGGGCATCTAAGATGTGACTGTTTACTAAAAAGCCCAATTAAAGCAGTCCTACCAATATTGATGAAATATTAGGCTTACATCGTACTGGAGAGAAATGAAAATTTCTTTATTTGTGGCAATAAAAATCAGAAGTAAAACAATTCTAAATTAGGTTTATGCACTATATTTTTAAAATGAAATTTAGAACAGTTTTAAGGATCTGTTCAGCTACATCTTTAAACTTTTATATGACTCAGCGGTTCAAATTATATGTCTCAGATCTAGAAATAATACATCTTCAAAATTGGCCGTTCTAAAAACAACTCAAAAGACATATTACAGAATTACCTATCATCCAGTGCTAAAAACACAACTCTCCTTACTTAGGGTGAAGCTAAAGCATATGGGTATCAACTACCCTGTGTGTGACAACTTTTAATGTGTAGAAATACTTTAACACTAGCATCTCTGCGCCAAATTTGAGATTTTTCGGAATGATCATTAAACCTAAGAGAAGGTGGAACGTTTGTTTGCTAATGTATGTAGACTCCATTTATAGGCTTTACCAGATTCTTCCAGAGTTAGATAGTTGGTAAGTTTTTTTTACATCACCTTCTCTTTGACGAACAACGAGTGGATCAAAATTGTAAGACCTCGTAAAATTTTTATTCTTAGGCGGGTGAGGAACTGAACTATTCACAGCTGTCCAATCTAACACTTGGCCATTGATTGCTCTTATCTTTACGCGAATATTATCTGATTTTCCATCTAATTTAAAAGTTTCCAATAAATCTTAATGTTCTAATTTTAGATAATAGCTTCTTGTGAGCTACCATATTAAAAAACTTAAAAAGTCACACTATGAAACATGAACTGAAATTGAAGTATCTTGAATTTAATTTATATAATAGGAATATTCTGGGAGATTAGGTACATAACATGTCTTCCTAAAGTCATTCTGAGAGTCAAGCAATATTATCAAAATTCAATATTTTCAACTATTTTCTCTGCAATGAGGCTCTTAAAATTTTTAACAATCCATCCCCCTTTGTTAATAAGAGAGTCGGACTTGGCAGGATTATGATAAAAGTAGGTAGTTATGGGTCCTGTAAAGACCACTGGTATTTGATAAGAGGTCAGGAAGGATCTTCGCAGTGTCACGACTCATTCAGTAGAGGCTTTTGACCGTTAAAACTAACTCAAGGCGACAAGAGCTTATCTAAAGTTTTTATTATATTTTGAGGAAAATAAGAGGTGCGCCAAATGAGTGAGGCTTCACAGTGCGATAGGAATAACTGCAATTGAATAAGTGTCGCTTGTAAGCAAAGAATATGAATTCAGACTTAATTCTGATTCAGTATTTCCCATCCTAATATTTTTCTAGTCTCCTCCTATTTTGTTCTTATTTTCTTGTTGACCCTCTATGCTGGTTTTATTTGTCTAGATTTTATCACTTAAAAAGGTGTTTAAATATCCAACGAGCCACCTACCATCACCATAAAAGCAAACTAAATTGTACAGACTTATATTATTTTTGCAAAATATCGATTCTGAGTAATTAAATCAACAGTTTTAAAATCAGTCTCAACTCCTTGTTTGAAGCTTGTTTTATAAAGACAGCGCCCTATATTCAGCTTAATACATTTTGAGTAATCAAACACTTTGAGATGAATTAAGTAAATAATAGGGATCATTAAACAAAGGAAAGATAAATAAAATTTAAAAAGGCAAACGGAAAATTGAGAAGAAAGAATGCTTCAAGTTCGCTAAAATGCTGAATCCAAAGAAATGTAGAAGACACAGGCAGAAAGAGGTTGAAACAAAATTAAATGAAGAGTAGAGGAAAAATAAATCAAACATGATTGTCCAAAGGTTTAAGGTTATCCCTTGATTAAAAACAAAACAAAATCAATTTGATCATTGTAAATTTCGTTATAAATACTACTAATAGACAAAATAAATATATCCACGTTTAATCTTCAGTTATGTTTGTTGTAATAAGCATTTCTTAATTGGCTCAAAATTTTGAAATTCTGTGATTATTATATGCGCAGAATTCACTGCTACACAAATTTCGTTCATAGCTGCTTATTATTATTTATTATATTCTAGAACTTTTATCAAATATAGATAGACTTCAAACTGCTTCTACATACAGTAAATGCTAATGGTCGTGTTAATCTTCTTCAGATTTTCGAAAAGCTGTTAAAACATTGACGTTAGAAAATACATTTTTAATTAGAAATTGATATCGAAAAAGAAGCTTGACTTTTTCTGCTTAACATTAGTTCTGTCTATTAAGAATAAACAATGATTACTTTTTTGGCAATTTAAAAAAAATCTTGTTGTGGTCTTAAACTTCCGAGCTTTTGTATACATATCTAAAAACGCGAAGTAAAACTAAAATAAACAGACGTTATTGTGGTTGAAAGCAAAATATTAACGAAAGAAAACATTTAAATATTCAAATAATTAAAACACAAAACAAAATGAAATACCACTAAGCGAGGGCAAAAGTTGGATTACTAGGAATTATGTCTATAGGTGAAAATCAGGAAGCTTACCCTAAGCCCTCTCGATTAAAAAATGACAAAATTCAACTGATATTCTCAAACTGATGGTAAAAACATGATAGAACGGAGGATTAAATCAGGTTAATACAAGTGAAGTGGATATATAGCACACAAGAACGAAGAGGAGAAAAATGTCCTATAAATGATTTAGTAGGGTAAGCAAGTGCTATAAGAAGGCTCATTATTTCATCTTTCAATCGAAATGAAAATGAAAGAAAAAATAGTTATGTAAAGAAAATATAAAATTTAAAATAATGCCGTTCGAGGCAAAGAATATTAGGTTGAGGTAAAAATTAACCAAAAACAAACCCAAATAAAGCTTCAAAAGTCAAACACTTTTGTTACAAATATTCTTTCAAATAAAGGAAAAGAAGATAATGATGTAGACAAGAAAAGTCTAATAAAGATAGCCACTTAATGAGAAAAGTAAAAAATAAGACGATAAGTGAGTCACCTATGCAGCAACCAAAAGAATTCTGAACCAGGTACCGGTTGTTTTCGGCTGAAAGTAGAAAACTAATATTCAACACGAAAGTATCAAAGTCATAATTGAGAAACCCATTAATGACAGGCTTGAATAAAGTTAATTTCTTTTATTGTTCAAACTAAAAACGAAAAAAATGAAGGCTGATTTTCTCTGGAGGAAGGAAAAGATGGTTATAATAAAATTAACAGAAAAATAAAATAATTGCAAAAGTAATAACGAGGTATTACGAGAAAAAAAATGAAGAGCCATTATTGACTAAATGTCTGTCGGGGCAAGGACAGCAACCGCTATTTTAGTGATCAAAGAAAAATTCATATCTTAGCAGCAGGGAATATATAAATAAGATTAAAAAAAATATACTTGAGATGATAGTGACAGTAAAATAGAATAAGACTTTCAATTAATTTATTTTAAAGTTAAATTTAAATTTTATTTGGAGAGTGACTGAGAGTGTGAAAGATGAGATTCTGCCTTTAACTGATCGCGCAAATGAAACCTTCTAGACCTTTTCAAATGCTCGAATTATAAATACATTTCTTATTTCTAATATAATTAGGAAATTCTGTGAGTAGTCGTGGGCACTAATTAAAATTAACTACATCACTACTACATGGAAATAATACTGAGTGTGACCAAGGGCAGGAAATATAAATAAATATATCGTAATTTTTAGTAGATTCTGAGTTTGTTGATAGCGCGAGTTATAAACTAATACATCCTTACTATCGTAAGGAGATTCTGAGTGTGGCTGAGAGCGCAAATTATGAGTAAATGTCGGTTTCATCATAAGATTTTGAGTGGCCGAAGACTCGATTGAAAAACAAATTTGGGGGCGTGGTCAAGGTGCGCGAATTTGGACTAAATATATCGGTATTATCAGGATAAAATTCTGAGTGTGCCCGTGAGCGCCAATCAAGAAATATGGCGATACTATCTTTAATCATCTTCAAACAAGGTTTTACTAATTTCGGCTACAAATTTCATTAATATCATGATATTTTATGAGTGGCTTAGAGCGCAACATACAGATAAATATGTTATTAATATCAAAATATTGAAGTTGGCCAAGGGGGAGATTAATGGATAAATATATCCTTATTATAATGGCCAAGCTTTCAAATTCCTGCTAAATACTATATGACAATCGGGGTTATCTTGAGCCCAAATTAGCGATAATATATCAATCTTATCGTGAGATTCAATGAGTGTTCGTGGGCACGAATAATGTGGTCTAAGGTGTTTGAGGGTGGGAATAAAGAGACTCTGGTAATGATCAAAGGCATCAAAGAAATGGTTCTGTGGGTGCCGGGAGCGAGAATCAAGAGATTCTGGTTGTAACCAGGGCTCGAAGTACAGCTTAATACATACTGAAAAATTAGCAGTGTCAAAAGTGGTACGAATGGCGGATTTTGTTTCGTGACGGGTTAGCTTAATGGATTGGAAAATGTACATAGATCGAATTAGGGCAAGAAAATAACCTGATAGCTTGAATTTTTAATATATATACATTTACACAAACATAAATACACTGTCGTATGTGCTTCCTTACCAGGCTCAAATATTCAAACCGAGAATTAAATTTTCCTAATTCCCTTTTAATTAAACATCTTCCTTTAGAATCATTCTGCTGGACAAGATAATTCTATGTATTATCATCACTAACTCTATAATTTAAGAAGGGCATTTTTTAAGTATTTGAATAATAATTTCCTCTTAGTTTGGTTATGACTAAGGTTTTTTATCAAAGTTTTTTCTAATAATTCTTTTATAATATCAAAAATCAAAATGGAGAAGTTCAGAAATAAATATAAGTATCGAAATTTTGTGAAATTTTTAGAACCCAAAGAATTACAAATGGTGAAGTTCAGAAAATTTATTTTTATATATCTTTTCTCTCTTACTATATTTTAGCAACGTGATATTTTGAAAAGGGGCAAATTTAGTTTAGAGTTCCTTTTTAAAATCATTATAATTGGTGAAGTTTAGAAAATTTATAACAATTTAACCATGGCTGTTTTTTTTCAGATTTTAAGTTTTAATCTTAGTAGCGAAGCGCAGGAGGAGTAGCGAAGCCATTTCCAGGTCTTTTTATAATAGAACCAACCAGGCAATGGCTTTCGCCACTCCCCCCTATGAAAGAAGCTTGCGCTTCACTACTAAAATTAAAATTTAAATTCTAAAAAAGCAGCCATGGATAATTTTTTAGAAATTTCCGGAACTTCGCCAATTCTAAAAAATTTTAAAAGGAACTCTAAACTAAATTTATCCCCTTTCAAAATATCACGTTGCTAAAATATAGTTATAGAAGAAGATATATAAAAAAAAAATTTGGAATTTCACCCTTCTTAAATTATAGAGTTAGTGAAGATGAAGAATTAAATATGAAACTCATAAACATTTTTCTCAAGCATTCTCCCGATTTAATTATCAACGTTTTTCTCTCTCGGACACACATCTCGGACACACATAAATGAACAATTAACTCAGACAAAGCTCGGGCACAAATCAACGAACAATCAACTCAGACAAAGTTCATATCAAAGTACTGTCTAACACACTCGATCAAATCACTTCAGGAAGTATAAGTCTCTTCCATTCGTCTTTGTGTTGCGCTCCATCCTCTGAGGAAGGACCTTTAAATCACCTAAAATCCACACATTCAATTCATCAAGCAGTCTTCGGGGGAGAAATTTCAATCCGCATTAAAATTTCACTTCTTCCACCGCAAAGGGATTTAAACTCATCGACTCCAGTCATTCATCCTGACAAACGTCAAGTTCAAAATAAAGTTATATTTTATCAATTGTTAATATGTAAACCCAAATACGAATCTTTTTGGTAAAGCTCCCATCTTTTCTCCCTCGTTATATAAATATATATATATATATATATATATATATATATATATATATATATATATATATATATATATATATATATATATATATAGACCAGGTTGTATTTTAATTTTATCAATTTGATTTTGGAACGTTCCAACTGGCAAATGCAGTTTTTTGTATCTGGTTGGAGATTAAAGATCAGTTGAGGAAGATCCATTTTATTTTTACAAGTAATTTGAGTTTTGGCCGTGAGATTTATTTAGCCTTTCTTAAGGCATCTTCAGACGGACGTCTTCGTTATTTTTAAGGCTGCGTTGATTTTATTTTGTAATTTATCGAAAATCAAATACTACAACTCAAAACTACCTTAGAATCCCATTATGTTCACAAATTTCCGTAGGAATTAAGTGTAAGTGGCCGTATTCCCTTCCTGGACGTAGACGTAAGACAAAACAATGACGGAAAATATATCACCACCTTCTATCGAAAAGGAACAGACTTCGGTTGATACCTTAACGCCAAAAATGTGTGCACCGAGAACTATAAAAAATCGGTAATGAGTTCATATATAAGAAGAGGCATCAATAACTGCTCAAACGTGGACGGCACTTGATGAAAGAATTCGAAGATCAAAAAAGACTGTCGTGGAATGGCCAGACTCTCTCTCTCTCTCTCTCTCTCTCTCTCTATATATATATATATATATATATATATATATATATATATATATATATATATATACGTAGGTACTTTAGGGCTTGGGGCCAAAGTTGGTTGAAGACCGTTAGGGAAAAGGGAAATTGTTATGAGTCCAGTGGGGATGGTTTATTACTAATTTTGCGTGGTCCGTTTTAAATAAATATATCAGAGTGCAAGTTGGCCAAAGTTTAACAGGTAGCTAGTATGCGCTGGAGTTGCAAAAGAATGATAATGACGAAAATATATCTTTACTAACAACAAAAGGATATTTATATTTACACAAAATTGGGTTTAAAGGGAATGGTCGCGCAGACGGGGTTAAAGGTACACACGGGATACAGATAGCTTATTAAGGGATTAAAGAGGTCAGATTCAGTTTGGTGATTTAAAGGGTGATTTTAAACCGGGGGAGAGTGACACACAAATAAGGAAGCAATGGGTTAAGCCAGATTCAAGATCAATCTGAAGGCGGCAACGGTTAGGATTAGTTTACCTGCTCTTTGCCGAAAAGGGGCCAGTTGGAGTACGATGAATGCGACGAAAGAAGTCGTTTTACCTCTTGTTTCAGACGAGTGGGCACTTGTCGGGTTTTCGAAGTCGGAAATCCTCGTCAGGTACTTGCCGATAGAATATGGCAGAGTTCACTGACATCTATACTTGCCGATTGACTATGGCAGAGTTCACCGATGGGGGTACTTGCCGATTTACTATGGCAGAATTCATGGATCGATTTAGCCTTCAACTTGAATCAAAATCGCCGCTGGGGGAGGGGGCAGCGTCCTTTAGCTTGTTCGCCGGTGTAAGTAGAAGTCTAATAGTGTTGCTCTTTAAACTCAGTTGAAGCGTTAAATAAGCACCTGGTGAGGTGACTCCTGACGCAAGCGCTAATTTGTGCAAAAGTCATCGACTCCTTCGGGTGAAGGAGGAATCGTAATAAGGTTAGTTGGAATGTCCAACCAATTTCAATCTTCGAGCAGAAAGCCAGAATTCTTGCGGAGAGGTAGCCATGGGAGACGATGACATCGGTCCCTAGGCAAATACAGCTGTGGGATGTGATAACAGCCTCCGCCGCTTTCTTGCCCAGGTTCAGCCATCGTTTCACAGCTCCATGCGTTGATCACCGGATCCAGGTGGGTACAGAAGGGCACGTGGTCGCCATTTGACCCTTATTCTTCTGCATCCCTCCCACCCAAAAAGATGGCACTTTCGAAGTTTTTGGACAAAGGTGACATCCCCTAAGATGAATGACTTGGGGACTTGGAGTCTTCACGTGAGTGGTCACCGGGTAAGCGAAAAAGAAAAAAAAAGGGAATTCCTGATCTGATGTCAAGTAGGTGGACAAACTAATTCTACCCGCCTGCGTGTACATATGAGCGGAAATCGAAATTAATTATTCCCGATCATAATCGCATTAAGGCGGACATAATTAAAAAAAAATGAAAATAATATTTATACACTAATCTATAAAAATCCCCCCAAAAGAATGAAATGGATATTCAATGATACATTTTATATAAATGGTAGAAGGATTTCGGCGGTACATATACACATATTCTGGAGCGGGACCAGACTTCTAAATACTAATTTCGTATTTGCAAGGGCGATGTGCGTCATAGACGTATACATCGAGAAAAATAAGGACATAAACAGAAATACTTGAATATACGCTAATCTCTAGCTGGCGGTTATAATAAGTGCAAGGTAGATAAATCCATATGGAGCAATTACAATTCAAATTTAGCTGGTGTAGAGCTCACTAATAAATTTGCTTTGTCGGAAAAGTGAAGATTTTGGTCCATTAAATGAATAGGTTCCGCATTGAAACCGGTCACAGAATTTAATTTACCAAAATCTACATACATGCAGTAAGAGTTATTTGGTTTCCGTACTAGAACTTTTAGGAAACAATAATTTGACGTGGAAGGTTTAAGGATATAGGGGTTGATCGGATTGTTAACCTCGGCGTTAAATGTATTTCTCAGATGAATTGGGGGCGGGGGAGATCTTAAACGAACACGTTTCGATATGATTCGTGGCTTCTGAAGGGAGGCAGGTTTAACACGAAGTTTCGCCGTGGTTTACTTGCAGATGTCAAACGATTGGCAGTATTCCGAAATGTCAACTAAGCACTAGGCCAGAAGAAATCCCGGATAATCCTCTGACTAATTTTATCGTGGCTGAAGTGGCCAGAAAACACACTATCGTAGGCAATTTTTAGGACCAGGATAAATGCGAATGGGGAACACAGAGGTGGTGTGTCTCAGGGTTAACGCCATTCGAGTAAGCGCAATATAGTAAGCCTTTTTTCACGATATAAGAGGCTGTCTTCTTACAGCGGACAAAATCCTGCTCGATGCTCCAAGATTTTTTCCATACGGGAAGGATATTCTTCGCTCATTCCACCGCTGAAATCTGAATCTAAGGAAGTTTCAATGGCAGTGGCCGTTCGGGATTCCTTCTCTGCCTTGGCTCTCGTGATATCGTGCTGAGCCACAGGGTTAGACGAGAATTGGAGGCACTGTCCTACCAAAACGGAACAGAATTGGATAGGGGGTGACACGACTTCAACCCATCCGGTAAAGTTCTGATACTCAAGGTAACACTTTACAATGGGGAAGTGGTTTGCACGCCCCAAGTAGTCACGGATTACCGCAAAACTTTTGTGATCGGGAGCCACCTGGGGAAGAAGTTCCTTCGATACCATGATACACGTGCACCCGGTATCGCGGACGAGGGTGGAGACTCGGCACCTATTACCGCCTCCGTTTTCAAACTTAAAACTTCCTGGAGAACTCTTGAAGAATAGGAAATTTATATGGTACCCTGGGGCACTGGAAGACGAGATTGGATCTGGGGTTTCTGAGCGCGATGGAGGGGAAGCGGGGGCAGCATTCACCTGGTAAACTTGGTGAATAGGATTACCACGGAGTTGTGAATTTTTTGGCAAAACATATGATTGGCCTACGGGGAAAAGTTGACGCTGAGGGATTAGATATGAGGGGCTTGACGTCACGGGGTTCCGATGGAGGGAAACTTCTGGGCTTAAAGAGGCCCGTAACTTTGGCGAATTCTGGGCAGTTCTTAGGAGGGAACCACGAGTTATTAAATTTATTCTTGAGGGATGAAGGGGGAGGCTTTTTATTTTCCTTCGGGTATAAGTTGTGACTCACCGCATAGATATCTGGTTCTTCAATGCACTCTTTGAAGGAGTTGAACCGACGATCCTTCACAAAGGAGCGGAACTCTGGTGTTAGCGACGCCAGCAACTGATCCTGTAGAAAAAAATCTACACGGGACTCATATTCGTGGGGACTTTCGATGCGTCTAACCAAAAATTAAAAGTACGGGAAAGAGTAAATCCAAAATGTCGGAAGGTCATATTTGGTTGGATGCAGGCGTGGCGAAATTTTGTACGGTAAAATTCAGGCGTCATATTGTACGCTGCGAAGAGTTCGGATTTGAGGGTGGAGTAATCTACCGTAACTTCCGAGGGAAAAGATACGACTAGTTCTAGGAGTTCTCGATGTCCTAATGATTAACTTCAAAATTTTTCTTAAAGTGAGTGAGAAAAGATCCGAAGTCCTCTCCTTCTTTGAACGTGGGGAGTTTAACGGAGTTGGATTGAGGGGTTCCTACACAGGAATTTACTGAAAGGGTTTAGAGTCGATCACGATTCGATTCCAGTTTATATTGGCGAATTCTCTCGTGCTCTTTGCTCTCTCTAATTTCTATTTGTACAGCTAATTCTATAATCTCTTTTTGTTCACGTTCAGCTCTTTCTCTAATCTCCTTTTGTTCAGCTCTCTCTTTTCTCTCTTCTTTCTGTATAAAGGTCACAAGGTCTTTGGCACCTAAACCGAGGGATTCTCCTTGGAGTTTAAAACTTTCGAAAGAGGACATTTTGTTCGTTGTCCGAAAGAGGGGATTGTAATGGGCCGTCGTCAAGGGTTGGATGTGAATTGACTCACAAATTACTGACACACAGAGAAATATGCTTGTTTAGACGCAAAAGCTTTGCTCTCCAAATAATAACAGTAATATAATACACGATTAAACCGATAAATCAAGAAAAATAATGGAATCTTCGTGAGATGAAAAGGGCTCACTCAGACTCCTAGTAATCCGCGGGGAATTAAAGCGACCGTGGGCGAAATTCTGTCACCTAACAAATTTTTCTATTAAAGGTTGTCGGCCCAAACACACATACAAACACTAATCGATAAATATATGGCAGGGTTGTTTCCTGTTTTGTTTTGTCTTTGCAACTCAAATGGTACTCAGCTTTGAAAATTGCAATAAAGTTAAAGGGTTGCCTTTAAAAAATCTCTCCAAAGAGCTTTTAAAGACCCTGACACACCTGATCACCAGAATTTATGATAGAGCAATGTATATATAAATATATGTCATGGAATAGCCAGACTCTATACATATATATATATATATATATATATATATATATATATATATATATATATATATATATATATATATATATAATATATATATATATATATATATATATATATATATATATATATATATATATATATATATATACGTAGGTACTTTAGGTCTTTGGGCCGAAGTTGGTTATAGACCGTTGGGTTTAAAGGGAATGGTCGCGCAGATGGGGTTAAAGGTACACACGAGATACAGGTAGCTTAATTAAGGGATTAAAGATGTCAGATTCAGTTTGGTGATTTAAAGGGGGATTTTAAACCGAGGGGGGGAGGCACACAAATAATGGAGCAATGGGGTAATCCAGATTCAAGATAAATCTGCAGGCCGCAATGGTTACGATTATATTATTTGCTCGTTGCCGAAAAGGGGCCAGTTGGGGTACGATTAATGTAACAGAAGAAGTTGATTTATCTCTTGCTTCAGAGGAGGGAGCAATTGTCGAACCTTCGGATTTGGGAATCCTCATCAGGTACTTACCGATTGATTATGGCACAGTTCACTAACGTTGATACTTGCCGAGTGAATATGGCAGAGTTCACTGATGGGGATACTTAGCTTTCAACTCGATTCGAAATCGCCGCTGGGAGGGGGAGGGGGTCAGCGTCCTTTAGCTCGTTCGTCGGAGTAGGTGAAGTCTAACAGTGCTGCTTTTTAAACTTGGTCGAAGCGACATATAGGCGCTTGGTAAGGTGGCTCCAGACGCGCGCGCGAATTTGGGGAAATTCGTCGACTCCTTCGGGGGAAGGGGGAATCTTAATAACGTTGGTCGGAATGTCCAACAGATTTCAATCTTCGAGTGGGAAGTTAGAATGATTGCAGAGAGGTGAGGTGGCCCTTGGAGACGATAACATCGGTCCTTGGCAAATAGAGCTGGGGCGTGTTATAACGGCCTCGGCCGCTTCCTTGCCCTGGTTCAGCTATCTTTTCACAGCTCCATGAGGTGATTTCAGGATCCACGTGGGTATGGAAGGGCACGTGGTCGCTATTTGACCTCATTCTGCTACACAGATCCTGATCAATAATAGCTGCTCAAACAGAGAAGTCAACAAATTACCAAAAAAAATTCTCAACTCTAAGTTTGTCATAAAGGAGGGAAAAGAAAATGAAAAATTAATATCACACTACTACAGGAATCAAATGATGGATGCTTACAAAACAGACGAAAGAATACTACAAGATATAATAAAAAGTAAACCTATCAACGAAAATAACAAGTTATCCTTGCGAATTTATTAAAAAAACACAAAATTAAGCAACTTAGTGATGAAAAACTACCTCCGCAAAAGACAATCGATCCTAAAGGCTACAAATGTGGTATAAAATTTCAATTCCCCCATGAGGACTGCACACCTCATCAAATAATAAATGTATAGGTATGACCACTACTACCATTAGCCGGCGCTTAACGATACATTTGCAAGAAGAAGGAATATAAATACATTACAAAGAAAAGCATAACGCACAAATTACAAGAGCAATTCTGTTCGAAAACACTACCATACTCAGAAACCCTGACCTTCGCCGCCTAGAGATTGTGGAGGCTTTTCTCATTAAAGAGATAACCCCCAAACTTAACACCCATCGCATTAGTTCCTGGCGAGTACTTCACCTTTTTTTGCTAATGGAACATGGTACTCCGACTTTGATCTATAAAAGCACCAAAGAACGAAAGTCAATTTCATTCATTGCTACTCACGACCAGCACTGAGCTACCTCATCGGTAACGGAGGCAAAACCAAGGGAAACACCAAATCAATGCAGCCTCTCATTAACGAAGACTTCCCTCTGAAGATGCCTTAAGAAAGACTAAGGCTCACTGTCAAAAATCGAATTAGTTGTAAAAAATAAAATGGATCTTCCTCACCTGATCTTTAATCTCCAACCAGATACAAAAAAAATGCATTCGCCATTTGGAACGTTCCAAAAATAAAATTGATAAAATTAAAATACAACTTGGTCTTTAATAAAACATGTATAGATAAGAAGCTGCTCCTAACATACACCAATATATATATATATATATATATATATATATATATATATATATATGGGGGGCTGGGGGAAGGAAGACATTTTCTATGCCGGATTCAATGAAGTTGACAGCAACTGCTGTATTTTTTCATTTTGGCTGCAGCTTTCTTATAGCCTTGACTATATTCTCAACAGATAAATGTAGGCAAGGAAAATTGCTCGGAAGAAGCATAACAATATTTGCCTAGACGTCTTTCGACCTAACAGTAGGTTATCTTCGGGGCAAAATAGTGAAATTTATTTTATTTATTTATTCATGTAGAAACCTGTTGAAAAAGAAGCGACCACCTCCACACTTACGTGGATTGGGGGACAAGGGATGTGAGACAAGGTGACGAAGTTTAAATACAGGAGGAGGTAGAAAGTTTGCCCGGGGATCGGGCCATTTCAGTTTTTCGTTAACAATTTACACTTTACTACAAATTAACATTTGAAGCTAAAAGAAAAAATACATGTGATAGTTCTCTACAAAAATACTTAGGGCGCAAAAAAGTAAAAAATTATATACATCTAGAATAGAACAACATATCTAGTGTAGTTACAATATTAAAGGTGAATGGTATTTAAATCACAAAAACAGAATAATTATAGTGTCCAGAGTCAGAAATTTCAAACCAAGGTTTAATCGGTACATTAAGCACTTTCTATGAGAATTTGGTTCACGATTATGATGCTACACTTAGAGAACTCAGTTTATAGTCAGTATGCGAGTTAGACGTAAGGTCACCTGAAGAAGTCCGGTGTGGCTAGCGTTTTGGCGGGAGGATGTACGACTTGTATATCTCCCGGTCCTGTAGCCTGAACATGGCGTCTTCAGTGCAAAGTCAGATAGTAGCCTTCAGGCTGCTGCGTGAATGCAGGAAGGCATTCACCATCTTCAACCCTGTTCTACTAAGTACAGCAGCTTCCATCTCACTAAGGATGTAGATAATTACTTTCCGTTTTGTATATTAAGATTGAGAAATCGGTGGAGTTTGCTGAGTTTAGGTTTCGCAACTTGAACCATCGAGTTGATGTGGCTTCCTATGCCGAATTTGGAAATCCTGAAGCCTAGGATACTCGCGCTTGGCGAATAATTTATTGTTGAGGTCTTCGGTTGGAAGAGATCCGTCTTCCGATCGCAACTGCAGTGGATTTGTTCTGGTCTGTGTGGATCTTTCACTTTTATTCGTACTAGTAGATTATCTGGGCTTCGGCTGGAGTCGCCATCGACAGCACTCTTCTAGATCTGGTAGGGCGAGTCACAATGTGGTTGATGTCGTCCGCGTTATATACGTTGAGGGTTCGAGGAAGTAGAAGTTTCAGAATGTCTCTAGTGTAGATCGTAAAGAAGGTGAGAATCAGACATTCTCCTTGGGGGAATACAGATTGCAGGTCAAGTGGGGCTTTGAAATGGTCCGCCAATGTTATCACTGTTCTCTTAATCGTCAGGTTACTGTATAGGATTTTCCCGAAATGGGAAGATAACCCGTGCCTCGAGATCTTATATTTGAGACCATCGATCCATACCTTGTCAAAGGCTTTCTTTACGTCCTGGCAAACCTCATCCACCCTACAGCAAGAGACAAGCCCCTCGGCCACATGTTGGTATGCTATGGCAATTGCAGTTTCCGTGCTCCTTTTTTGCGGAAGCCATGTTGTTCGCCGTTCTGCAGTGAGTGTGTCGACAGATGGGAGACCAGCCTGTTGTTCATGATCTTTTCGAATACTTTTCCTTTTTTTTTGAGAATCAAGAACGGCCTAAAGTTCAGCACTTGATCTTTAGGCTTCCCTTGTTTAGCAATAAAGATAATTTTGGATGTCTTTAGGCCATCGAAAATTATTCTGCCGCTAATTCTGCGTTGGAAAGATTCAGTAGCCTTGTTTTTGTCCAAACCGTCGCTTCCTTTAGGTGCCTTGCTGTTATTCGGCTTAAGCTTAGAGCTTTTCTCTTAAGGCCAGAAATTACAGAGTTCAACTCTTCTTGGTTGATTCCTTTGCCTTCAGGGGCGCACTTCTGCATCCTGTTGAAGTTTGCTGTTCTATGCAGTGTAAACCTTCTGCAGTGCCTTTCCATGTGCTCAAAAACTCTCTCTTTGAATCCCAGATCAAAATTTTCCTCCTCTTCTCTGAACGTCTTACGATTTGAAAGAGAAAGAAAAAATTATATGTAGAGTGGAAGTAGAGTGGATAGAGTTTGTTAGTTAAAAGTTGTAGAAATGTAAAGTTTGAGTGTTGTATATAGGTGCTGGCTGACCAGCCATCACTTTAGATTCTTCTTTCGAATTGTTTCTTTTTCTTTAGTTGTTACGTAATTGAAGAGGTTCCCACGCCTCTATTATATTTGTGTTTATTATTTATTCATATTTGTGTCTTTCGCTTTTGCGCATCCTTCTTTATTATTTTAACACCCTGTACGACTTGTCGTATCTAAATATTAGTTCTGGTTGTTCAAGTGGTTTCCCACTTCGGAAGTTTTCTCTCTTTGTTCTTCTATGTTCTAGATAGAGGCTTGTCTATAACTCTCTTTCCATCTCCGTCCATTATCTCCTCAAGTATTTACCACACTTTAATTGCTCTGTTGTGTAGGACTATATTGACTGGGTCGATTTCACGATGTAAATCCGCTTGTCTCCGAAGTTCTATTCTTCTACTTTTTGTATTAAGTAGTACACCACTATTTTGGATTCTTTGGAGTTTGAGCATGTTTGATTTGTGTAGCTTGTTTAATGGTATTGTTGGATACAGGAGTAAAGATTTGCATAGGGAATTGTATAGCTTGTTTTTTTGCATCTATTTAATTTTCTTAGTTGGTGTAAATTTTATGCCGGATTTCGCCAGATTTAATCTTTCTTTAGTATGTTTGTTATAGCCATTATTTGTTAATTTCATGTCAAGAACTTATCTCTCTGCATTGTATCTGTATACTTCGTCATCGACCAATATTCTCGATGTTTTATTCCTTCCTATAGGTATTATTGTAAATTTTTCGGTGTTAGTACGTATTTTCCACTTTTTTTCATAGTCATTTGTCTTTGATCTCTGCCGCGGAAAATTCTAGCGATTATTGGCGGATGTCTATAAGGGCTGTTAGTTATCATGGTTATATCCTGCGCGAACTGTATATAAGTTGTTGATGGAAACACTGGATCTGATAGGTCCCTTGTTTATATTGTGTATATAGTAGGACTCAAACATCCACCTTGAAGTACACCATGCCTTAATTCAAATTCAGGTTCTTTGTGTTCTCCTATTTCTATTAAGGCCATCCTTTCCGTAACGTAGTAACATATGACTTTTGTCATGATTAGGCCTAGCCTATTTATTTTGAATTTGAGCCCGATTCTCCACATTTTGTCAAAAGCTTTCTTTACATCTCATAATATAAGATCTGAGTAGTTTTTGTTGTACAGTAAACCCTCGATATAACGAACTATATGGAGCGGGGTTCGTTCGTTAAAGCCGAAAGTTCGTTAAACCCAATGAGCATTAAAAACAATGGAAATAAAGAACAAGTTCGTTATGGATATATAATACGTATGTAATTACTCATAAAGTTAAGTGAACTACACAACATAGTATTGATACTAGCCTTGCACTGTAGGAGACATGTAACACACCAACACTCACCCAAGTTGGTCCTAAGGCTTGCCTGTTAAACCCGATAAAGTTTTAGCCAGGAAATTTAGTTCGTTATATCTTAAATTCATTTTTTTAGGTTCGTTATATCGGGGGTTTACTGTATTTTGCTTTTAGCCAAAGTTTCCATAAGGAGTGCTATTGCCGTATCTGTGCCTCTTCCCTTCCTGAAATCGTACTGGCATTGCGGAATTAGATCGTTCCCTTATAGCTTTTTGACCAGTCTTCTGTTTATTAACCTTTCCACGATTTTCGCTACCGCTTCGAAGAGTGTTATAGGTTTATAGTTACCTGGTTCAGTCGGTGATTAACCAGGCTTAGGCAAAAAAATAATTTTACCGCTTTTTAAAGTATCAGGAAAGTACCCTGAACTTATTGTTGCATTAAAAAGGTCTACTAATTTCCTAAGGAAATCATCTGGTGCCTATATCAGGTTCTCTCTTGTTATGCCTGTTTTGCTAGGCGTTCTCTGTTTTGTAGCTAAAATTGTTGCCTTGAGTTTTTCTAGCGTTATTGTCTCGAAACCTTACTTTTCAAGAGACCTTGCAGAAGCTACATTATTTGGTGTTATTTCGTGCCTGTGTTCCTCTAGTTCCTGTTCTATCCAATCTTCATGTTCTCTATCAAAGTTTTCATTCTTGTTGGGCGTAATATCGAAGACATTGTTCCAGGGCTCCCTAATCATGTTTCTAGTGGCCCTGGCTCCTTAATTTCTTTTCCATTAAGTTTGAGAGTTATATTATGTTTCGGTTTTAATTTACCTCTTGCTAAATTTATTTTCTGCCAGAACTTGGTTAGGTTTAATTCTGTTTCGATCGACTCCACGAAGCGATCCCATCTAGCTCCTCTCTCTATGATTGCTATCGATATTATTTTATGCTTTATTATTCGTAGCCTCTCTCTGTCACCCCTTGTTGGGCCATACTGTTCGATCTTTTCTCTAAGTGTCTTATATTCCCTTTTTAGTGCAGCAGTTTGGGTAATGGGTTTAGGGTGGAGAAATGTCCTATTTGTCTGCATAGACAAGTGCTCTTAATAGGTTTTCAGTAACTTCGTCTAAATGCTCTAACGTTGCCTCTCTTAGGTCGGGTTGGTGGTACTTAGCGAGGTCTTCTGTGTAGTCTTGCCATCTGCATCCTTATATTTCTTTCTTAACGGACATTTTATTTGGATCGGGTCCGATGACAGAGTCATTATGACCATCTCATGGTCACTGGTACACGGTGGTCATTTCTCTATCAAATAGTTAAATTTAAATGCTGGTGATACTAGTATTATATCTGGCTTGTTTGCATTTCTTTGCCCGATATATGCTGGTAAGTCCGGTCCCACTCTATCTACGACACCTCTTCCTATTAATGTGCCGAGGTTTTTTCCTATGTTGTTCAAATTTCGAGTGTTCCCGGACGCTCTGGAGCCAGCATCTAAGTCTCCCATAAATACTACTTGGTCGTTTTGGGGAAAGACGTTTAGAAAGTTGTGAAATGGCCAAAATTTCATCTAGGTGGTTGATACCTTGTCATTATCGTAACTGGGCCCGTAGTTATTTTCACTTTGACCGCTAGGTAGGCTTCCTCTAGGTCTTGAACTCTGGTGAGCTTTATGTTCTTTTTCCTGACCATCGTTACACCATCGTAGTTGATGTCTCGTGTCGTTTTCGATATTATATTATAGTTCCATATTTTTATGGAATTTGTTTCTGGATATACATTTATCTAGTTTAATAGAATTATATCAAGATCTTCATTTAAGTAGGCATTGCATAAGTAATGAATTTTTGCGTCCCACCCTGCCACTTTATGGCTAATTAATTTTAATTTTCTTCTATGTTCCACGATGTAGTTAATTACGTGCCTATATGTGCCTTCCTATGGGTTTTAGCTGTTTTTCTCGCGGGTGATTTTGTTCTCCCGCATCTATTCTTTATAAAAATTATAAAGCAAATCGATTCTGGTATGGTCATTTCACCGCTCATTATGATTTTATTTACTTCTTTATCCGAGTATGGTCCCTCGTACTCTTAGTTATGATAACTCGTTCTTATGCCAAAAACGAATTCATTAGTATTATTTATCGGGAATGGTTTATCTTCTGTAGTGTAGAACCTTACGTTAAATTCTCAGTTTACTTTTTCTTTTTTTTTTAGTCTCTTCTCCGTCGCTATCCGTTTCCTGATTGTTGTCAATTTTCATGCTTTGTTGGTGTCCTTTAATGATACCACTAGTCCTTGGTTCTCTAGTTTCCGTAGTTTTCTCAATTAGTTGTTGTATTTTAGATTTAAGCCTCGAGTCCCTAGCTGGGCCTGGGTTTGGCCACATTGTTAAATGCCGCTTGTAGGTTTTGTGCCTCGTAAACCTTCTCGAACTCTGTTGGGCTATATTGGACATTCAATACTTGAGCTGACGGAGGATTATCCAGGAACTACATTGATTTGAGTCCGTTGTTGCTTAACATTTTATCAATTATTTGGAATATGAACCCGGGTTTGTCAGGTTTAGTGCATGTAATATGCATGCCAGAATGTTCAATGATTTTTCCTGTTTAAGTTCAAACACATTCTTTGTAGCTTTTTAGTGATCTGACGTTGCTTAAGCTACTTTAGCAAATGTCTGTTTCTGTTTCTCTTTTTCTACTCTGGCCTTTTCCCTATGTTTGCCTTCTATTACTTCATTTTTCACCGGACAAGCCATTGCTATTGTGCGCTAGCTGCTCCCACAGTTCAAACATTTCTTTTGCTGGCTGATACAGTCTCTCTATGTTTATATTTTAGAGCTGCATTCAGAGCATTACTTTTCTTCTTTGTTCGGGAAAGCTTTCCTTGTATGTTTTTCAAGCGCAAAACACGATCACTCGTCATTAACAACAGTTGGCTCAATGTGACGAACTCCTTACAATAGACCAACCTATTATATGAAAACTCGTGCAATGTTAAGTGCGTTCTCCGTAACTCTAAATACATAGGGATCACTTCTACACCTTGCCGCGGAGGGTAAAGATACACCTCCAGGATGGAGCTATCAAGGAACATGCGGCAACGCAGCATACGTCAATTACAAGATAAACGCTCCCCCAAAACACCTCCATCAACTTCTGTGATCCTCACCGCCGAAGAATCCGAATGTCAGAGGTAGTTTTGATCTCCCAATGCAGACCTTCAGTCAATATACAACTCCAGACAGAGACTAACCACCCAACGACTCGCCGACAGGATCTGCGACGCCCCCACATGAAACCAGAATTTGCGTAACGTTTTCCTACCTTTGTTTATCCTCAACCAAAATCAATTTTTTGGTCTCGAACATATTTTTTAACATATCCATGTATTTTCATGTCAGTTGATTGGTCTGTTTCCTTAAAATAATGCTCAAAATATTTCTAAACATAAATCTATCCATGTATTTTTTGAATTAGTTGATTGGTCCCATTTCTTACGGTAATGATCAAACATATTCAATATATTTTCCTGTAATATCAAGTTCACCATTCTATAAAAATATACAAATACGAGATACTGATGTCTAACAAATCGAAGGAGAGGTACGATGGAGCAGTCATTGCCATCAGAAAGGAAACAACAACTCAAGCGTCCGTATTTTCCGATCCCTAGCTTCCTGCGACTCTTCAGGATAGAATCGTTAACGTTCCTGATCGGAGATTTAAATACCCGCTGTAGGGAAGCCGGATACACTACAGTTTTCAACGGAGCTTGTCATTCGCTCAGCCTATTAATTGACATAGGCATAGTACAGAGAGTAGGTCCTGACATCGCCACTTTCCATACGGCACGGTCGGCGACTACAACGGATATAGTTCTAACGAATAAAAACTCTCTTGATCAAGTGACTCTTCCTGGTCCCTTCTTTCCATCATACTACTTCAGTATGATCACCCATTACTCCACCTTCCCGATTCAAGTACGAGTTACTAAGCGTAGATGTCTAGAAAGCGCCAGCTGGGAGTTGTACCGTAAACATTTACAACATGTTCATGTCGGATAACTGGAAGGTTCTACTCATGAAGAAATCGCCGAACAAATCGCCCCCCTTACTTCAAAGATCTTAGAGTAGGAACGGAGCATAAAATAATACCGGCTCCAAGTTTGAAGCCTCATCTTTAAGAGAAAATGGATCAACTAAAGGCAACCATCTACTTCACAAACATGTATCGGATTACGGCACATCGGTACCAAGAGATACGAGATCTAAGGAATGAGATAAAACATCGCATAATGGTGAAATCGAAAGATTAATGGGATGAGTTAATATCTAAAATTAACGCCGAAAAAGACCCTAGAAAATACTATAGTCAATAAAAAAGAATGCGAGGCACTCCCCCTAAGAGTCGTATAAAAATTAAAGTTAATGGCCTAGAACTCACAGAAGACCACGACATCGAGCGTGAGTTCAGAATATATTGGCAGCATCGTTTTCGGATCAAAGATGGGGAGAACGAATATTTTGATAAGATGTACGAGAAACAGGTTCTTTCAAGACTCCGTGAACTGAGGACTGATATCACACCGCATCACTTTGTGGACGTACACATTTCGCAGCAGAAGAAGGTAGACCCTTCTCTCATGAGGAGTATGGGGCAGCCCTAAAGAGTTTTAAGCAAAAGGCGGCAGAGTTTACTGGCATCACTGAGATGCATTTGATAAACGCTCCTAACAACGTTTATCAAGCTCTACTCGAAGTGTTTAACATCTCCTTCAATGTCGTATATTTCCCGGGCAAGTTTAAGAGGGCTTGTATCATATTTATACCAAAGCCCGTCAATCCCACAACAGTGATTGGAAGCTACAGACCCATTTCACTGCTGGAATTCATAGGCAAGCTACTAGAGAAGCTTCTTAACAAATGACTGAAGGACTTTCGAGAATCAAACAACTTATATAATCACCAACAGCATGGCTTCCGAAAGATACTGGGTACCGAAACGGCTCAGGCTTTAATCACTAATAGGATAGCTAGCAGCAAGGCCGGCAACGGCAGTGTCGACGCTGTACTTCGAGACGTATCCTCGGCCCTTAACAAGGTGTGGTTACCAGGGCTAAGGAAGAAAATCAGCGATCTACGTATTGATGACTATGTAACGCGAATACTCTGCGACTACTTGGAAGATAGAGAGTCGGTCGTAAGAGTAAATGAAATTGAGAGAGAAACGTGTAATCTCGAGGCAGGAGTGCAACAAGGGGGTTGCCTCAGCCCTACATTGTATAAATTATATACAGCCTTCCTACCTTACCCCGATCAAGATCTTGCTCATTACGTCCAGTAGGTCGATGACATCACACAGGTTATCATTCACGTATATAAAAACCCGGTTGACATTGCAAACAGAAGATCGAAAATGTCAACGAGTTCGAAAGAAGGAACAAATTAGAACCAATGTTCAGAAGTTTAAAATTATACCTATGGGAAGTAGGAAGACAGCGCACGAGAGGGCTGAGTACTTGGCCTGAAGTTGAGCTCGAAGGGGTACACTGCCCACTACAAGGATAAGATCGCCACTGCAATGAGGTCGCTATGGTCTCTGTACCATTTCAAGTAACTCTTTCCGAACAACAAGAAAAACTATACATGCTATTATTAATGCCGCATATAATGTATCCCGTCATCCACCTCTATACATTGAGGAAGACAATCATTAGGGAAGCCCAAGTTGTCCAGAATAAAGCCACACGCGTCCTTGCCATCGCCATCCAACGGGACCGGATGGTCTCAGAAGTCATAAACGTGTGACGGACATGGAATGCATCAATATTAAGCTGGACAGAAGAGCACAGCATATATGGCAAAAAAAAATACCAGAACATGCCCGATAAAGTACTTAACCCGATCAGACTGCAAATTATTAAACAACCCGAGCTACGATTTAAGCGCGAGTTCAAAAGCAGTCAGCTACTAACCCTACAAGATATTTCCCCAATTTATCGATAAATTTACCTACAGAGTAAACTATATTTATGAACCAGAATTTTAAACAAACTAAAAATAAAAACAAATAAAATAGAGAAAGAGAAAATGAACTTACCTGCTGGCCCTGGTGTCAGCTCTACTCCGAAGAAGAGTAATATCGACCTTTATTACAAGGCCAATATGAACACCGGCTGTTGTGAAGACGAAAAGAATTTCAAAGCCATTCTCCGTCGTAACGTGACCCCAACCGCCTCAAATACGGATATTACTCTAATTATATACTACAAGACTAAGAAAATAATTAGTTTCATCATAAAGAACAGCTGTCTCCCTCCAACGAGCGAACTACAGGAGACTAACCTCGTGTAGGAATATTCGTGCAAAGTTGGTGACTCTGAACACCGCAATTCAAAGTACATCGGCGTAACCTCCACAAACCTGTCAAGGCGACTGACAGCTCACCTTCAAGATGGCGCGATTCCCACACACGCCCCCTCTTATGGCACTACCCAAACCCGTGAACAACTGAATTAGTACACCTTCATTATCCTGAGACTCCAAAACAGCAGAAGATTGCAGGTGGTCAAGGCCGTCATTATTCAAATGAAGAAACCGGCAATTAACGTGCAACTTCAGCCGGAAAGGATATTCCCGACATCCCGGCGTCTCCGAGTTGACCGCTGTTAAAGAAGCATGTTTTTAAACTTCATTTTCCTTTGCCTCCTTTCCCAAGAACTAGATCGGAGCGACAAATAGTCAGACAATCTGAGCCTTCCAATTTTATGTTTCTTGTAGGGCTTAGTCTTCTCTTAAAAATTTCACGCTCCATGATTGACCCATTTTTATAATAATTATGTTCGCGTAGAAATACTATATATAATGTAGCAATTTTTGAATAATTCCTTTTATGTTCATTCCCTGAAGATGACCTTACATGGTCGAAAGACGTCTAGGAATAAAGGATGTCATTCGCAAATTTTTTTTCTGGCCTCGAAGACCCCGTTAAAATACTTGTAGGAAATATTAATAAAATACAAGTTAAAATTAATAACGCTGCTATAGCTGTGGGCTTCAATAGAACCTGTATATATATATATATATATATATATATATATATATATATATATATATATATATATATAATCTAGCAAATTCTCATGCCAACATACAAAATTTCAAAAGAAATCAACAAAATTATCAGTGACTACATCCCAAATGAATATTCTATTAAAACAACAGAAGAATTTATTACAAGCTTCATAATTCAAATAAATACATTGGAATAACAACCACATCCCTCTCACGTAGACACACCATGCATTTGCAAAACGGCGCCATCAAGAACCACTACAAGCAACATGGAATTCAACTAACACGAGAAATTTTAGTACAAAACACCATTATCAAAAGGAGAAGTGACCCAACATGGCTTCATATCCTGGAAGCGATTCTAATCCACGAAGAAAACCCAAAGATTAATGCCCAATTCACCGCCACCAAGTGAACCTTCAAACTGTTTATGGATTAACGGTCAATAATGACCGAAATCCCATTCCCAAATGTACCTTTTCTAACTACCTCCTGTCAACCACATTCCCTTTTCTTTTCATTATCTAAATTATCTTTAGTATATAAATGCAATGCCTTTAAAGGTTAAACCAGTGTAAAACTAATTCGCTCCGAAAATAGGTCAAACGTGACCAAAAGCTCAGAAAAACTTATCTATATTTCGCAAGACGAAAAACGAATAATAAGGAAATTAGAAAAGCAAAGAAAGAAGCTAATCAAGTTTCAACTAGAACTGGTCTTTAATAATATATATATATATATATATATATATATATATATATATATATATATTCCAAACTTTGGAGTTTAAAACTATGGGTTTGAATAATGATTAGTCAGGAGACTGCTCTTAGATTATAACAGGAAAGTTTGAGTGAGATTATTTCCACTGACTTGTCTCTTGTTCTCCAATGAGGATTTCCAACGTTTTATTAAAAACAATTAGTTAACACTTTTTTAATTGTAGCCTAAGCTAGAAATACGCTATATGGTAGTTGGTTTCAGTTTGAAGGAACATCTTCGGTTCTTTTTAGTGTTCGTTGAGAAATCCCAATTTGAGCAACGGGATCTTAAAACGAGCTCGCGCAGAATTGATGGAGTACATTTGGTTCCGAAACTGGTTTTGTGGGTAAAATTTAATGTGACATTATAGCAGTATGGGCAAAGCGTAAATGTCTAGTCGTATTCTGAGTTGTTTATGAATGTAGGTTTTGGAGAGCAGCCTCACACTTAAAATCCATTTAAAAGAACCGATTGGAGACTTTAAAGCGTACTTGCACGGAGAGTATGGGTTCCTGGCGCTGTTATTGAGGCCCATGTCCCAAATTTGTTAAAATAAAAAAGGGCCTTTCAATTCATGATGCGTATGTTCCCAGTCCTCAATAATACTATAAAAAACAAGGTGTCCCATAAAAAAGTTAACCGTACTTCGAATTAGTATAACTCAAAACCTATTAAAGATTTTTGAGTCTTGTAAACTCAAACAAATTTAACAACTATTTATCTGTCGATTCTGGAAATTTCATTAAATTTTCTTTTACAATATTGATACACTAATGTGTTTAGTAGAGGCTATCAAAATTAGGTTTGCGCAAGGAAGTAAAATAATGAAACTTAGAAGTTTGAAATCAACAAATATATTTAAATCCATTTTTAACAAAAACACCTCTTTATATGCGTAATACAAATTAATTTTTAATTTTCTAAGCACCGTTTACTTCCACATGTCCTCCATTTCTTAACAAGCACAGTTGCGCCCTTGATCGCATTGATTAAACAACCTTTTTTATTACCTTGTGATTTTCCTTAAGTCTATTGACTTCACATGTGATACTATCTCTTAACTGGTTGATGCTTTGTGGTGTAGTAGAATACACTTAATTCTTTAGATATCCCAATAAGAAATAATCCCACGGTGTTAAGTCAGAAGATCTTGGGGGCCATTCAATTGCATGGGGTTGTCAAACGTTTCTTTTAGTTTTGTTCTTACAGCAAGCTGTCTATGAGCTTGTGCACCGTCCTGAATCCACCAAAGCGTATTGAATTGATTGCTGTAAATCTGGCAGAGTTCCAGGAAGATCGTTTCGTTGATCATGCTCAAGTAGGCAGCGGCATTCAAGTTATTCTCGTAAAACAATGAGCCGACAAGATAGCCATTCCCGCATATTCCATCCACAGAAACACATTCTGCTAACAAATACGTGTGTCAAAGTAAAATGCTGGGGGGAGGGGGGAGGGTCAGCAGCGCATATTGCCGAATGCTATGGCTATTTACCTTTCCATTCATAAAAAAGGCTGCCTCGTCACTAATCAAAATGTTCTCCAAGAAACGAGCAGGTTTATGGAGAAGCCATTCGAAAAATTGTCTACGACGAGGAAAATCAGTTTTAAGAAATTGGTGTCTTGCAGGCATCTTATAGGGATGCCATTTTAAGTCATGTTTAATAATGCGGTTAATTGATGACTTTGACAATTGTAACCCATTATTTCTGACTGATAGATGTGGATTTTGAAGAAGTGTCATCTGAACATTTTCGATATTTTCTGTTGTTCTTATGGTTCTCATACGACCCGAACGACCTTTATTTAGATTTAAGCATATCCTTGATGTTGGTATTTGCCAACATTTTCCCAAATTGCCGTCTTGCTTGTTGGGTATCTACCTGGAAAACATTGTTCAAATGAATCTTGTACTTGTTTAATACTGCCAGTCTTAATAAAGTTTGTGACTACAAATATGCGTTGATCTTTTGTTAACTGCATAATTAAACAGGTTCTATGGAAGTAAACTTTTACACAGAAATGCCTTGATTTGCTTAGGTAAGCAATAATGAAGAGACAAAACCACAGCGTGGCTGAAAAACCACTGTAAAATGGCTTAGGCTTTGCTGGAAGAATCGCACAGTGACCTAGGCTACCTAGGCTCCCTACGCTTCCTAGGCTTTGTTTCATTATTTTACTTTCTTGCGCAAACATATTTTTGATAGCCTCCACTAAACACATTAGTGTATCAATATCATAAAAGGGAATTTAATAAAATTTCCAGAATCGACAGATAAATAGTTTTCAAATAAAACACCTTTTACAGGATCTAAAAACGTTTAATAGTTTTGGAGTTATGCTAATTCAAAGTACGGTTAACTTCTTTCTGGGATTCCTGGTATAATACAGGTCTGTCTCGGTGCTTATGTGACAAGGGCACAAGTAATTTTTCTAGAGATAATGTTTTTGGACGCTATTTCATGAAGAAAGCCACGAAGTATTTAAATCACAAGTGGATTCTGATGCGTAAGTTCAGACCACAAATTCCGTCAAATGCTGTGCAGTTAGTACCTAGTTTGTGTTTAACCTGACCACAAAAATACTCTAAATAAAATACAGGTGGGTCCTGCTGCATATACAAACACGTCGCAGGTTGCAGGCAGCAAAATATTTCAAACGTGGATAATAGGAAAGAGAAAGAAAAACACTAATTCAAGTCTCATTTCATGGGACCAAAGGCACTTAGGTGGCTCTACAAATACAGAGATTTATTTCTATCACTCGTTCTTTACATTTGTCGTACCTCTTTAAAAAGAGAGATTTAGTTTTACAGACTCCATTGCCCCTCTATTTTATCTTAAAGTGAATGGAATAAGTTCAGTCTGTTTCTTTGCAGAAATCTTCACGCCAACAGAGTCAAATTTCGATATAACAAAATTGTAATCTCCTATTTATAAAACTGAATAACGCATAAAAAGATTTTACATGAGCCTCATAACCAAATATTAGAACTAAAAGAAAAGCTAATGAATAGAGAAGGATAAGATGGGATTAACACAGAAAAAATTATGGTCAAGGGTAGATACCACGTAATCTTTAGCGACACCGGAATATTCACAAGAATAATAGTTAATTTTATTTTAGTTTAAAGAATGAAAGCTGTGTTTAGGTTATGTTCGATAAGTGGGCCCAATTCAATTAATATGATAGCCTTATATAAAAAGTGTCCCCTGAGTAATATTGTAAAATAAAAAAGAAATTGAAAATTTCTTGATCAAAACGCCATGAAAGATGAAATGAGAAAAAAATATTAGATTGACGAATCAATTCAAATTATATTTGCTCTGGTAAAAATTAAAAGTGAGTCAAAAGTTTGCACACTTATTTGAAATAAAATTATGCTCAAAATCATTTATTAAAAAGGTTGCATGGAAATAAGATGAGTTAGAATAGAATAATGTAAAGGAATAGTTATTACTTCAATAGGAAATGGGAATAAAAACATATAAGACTATATAACTGTTTAACTTATTATTTGAGGAGGGAGGTATTATTAATTACCCCTTGAATCTGGAATTTCTTAGAATCTCAAAACCGTCACGTTTAAATTTGTTTGATAAAATTATTGAGTTATTCTAGTTAATATAAGGTAATCTTGCTATAAAAATGGTAAAACAATTCTTTGATATTATGTTTATTTATTCTAGAATTAGTAATAGTATAGCAATATCTCATTGAATAAACTTTTTTAAGTTTCAAGTTTAGTAAGGATATAATATTTTTGTAACTAAAAACATCTGAAATAATATCCCATGCAAGCGAATGAGTTGGGTAAATTGAACGTATGAAAGAATTGCAACCTGTTAAATAAATCTTTGAGAATATTAAGATTATTATCAATATTGAGGTGTTGCTCTGTCAAAACAAAGATCTGAAAAAATCGAGGCATATATATATCTGTTCATCTACGAGGATCACTTGATCACTGTTTCGGCCAGAGAACATCAACACGGAGGAAAATATGGAGCCCAGATTTTCCTCCGTCTCAATCAGGAACATGCATAAAGGCAAGTTGAAGCAACATAGATGTGCAAACCGTTTAAACTATTGATTCAGTTGAAAATCTGCTTGAAAGAGAAACTAAGAAATCTATGAGAAGACTATGAGGTGTGAAGGTAATCAAAGGGGAGAGCATTCGAAAAATAATCCCATTGGATTTGAGAATGAAGTCATTCAAAATTATGTTTACAACAGCTTAGCAAACAAGACAATCAGGGTCGTTTGCTAAATTGTAAACGCATGGAAACAATAATTGAACAAAAACAGCTAAGATTACGTAACATAATCTCCAGTGATGAATGCCACATCTATCTCAATAGGCTCATCAACAAACAGAATTACCGCTGTTGGTTGCAAAACAAGCAAAATATACACATGGTAAAACGACTGTCTGGTGACGTTTGAGAAAAGCAAGGCTTATTGTCATTATTTTTTGGAAGACCAAGAGGCAAAGAAACCACTTTTAGTAACAATAGAAAGATATGTATAAATGAGGAAAACTGTTTTCAAGCAAGAATAATGCAGTAGCAAATGGTTTCAGAAAGAAGGACCAATATTCTACACAACTAGACAATCACTAAAATGTTTAACTAGACCTTTTGAACAAAGCGTCATTTCCCATCGCTCGGAGTGTCCCTGTTCCGCCAAATCTCCCGATCTATCACTTATGGACTTTTTCACTGGGGATTTTTCATGGACAAAGAATTCAAGCAAGAGATAGCCTCTATCGAAGAAGTAAAGCAAACGCTGGTAGAGAGTGTGCAGTCCATTGAATTCAGTGTTTTTAAAAATGCAATAATTAATTCCTTCTCTTCGTTTGAAATGTAATAATGTTCAGGAACGTAACTTTAAACACATGTAGAATATAATAAACCTTTAAAACGTTCTCTTTCACATATTTTTCATTTCATTTGTGAACCTCTAATAATGAGAGCAATAAGGTATTATAAACAGAGACAATTTTTATTGTCTTACACGTTAAAAAACTTCAATCTTCCGATCTCAGATTACAAACCATCCTCCTCCATTGATTTAACTGAATTTTCATCATACTTCAGTCTAATTAAAGCTGTAAGAGCAAAGTTTATTGCTGGTACAAGTGGCACTTAATCCACATTATACCTCCAAGTTTTAAAATTCTCTCTGGATGACCATTCATACTAAGAATAGTTCTTCTCCTCTGCACTGCTATCCCATTTGCAGAGGAAACATAGTAATGTAAGGTAGCGACTTTGAATTCGCAATACTATCACCATAATCGAAAAAAAAGAATATTTATACGATGTCTTCTTATAAGATTTGAAATAACACTGTCAAAACATAGAGTTAAAAGGATTAAGCATTACTATTAAAATACCTCTAAATAATAAAAAATATATAATTTATTTATGATGTTACTGTAGTTTTCCCGGCTTCCCCATCTGTAATCGAGCGGAAATAGTTTTAAATATCCTCAGGCTCTCCAGTTATGCTGGTCGTATAAGAGAGCACCGAGTATAAATTTTAGAAAATTGTAGCTTTCAGTTTGTTTCACGGAACGCGCCTCACTGACTGCTTCGATCTTATTCCCAATTTTGAGAACTTCTGCTTTTAAACTTTTTTTAAGGAATTAATAAATAGCCTCCATTCCGATTTGTTTGTTATATGGAAGTCCGAAATAATTCAATTAGATCTTCAACTTTTCACTAGTATAATAAGGATGAGTCATTTTCGTGCACTGCAAAAACTTTCAGAATTCTTCCTCTAGTTTCCAATACCAGAAGAATATTTTTTCTGGAGCCATCAAGGTGTCCTCTCAAAGTCATGAGTTCAAAATATCAGAAAAAAATTTAGAGTTCTAAATTCTGGCATGATCAATTGAATAGGTATTAGAACTTCTCTACGATTGGGATTGGTCATTGGCATTGGTATTTGATTTATTATCCAGGGTTTCAATTGGATTGTGTATCGGAATTCCAATGCATTGTGGTATGCGTCTCATCAGGGAAGGAATGTCAAGGTATAAAAATGTGTTTATTAAATTTTTTTTACAACTGAAAACATGAAGAGAGTGGTCGGCATGATTTTTGATATCTGAGATTTTTTAAATTTTTCTAAATGAAATTTATGCCATGAATTTAAATCCTCAATCCGTTTTTGCACATTATGACTCATTTTTCCTACATTCTTTTATTTTATGCATTTTTACCTTTCAATGCAGAGATTTATGTAAATGCTGTACTTATTCTTTGTTTTTCGAAACTTTCAAAAAGGAAACTTTAAGTTTCAATGCATTCAATACTTGTGAGGTAGTCGGGCAGATGCCAATCATTTTGAGTAGAATTAATGGGCAGCTTGAAATATTTTACGCCGGGATTACAAAATGTCATTGCCACCACATTGATTGACAATAAGAAAATTCTGATCCTACCACTCTATATATAGCTAGGTTTGTAAGGCAACGAATAAACCGAAATCAGCTTTTCTTTACATCTAGAAGAAGTTTCCTCATATAAGTGAAGCAAAACTTTAATGCGTGTATTTTTCATGGTGCACAATTAGAAGTTTAATGGGAGATCACGAGTTTGAGAAGACTATAGAGGAATTACTAAATAAAGCTTGGATTTCTTTCAAATTCGCTGTTATTAACTTTCTCAGAAACCTACAAAGTGCCGAATATTTAACCATTGGTAGTAGCCCAATAAAATTGCATTTTAAGCTCACATTTGGAATATTTTTGATTAAAGTGAGGATTATAGTAGGCAAGAAGTGCAAAGGTTGCATCAGGATATCCATACGATCAAAAAAGAAGCAAGGTTGCCAGATGATGAACATGACGGCCTATTAATTTTGGTGATTGTAAAAGGATAAACATGGATACACTCATAATAGAAAATAACCTAAGGCCTATTTTATTTTTAATTAACAGTCAAATTTATTTTTTTCATTATAAAAGGTTCCCCTGAAATTTTCTTGTGTTTTAATTATTTTCAGTTTAGTTTTGTAGCTTCTGTTCGTTTGGAATAGCCTTGTATCTAACTCTTGACAAATAATGTGCAAAATAGAGACTAAGATGAACATAAAGTGTTACACAATTTTTCCATAAAAGAAAAAGTTGACGTGTTTAGCGAGGAAGATTATCTAAAGTCTTTTAAAAAAACTCCAACAAATTATTTTAATAGCAGGCGATTTAATTATATCAGATAATACAATGAGCATAATATCTATATTCATACGAAGATTTCCAAACATTTAGCACAAATAAATTCCTTCAATTCAGATCATAAAAAATCATCACGTCATCAAGAATCAAGAAGAAATCATCATGTCATCAAGAATTAAGAAGAAATCATCACGTCTTTAAGAATTAAGAAGAAATCATCCCATGATTAAGAAGAAGAAGGAATCATCATATCAAGATAAATGCAAGTTATTATGAAGATACATCAAGAAAAGAAATATGAAGATCAAGAACTAAGCCAGCCAACTTAAAGAAGAAGGAATCTCAGCCAACCAGAATACGAAGAGTCAGATAAATGGAAGACAAATGTTTCAAAGGGTAAACTTCATTTCAAGAAATACTAAATAGATTCGAATATAGAATTCTCAAGATGAAGAATGATATTGATAAATAAGAAAAAGTTATGATAAATGCCCCCTCCCCATATATTAACCGACTTGCAGAAATAACAAAATCAATCGGAGTTATATACACGAGGTATTCATTATGAAATTATTTATATTTATGCCTGAAAAGTAGAAAAATATATTAGAAGTGAAACAATTTACCAATAAAATTTAGGGATGCCTTATATTAGTAATAAACGTATGTATTTACTAATGAGACTATAAGCAGATAACGTAAACTGATTTCAAAGAGAGGAGTGCAGCTTCAAATTTAGCAAGATAAACACTATAAGAATGATCTACAGACGAATGACAGCCAAAGTGACGCATACCAGTGTAATATTTTTCATAAATACCGAATGATGCTTCAACAAAACTATCCATCTATTGCATAACTGATGGTATAATATCTGAGATTAATGAGAAAACAGCGAGCGTAGATGAAAAAATTATGGACGAATACTAATTTTCCGAGGACGAGAACAGGCTGCGTTTTTAAAATTAATATTTATTTCTCAATAAATTTCTCCAATTATGCTGGTGTTTTTTTTTATTTATTGAAGTTTTTGAACAAGACGATTTTATTACATTATTTGCATCGTGACCTTAATTGAGTAACATTTTTAAGTTTAATTTTATGGTTCTCACGATTTCTTGTTTTATTCCTTCAGTATTGGCAACATTTTTGTATTAGAAATATTCTCTTAATTGTTTGGAAGAAACATTTGGAGTCAAAATAGTAGAAATATTTTTGAAATCTACTCCAACGGCTAGACCTAATTAATAGGTGTAGCTGTTATTTTATTCGGCTTTTGTGATTAAAACGGTGCATTACGACGACTACTATTCGACTACATTAGGCTAATTTTAGTCGTGGGAAAAGGTTTTGAGGGGAATATATTATATTTTTCATTCGTTTATAAAATTTAAGTTATACAAAAAATTATTATAGTATTGAAAATATTTTAGGTCTTATTACAAAGCCATTATATAAATAAATGATGAAATAAAATGCATTCCTTCGTTTAATCCAAAATCGTACTCTGGTCCAGTTCCTGCAGTAGGTGAGTTTCAATCTCTGAAGCTTTCCTATTCGACCAAAATGGTAAAATAATGACAAATATTGAGGAAATGAATGAAGCTTGTAATTATAATCTTTTGGGGAATATTAATTTTTAAAAAAAGGTTGGAATCTTTTTCAATTCCTGAGTTGGTTCTTTCCAAACAAAGAGTGCAATTATTGTTTCCCATGCACCAAACTAGCCTGAAATGCAAGGAGATAGTTGCTTAAGGTATTGCATTAAGGAGCACTAACCTTAGGATAATTAATGATATTAAAAAGACCGTTTAAACTCCTGTAAGAAGCCTTTTGGATTCCCAATAGTTTCAAATAAACTCCATGATCATCTCCTGGTAAGATCTCAGCTTAAGGATTTGGTTGCTTCCAGTGAAAGGCTTGCTCCCGATTGGAAACAAGCACAAAAGTGGAACAATATCATCATTATATCATCACAATATTTTTAAATTCTATCTTCAAATAATTATAAAAATATATAAGGCAAAATGCAGCGTTTGATTAGTTTTATTAATTTGCTTTGATTAAAACATATACTAGTCTAAAATCGTTGGGACTTGACTGTATAAACCTACTGTAAAAGTGACTGGAAGCTGCATAAGATTATGATGGTGCTACATTGCTGTATATGTACATATAAGTTAGAATTGTAGTGTGCCGAGAAGTGTAAGTGAGCCGTTTAAAAGCTTCGCTTTAATGAGTCTTTTGAAACTCAGGCAGGATGGCGCAATGGATTCGCTGCTTGACGACGGCGATTCGGCGAAGGAGAAAACTGTGCGCAACTCGCTTTACACTACTGTCATTCTTTGATTTTTCATCGCCCCTTTTCTTATACCCACTTTATCTATAGAGGACAATATGGAATAAGATTTTATTGAGATTGAAAACAGAGAAAATAGACAATTTAAGATAAATGCTGAATGTGAGATGGGTATATATAATAAGGAAAGTTTGGGTGAGTCGTCAGAATTACTTATCTTGGTAACAACAAGGATGTGTCGGAGAATGCTCTAGGGTTGTATGTGCATGTAATATGACGTCAATAGTAAGGAGCAGGGAGGAAATATAAAAAATCAATCTCTATTTTTCTGTTAACCCATAACAAATAGATAAGAACCAATTTCATAGAAGGTTGATACGATTATTAATTTCGACAATAAATGTTGCATGATTTGACTATCAACAAATAACCATTCCCAACCTCATAAATAGTCTTGTTCTCAAGTCATATATTGGTTTGTACTAGTAAGCGATTATTTGATTCGTGTTAAATCAATTTTCAGAATACAGTTAAAATTCAATAAAAAAAGTGAGTGTTTAGTTTATTCTTCAATTTATAGAGTCAGAAAATGTTAGTTTTCTTACTTTTTGATCTTTTATTTAAATTCTACAAAAGAATTTCAAAATTTATACCTATAAGTCAATCGTTAATATCCTTTACATGATACTAAATTTTTTTAAAAATGTATTAGTGACACGTCTCAGAAATAGTTCAGGAATTATACAGAACCGGCGGTACAAACGTCGCTGCAATGTTGATAAAAGGGATTACACAACATTAGAGAATGACCAGAAAGATCTCAAAATCAAGCAGAAGTTGATCCATGACAATTCTCAAGAATGCTCAATCAATTAAAGGGTGTTTTGTGAACAAGTCCTAATTTGAATAATTTGGTTCCAAACGTTGTAGACTTTTTGTAAGGAAGATAATTGGTGGGCGAATGGCTCATCGGTGAATTGTACTTAGTTTATGTGATAGTTTGTGACTATTTTGCTGACGATTTTGAAGTAAATCTCTATAAAATATAAAATACTAGTAATTTAGACCAGCATGGCTGTCCCAAAATTTTGGCTACGAAATGCTATCTCATCTGCTCCCGTTATCGATCAACTTTAATTTTTTTTCATCAAGATACTGTTAATAGCACACGATCAGACTGCGTTTTAGTTATTTAGAAAAGAATAAATAGGAATGATAGCTAAAATAATAGATTTGCCATCTCAGTATCCTAATTAAAATCATATCAAGGTTTTGCAGGATTATCGGGACACGCGATAGAGGGAAAATTAACAAACAAATGTTTGCTTGAATGTTAGAATTAAAAGCTATAATAATACTATTTTTGTTGAATAGGAGTCTAGGGATTTGTTTTAAAATCATCAAGGGAAAATGCGGATATTTTGATAATTAAAAAATAAATGTTTTTTAGCAAAATCTGTATCTGGATGTTTTTATTATGTAAAGCTGAACTATAATAGCTCGTATTTTGCTAATATGGCCTCTTCTACGTATACTATAATTCAAGGATTGTAAATTTCATGGGTGCAAGGATCGACTTCTGGATCTTTTATCGCTATTCTTGGCATGAGTAATTTTGTTATTTGTATACACTATTCCTGACTCTCACCCACTTTCCTTCATTTCTTAAAATAATAAAAGCGAATCAGTCTGGATTTCAGATATATTTTATTGTTCTAGGGTGTCTCGAGTCACTTTGGTTAATTATTTATGAGCCAATCAATTTCTTATTAAACGAGGCAATGGCTTTGCCTCCCCCCCCACCCTACGGGTGGAGCTTGCGCTTCATTACTAAGATTAAAATTTTTAAAAAGCCGCCATGGTTACATTTTTATAATTTTCTGTCCGTCACCATTTGTAATTCTTTGGGTTTTAAAAAATTCACAAAATTTCAATACTTATATTTATTTCTGAATTTAACCATTTTGTTTTTTGATATTATAAAAGAATTATTAGAAAAAACTTTGATTAAAAAACACAACCAAACTAAGATGAAATTATTATTCAAATATTAAAAAAAATCCCCTTCTTAAATTATAGAGTTAGCGATACACTAAGAATCTGTCATAATCTCTTCTTACTTTCATAGTATTTTATTCGTGTCACCGTTCTCTACTACCTCAAATAGCCACCTATTCAGGCATTACGCGTAAATAACTTCATTATATTTTCACTTCCCTCATCTTCACCTTTAATAAAAGAATACTAGGAGTAATTAAACTTAATACTAATATACAGTTATTGCATTACAGTAATTTACTATCATAAAACCCTTCACGGAAAAGAGTTCAAGTGTGTAATAGAATGTGGGTTTGAGTGAAGAGTCAAACGTACATTGTACTTCTTCTGATACAGAAAAACTAAGCTCCTTCGGGAGGACAGAAGATTTCATGCTGACGATTATCTAAATTTCATCTCCCAGTTTATATTTTCTCCATTTATCCTTATTGATTTCCTTATTGAATACAGGCGATGATCCATCGTTAAGGAAAGGTAATGCGATTTCAATTTTTGTCCCTAACTTACTAGAAATCTCTTGTGTTTTCTATGACAAATTTCCTATATATAATTTGTTTACAATTTAAATCATCCTATATCCTGTTAGTTATGATCGTTTCGAATAACTTACCAATAAATTCTAGAAAGGAAATAGGCCTTTAGTTCAAAAGTTGGTCCCTCTAGGTTTGCTCCATTTGGGATAAATATTACCTTGCCATAGGTCTATGCTAGGTTCAGCTAAATTGGCTAAATCTGCCCTATTCTTTTTTCACCATCATCATATTAATTACGAGTATGTACAAATATTTATTGTATATAATCGTAAGTTAAATTTTGTTAATAAAGTCGCTATGTTCAAATATATAATAATGTTTTGTAACTTTCTTGGAAATAAATAATTTATTATTAGTATTATTGTTATAGCACGAAAAACCCAGCTGCATATGAAAAATAGGCGACTGCATAACATTCTGGACCCAAAGTCAGCAAGAAATACACATGCCAAGGATATCAAGCCATTCTATTCGACGCCGAGTTTTTGTTAATTTTAAAGTTACAAAAATATAAAGGTGTTACATATTTATTTATGATACTTTTTTAATAACAAACCTGTTTTAACATATTAACTGCTATGATTTTAATTCGAAGTTAAAATTATGAGCAGTTTCTAAAAGATTTTTTTAAATATTTGCAAGAAAAAACTGTTTTTCTGTCTTGAGCAAAGGAAAATTAGACTTAGAGATATCGTTTGGTTTAAACACTTATAAAATTAATACCTTATTTTTCATGTTGCTTCATAGTCTAGGAATAATTTCATTGTTCTCATTATCTATTGGTAAGAGTAAATTTTGAGAAATGCTTTCAAAATATTCTCTCCTCCAAATGCGTTATATAAAAATCTGATCCCAAAGGGCAGATTGGAGACCTCATACCAACTCCATCGATTTGCTGGTAAAACTTTCCATCAGAGGTTAACTCCGAGCCGCCGAAGCACGATCCAACGCAGTACTAAATTGTAATTTACTGAAATCGATGAAATTTAGGGAATCCTTACAACTCGTGTCTACAAAAATTGTCTTTGTTTCATTAATTTTTGTAAACAGTGCTTGAATATCGTAACTTACTAGGAAACTACTAAAATTTGTTTTATATGTAATCAATTCCGATTGAAAATTTTACGAGGTAGTGATTGCCTTTCATTCTTTGCCAATATGGATAATAATGCCATAAATTATCTTGACAGTTTGTAGGCTTGTAAATTATTAGGCAAAAATGGTGCGTAAAGGGATTTCAGGTTTGTGTACTTTAGATAAACAATAAAGTTTTGTTAAGCCAGAAACTTTGGGATGTAATTTATAATAAAGCTCATAGCTGATATTTGAAAGAGATTTAAAGTTGTTAAGAAATCGATTTGTTCATTCTCTAATTGAGATATAATTTATCCGTTGATTTATTTAATCTTTCGGAATTTAGAGTAGTTTGCTAATAGAATTAGTGTTTTCACGATTTCATATTACTACTCAGTTTCCTTTTTCTGGTTTTGTACTTATAATTTTCTTAATTTTCGCCAAGTTAAGAAGAACTTTGACTTCAGGTTTCCGAACAAAAATTGAAGTGATTTATGTAACTTGAATTTTTAGTACATCTTGGGGAAATATTCGGAAATTCAGTCAGAAATCTATTGAAAGAGCCATAGCAAGGGACAGGTTTTAGATGGCTGGCCATCTTCTCAAAAGAAAACCATAAAATTATGCTTGAAAAAAGAAAGGTTTAAAAGTGTATATTCTAACTGAAGTCATATAAAATATCTTTCTTCTTCTGAAAGATGATAATCTTGATAATTTTTAATACACGTTAAAAGATTACTCAAATTATCACTTTTCTCTCTCTAAGCTGAGTTTTTTGAAGTGTGTTGTAAGTTACAAGTTCAATTCGTACTACGCTGAGCAAGAATGAGCGAATAATATGACGCTATCACATAATATATTAATATCCGCCTTATTGTTATTTTACATTTAAACAGCGTTGAGTCTTATAGATACTAGTGGGTTTTATACATCCTAACTCATTTGCTTATCAAAGTAAGTAAGAAATAACTACAAATGGAAAAGGGAGATATTGGACAGGGTCTTTCATTCCTACCATAATGTAAATTCTGGTGTTAAAATTTCCTTGAAAGGTATTTATTTCGATGAGTAATTTTAATAGAAAAAGCTTTTATTTTTTTGGCAACTTTAATCATGTCTATATCTGTAAATAGAATTTGCACATTTACCGCATACCAGCGTTAGATACAAATAAATTTATCATGAAATTATTTCTTTCTTACGCTTGAGAAGATGAATTGTTTTATTTTGGAATCTTTTTCAAAGAATGATAATATAAGTGGTCAGTGAGAAATTAATGCTAAAAATATTTTGATGGAAAATATATTAAATATTCAATCATAGAGGATGAATTACGATCCTACCTGAAGGCAAAGTGCAGAAAATCAATACCTTTCATTTTTTAAAAACTATTTAAATTATCTGTGCCACTTTAAAAGAGTTCTTCAAAGGTATACTATTTCTGTTAATGTAGATATATTTTTAGGATATGAAGAATCTAAAGATATCGTTACCGAAATTAGTAAACTTATAACCCTCATTGATGGTACGTGGTACTCCAATAACTATTATGGACAAAGTATATCAGCTACAGAACTGGTAATGAGTTCGATTAAGTTTTGGCTTAGAATCATAAAGTCTTTTAAGTCTTATTTCAATGTTATGTAAAATATAATTCTTGATCCTGTTTTCAAAGGAGCGGAAGGAACTCTTTCGGCCCACTGCTTAAAGAGAGTTTTATTGTGAATCACGAAAATCCAGCAAAAGGTTAAATGAAAAAGCATCGTGTAGAAAACAACTGCTGATTGAAGATCAGGTGCAAACATAGTCACAAATCATTTAAATTCTCTTGCAAACTATTCTTTGTATGTTTCCGACTAAAAAAATGAAGCAATGATTCGACTGATAAATATATTTCAATGCACAACCACATTTTGGGAATATCTCTTAAAACTTCACTAATATTTCTAAATCTAAAGTCATCTTCATCTTGAACAATTAGGCAGAAAACTATGACCGCAAAATATTTATTATTTTTAGTCTATCATTTTATTAATGACACACTACTATGGGTAATATAAAAACCAAAGGTTTCCTTTCGTGTTTGGTACCTAGAATTAAGCGAAGTTCAAACTGTAAGACTGTATCTTAAATTCTCCCTTCCCAAATGCATCAAACATCGTTCTATATTCTTTAATTGTTACTAGGACTTTTAATGTGTCTATACGACCGAAGAGAAGAACATAAAGTAATTAATTGATTACTGAAGTTAAACATAAATGTGGATTCGTTACCCACCTAGTGATTTTTCAACCAGGCTATTGGGTTCGATTCCAAGCGAAGGTGGACCCCCCAAATTTTAAAGTTTATTGAGAGCTGCTGCAACTCAGGCGAGACGTGCGTTCCGATGTATATGCGCAAACACCTTCCTGCTCCTAGCAAAACAAATCATAACACCGCTGTCTCTTCCTCTCTTCTCTCACAAACTGGCTCTTTTACTTCATGGAATTTGAGTAAAGAGCTATCTATACCCTCATATGTCAGAAGCATAATGAGAGGTCCTTCTTCGGGATAGGAAACCTTTCCTGATCGAGGGGGCTTAAAAAAAAACAAATCAATTCCGCTTTTTCTGCACCTTGGCCTCAAACGAAGGCTGACCTCTGCTTCCTACGAGCTAGTCATTTATTATCATTCTAATCTTCATTTGAATTTAATTAACTGTTCGTAGGACCGCGTCCATGAATGAAACTGGGTGGGTGGCGTAATTGAATAAAGACACTATAAGTGAAGAGCCACTCACAGGCGAAAACTGATTCCTACCACTATATGAAAATTTAGAATGATGGGTAAAATGTGAGAACATAATCCATGCGCTTGATTTTCAATTTTTCCTTCCTTTTTTAGGTTTTTATCATGAGAATTTTTCTTTGTATTTATAATAAGGTGACGTTCTTTCAGGCTCTTCTCCAATTTACGGCATCAGCGAGAGGAGCACTCCAGTTTGTAACCACTTTGTAAAAGAAGAAATTTTTGATATGTTCGTAGACAACCTTTTATTATATCTTCCACTCAGTCACCGTTAATTGTATTAACAAAGGAAGATGGGAAATAACTGGCTTGCACCGAAGGTACAAGAATAATAGTAACAATAATAATTAATAGACCAAATGAAGATTTGAACATAGGTAATTTTTAGTCTTAGAAAAGAGAAAGGATTGAAATAAGATGTAAAGCTTACCCTGGTGTTAAAGGAGTCGCTCTGTTCCCCATTTTAGATTTTAGTTAACTTAGGTTCATTCAAGTTTGCAATTTGGGCTTTTTTATTTATTATTACGCTTTTTTTTATTATTATTATTATTTATGGCGTTTAAGCATTTGTTTTAGTTCCGTGCTTAACTTTTCTTTTCCGTCCAGAAACAAATTACCTACGTTCTTCGGAAGCGGTGAGCCTACGACTCGAAAATCTAACTTTTCTACTAATCAGATTATACACCCTGTGGAGAAATGGCTACATTAAGCCTCCTGGAGGAGTATAGACACATTCAAGCCCCCCTCCCTTCATGAGGAGAAGCGTGGGAAAGGTAGCCGGCGAAAATGCTTTCCATGTGTGATCGCCTCGCCGCTGTGGGCAGTTGGAGCTAACATATGTTTGAAGGCGACCACCTAAGGTCCTTAAACGACGCTCTAACGATCGTATGACCTACGAGACCCATAAACCCGTGGTTAGGAAAAAAAAACGGTGCGAGTCAGAAGGCACGCTAAGGAGCGGTGTGGTTACGAGCCTATAATTTGCGAGCTGACTTGGGCATCCCAGTGCCACCTCAGGAATTCTCGCTCTTCCCAGATGCTAACCCACCATTCGCTCCCCCCCTTTTGCATCTGTGGCCTGGTCACTTCCCCCTTTAGATGGGGCGGCAATCCGCCTATAAATAAGCCCCGCAAAGAAAGAGAAGAGGATTATCTGAAGTCGATACGCCAGAGTAGGATTAGGTCGTGAAGATCGATCCATCGGCTAGACAAGAAGATTATTAGAAGTCGATTCGCCAGAAGAAAGATTAATTCGTAAAGATCGACCCTTCAGCCCTACAAGACTATTTCCGTGAGAAACGATAGGATCAGATTGAGAAAATCGATCCCCCCCTTTCAGGGCCGTATTAACCTAAATAGTCAAGTTTTATATCGGTGCCATACCGAAGAAGCCTTTTCCGTCTGCAAAGAAGTCCGACTGAAGAAAAGCAAAGCCGCTCACACTCGAGTGATTCTTACATCGCAAGCACCGTAAGAGTGAGAGGAGAAGAACCCAGCCCCAACGAGCTCCCGTTCTTTAATCACGTTGAAGAATCACCCCCCTCCTCGACGAAATTTCAACCTTCGGCCACCACACTTCAAGGCGAGAGATAAGTCCTCCAGCGACATCCGGCAATCCCTAATACCTACCTGTAAGTTAACAATAACATTTATATCTCTATTGCGATAGTAGAAGTTTAGTACGTCCCACGTTTTAAAGGAGCGTAGAAACCATTATTCTTGAACCTAGGTCATATGTGTTTGTAGATGACAGTACATTAATTTAATGTTTTATGCTAAACAAATAGGGTCGTGATAAAAAAATACTAATTGGCAATTAGTTTGTTTATTGAAAGCCTACTTGTTTATGTTTTGTCATTCAAAATTCTTTGAGGTCAAATATAGAAATGCTTTTACTGTTGGTTTGTAATATTTAATTTAAAATACATGTTTATTTTTTGGTAGATTCTGGTGTTTCCTCTTATCCTTATGTGTTTAAAAATAGCTCTTCCTTAAGGACTAAACCACAAAAATAGCACTCTTAGAACAAAGCCTACTTCATCATAGAAGTAACTCACGCCCCTTAAAGTATACCGTTACTAAAAGGGGGTCAAAGCGTAAAGTGATCAAAGCAATGGTCATTCTACGACATATTATAAAAGTGGTGTCAGGTCTAGAGGTTTTATATTAGAAAGAACCCAGCAGTGGCTATTTAAGGAAGAGCTAACACATAAAAGGAACACCAGGAATAATAGAATATTTGACGAATGGGAAATTGGTAAAGTTAGAGGTGGATACCATCTAAAGGTAATTGTTAGGCCAAGTGGTAAGTTTCGGTGGTGGAGTAGGTCAGGCTTGATTAAAAACAAGGTAGATGACTGACATAAGCGCGATGGCATTGTTTGACCTTTATCGGAAGCAAGGTCAAAGCCTCGGACTACAAGGAACCGAGCTGAGTTCGTTTATTCAGGAGAAAGAGAGAAACGAAAGAGAGTTTATTCAGGAGAAAGAGAGAAACGAAAGAGAAGAAAGAAGAGAAAAGACGAAAATGGAAGCTGATGAAAGAGAGAAGATAAGGGCCCACGAAAGAGCTCTTAGTAAAGACCAGTTAGAGGTGCAGTCAGTGTCATCTAAAACAGGAGTATCACCAGCGGCCAGCATGAAACTCCCGGAGTACAAGGACGAAGAAGATTTATGCTCATATCTCTCCCATTTTGAGAAAATATTTGAAGTCAATAATTGGGACCTAGAAGAAGATGGGGTCGCCAGACTGTTACCGCTACTCAATCGTAGGATGAGAGAGATATTCGTATCTTTACCCTCAGAAGCGACTGTGGACTATTCCACTCTCAAAGCCGAACTTCTCTCAGCTACAAACCTTAACCCGGAAGAATATAGGATGAAGTTCAGGCAGTCTCGTATAAGACCTGGACAAACGTACAAACATTTTGGCTTTGAGCTTCGTCGAAGCCTACAGTTTTGGATGGAGTCAGAAGGGGTAGAGAACGAAGTCGCTGCGGTCGTCGACTTCATGCTTAGAGATCAGTTACTAAGTACCCTACCCCAGGAAATCCGTGCATTCGTTAAGGACCGAAAAGCTTCTACCTTCAACGAGTGTCTGGACGAGGCTGACCTCCACGCGGTAAATCATCGGTTATATCCTAGGGAGTACAAGAAAGAGAAGGCTCCCTCCCCAAAGAAAAATGGGCCGCCACCCAGGCATTTACAGAAGAAGCCCTTTAAGTTCGCAGCAGCAAAAGGAACTTATAAACCAAATTTTGGAGGAGAAAAAAATCAAAAAGAAGTTAGGATTCCACAAGGATCATACCCTAATACCGGCACGTATCCCAGGAAGCCCGTCACTTGTTATACCTGCGGGATAATAGGTCACCTGAGTTTCCAGTGCCCTCAGAACTCCCGACTGAGGGAGACCTCGAGACAACAGGTGCAAAACCTGACTGCCGCGATCCCAGCAGGACAAGCTGATTCGTCCTACGTCCCCGCGACAACATCCGAAGAGCCCCAGCAACAGGTAAACTTTCTATTCAACAAAAGTTCGCCAGGCGGCCTACAATTTGAAGAGGGCACTGTTAATGGGTGCCGAGTATCCACTTTAGTCAGAGACACCGGGTGCACGTGCATAGTGGTATCCGACAAGTTGCTGCCCCCAGTAAACCCTGCCCATAAGAAATTCGCAATCGTCCACGACTTTTTAGGACGCGACAATCGATTCCCCGTCGTGAGATGTCATATACAATGCAGATATTTCACCGGTTGGACGGACGTGGTAGTAGCCCCGATTAAGTTCTGCGCAGTACTAATCGGACAAAACCCCCTAATTCCCCAGCAAGAAGTGGCCCAACCAGTAGTCACCCGGGCACAAGAAGCCCAGAGGAAAGAGCAACCTGCTAAGTTGACCCCGAGGATTACCCTCGAAGACAATGGGTTCAAATTGACTTCCTTCGCCAGTGCTCAGAAGGAATGCCCCACTCTTAAACCTCTATGGGAGAAAGCTATTAAAGGTGAAATTCTCCAAGTGAAAGGAAAGAAGCCGATCCAGTATATCGTAGAAGACTCACTTCTCTACCGTACTATCAGCGAGGAGGATAAGGAGAACAAGAAAGCACTGTGTGTACCTCAAGAATACACGCAAAGAATTTTGAATACCGCGCATGATGGAATATTAGCCGGACACTTTGGGCACAACAAAACGGCGCAGCAGATATTCCGACACTTTTATTGGCCCCAGGCCGCAAAGGAAATTGTGGCCTATTGCCGATCATGCGACGTGTGTCAGAAGGATCCCTCCAGAGGACGGGTACCTCCCGCTCCCTTACAAAAGGTGCCCGTTATAACCGAACCATTCTTTCGAGTGGCAATTGATTTGGTGGGACCAATTCACCCCCCTTCAAGTGGAGGACACTCCTACATCCTCACTCTAGTGGATTGTGCCACCCGGTTCCCAGATGCCGTGGCCCTACGGAAGATTGACACTATTTCCTGCGCGGAAGCATTAATTTCAATTTTTGCACGAGTAGGCCTGCCTAAAGAAATTCTATCTGATAGAGGGCGCCAATTCACCTCAGAATTGATGGAATATTTTAACAAACTTCTGTTAGTCAAGCCAATTTTTACGAGTCCATTTCATCCAGCCGCTAACGGAATCTGCGAGAAATTAAACGGGACTCTCAAAAATATATTGAAGAAGTTGTGTCAAAACAACCCTACACAGTGGCACAGATTCCTGCCTGCTGCCCTTTTCGCCTGCCGAGAAATACCTCATCGGACGTTGGGATTCTCGCCCTTTGAGCTATTATACGGGAGAAATGTGCGAGGTCCTATGAGTATTCTTAAGGAATTATTTTCCAACGCGAAGCTCGAGCAAGAAATCAAATCGTCTTACGCCTACGTGATGGATATACGCGAGCGCCTAGAATACTGCTCTGGCTTAGCTCGAGAGAACGCCGAGAAAAATTTAACCAAATACCGGGACTATTTCGATATGAAAGCAAAGGCTCGAAAATTAAAGGCAGGAGATGAAGTCTTATTATTACTCCCGACCGAAAATAATAAGTTATGGGCCCAGTGGAAGGGACCGTTTGAAGTAATCGAGGCACGGGGTCCAGTCGATTACTTGATAGATACCCCAACAGGGCGAAGAACCTATCACATAAACATGCTAAAAAAATATCACCGCCGCGCGTGCATAAAGAATATTACCCTTCTAGACGAAGAAGAACCGATGGATGCCGTTTACCCGGGTACGCCCCTGCAAGTCATACACACCGTGTGTGTGGAACAAGACGAGGAATACGAACTTCCCTCGCTCTCACCTACCCCGGAAGACCCTCGGGTGGATTTAAAGATAAATCCCCACTTAGAAATTCAACAAAAAGCGGAAATGTTGAACTTGCTCATGGAATTCCCAGAAGTCATTTCTGAAAACCCTGGATGTGCCAAGGATTTTATCCATGAAATAAAACTAAAAACTAATTCAGTGGTTCGGAGCAAACCATATCCTTTACCAATCCACCTACGAGAAGCCTTCAATAAGGAAGTCCGGAATTTACTAAAATTGGGAATTTTAGAGCCATCGGAGTCCGATTATTGCTCCCCCATAGTAATGGTTAAGAAACCTGATCAATCATTTCGGATGTGCGTGGACTTCCGAAAATTGAATTCAGTGACCGTTTTCGACGCCGAGCCCATCCCACTAATAGATCAAAATCTCCATTTATTTGAAGACGCTAAATTCATCACCGAATTGGATTTATGTAAAGCGTACTATCAAATACCTCTCGCTAAGGAGTCCAAAAAACTGACGGCTTTTGCGACCGAGAGAGGTCTGTTACAGTTTACCAGGCTACCCTTCGGACTACTTACAGCCGGTAGCAATTATAATAGGATGATGAGGCGAATTATCGCTGGACTAAGCGACGTGTCGTTTTACTTCGACAACGTGTACGTAGCTACCCGTACATGGGAGTCACACTTACACGCCCTACGCTCATTGCTGGAGAAATTGAAGGAGCAAGGTCTAACCGCCGGGCCGACCAAGTGTTATTTTGCCTACGAATCCATTGACTACCTGGGATTCAAAATAGGACAAAAACACTTGACTACCCAGCAAGAAAAAGTGGACGCCATAGTCAAGATGCCCCGGCCGAAAACAAAGAAACAACTCCGATCGTTTATGGGAGCGGCCTCGTTCTATAGGCGTTTTGTACCACACTTCGCTTCCATTGCGGCCCCACTGAATGATTTGTTAAAAAAGACAGCGTCAGACCCTGTCACGTGGAACCCCCATGCAATAACTCAGTTGGAGATTCTAAAAGGAAAACTCGTAACTGCGCCCATTCTTCGCTTACCAAATCCCAACAAGATCTTCGGTCTTCGCACGGACGCTAGTCGGGACGGGCTAGGCGGAGTATTGCTTCAATACGAAGATGACGAAACAGCCTATCCCATAGCTTATGTCAGTAGGAAACTGTTGAGTAGAGAAAAAGCCTACGCTACTATCGAAATCGAAGCTTTGGCCATAATATGGTCCATAGGTAAATTCAAATATTATCTAATAGGGCGCGAGTTCAAGTTGGAATGCGACCATAAACCGTTGTCATACTTAGGTAAAAATAAGTGTAAGAATGGAAGACTCCTGAGATGGAGTTTACTCTTGATGGAGTACCAGTACTCCATTCACTACATAAAAGGGTCCAACAATTGTATGGCCGACTCGTTAAGTCGGAACCCTGTCGACGATTAAGGAGCAGCCCAACTATTGTATTATAGCAAAGTTAAGTGTAAATCAGTAGAATTGTAAGTAAGTAGGGGCGAGTAACCCGAGTGGTAGGTAAGAAAATCCTAAGATGGCACAGTAATATAGGAATTAATGTAAGGTCAGGTGAAATGTTATCGAGGCATTCCCGAGTGAACTAGAATTTATTGTATAATATAATGTTCCGTAAGTTACCCATGTATATTATTGTAAGCGTCGGATTGGAACCCCCATCCCTACCGTTATTTTCTTAAGAATGGAGGTAGATGTGGAGAAATGGCTACATTAAGCCTCCTGGAGGAGTATAGACACATTCAAGCCCCCCTCCCTTCATGAGGAGAAGCGTGGGAAAGGTAGCCGGCGAAAATGCTTTCCATGTGTGATCGCCTCGCCGCTGTGGGCAGTTGGAGCTAACATATGTTTGAAGGCGACCACCTAAGGTCCTTAAACGACGCTCTAACGATCGTATGACCTACGAGACCCATAAACCCGTGGTTAGGAAAAAAAAACGGTGCGAGTCAGAAGGCACGCTAAGGAGCGGTGTGGTTACGAGCCTATAATTTGCGAGCTGACTTGGGCATCCCAGTGCCACCTCAGGAATTCTCGCTCTTCCCAGATGCTAACCCACCATTCGCTCCCCCCCTTTTGCATCTGTGGCCTGGTCACTTCCCCCTTTAGATGGGGCGGCAATCCGCCTATAAATAAGCCCCGCAAAGAAAGAGAAGAGGATTATCTGAAGTCGATACGCCAGAGTAGGATTAGGTCGTGAAGATCGATCCATCGGCTAGACAAGAAGATTATTAGAAGTCGATTCGCCAGAAGAAAGATTAATTCGTAAAGATCGACCCTTCAGCCCTACAAGACTATTTCCGTGAGAAACGATAGGATCAGATTGAGAAAATCGATCCCCCCCTTTCAGGGCCGTATTAACCTAAATAGTCAAGTTTTATATCGGTGCCATACCGAAGAAGCCTTTTCCGTCTGCAAAGAAGTCCGACTGAAGAAAAGCAAAGCCGCTCACACTCGAGTGATTCTTACATCGCAAGCACCGTAAGAGTGAGAGGAGAAGAACCCAGCCCCAACGAGCTCCCGTTCTTTAATCACGTTGAAGAATCACCCCCCTCCTCGACGAAATTTCAACCTTCGGCCACCACACTTCAAGGCGAGAGATAAGTCCTCCAGCGACATCCGGCAATCCCTAATACCTACCTGTAAGTTAACAATAACATTTATATCTCTATTGCGATAGTAGAAGTTTAGTACGTCCCACGTTTTAAAGGAGCGTAGAAACCATTATTCTTGAACCTAGGTCATATGTGTTTGTAGATGACAGTACATTAATTTAATGTTTTATGCTAAACAAATAGGGTCGTGATAAAAAAATACTAATTGGCAATTAGTTTGTTTATTGAAAGCCTACTTGTTTATGTTTTGTCATTCAAAATTCTTTGAGGTCAAATATAGAAATGCTTTTACTGTTGGTTTGTAATATTTAATTTAAAATACATGTTTATTTTTTGGTAGATTCTGGTGTTTCCTCTTATCCTTATGTGTTTAAAAATAGCTCTTCCTTAAGGACTAAACCACAAAAATAGCACTCTTAGAACAAAGCCTACTTCATCATAGAAGTAACTCACGCCCCTTAAAGTATACCGTTACTAAAAGGGGGTCAAAGCGTAAAGTGATCAAAGCAATGGTCATTCTACGACACACCCGATTGATGTCTATTGCTATGGCAGACTTGAGATTTGGTCGAATTCCATTTTCAACCTTTTCTCACGTCTTTTTCGCTAGTCTATGCATGTCTGAGATCCGTTCAATGTCTTCTGCATGGTGTAATTCCCATTGGTGTTAGCATTGGATCCTCTGATTTTGTTGATAAAATCAAGGAAGCATTGTCTAGGGAAGTCTGAATCCTTTATAGTGACGTTTTTTACTTGACTACATAACCCTCACCGGTTACACCATATTAGCTCTTATTTGACCTAAGTAGATCTTCCTGATTTTTCTAAAACTCAAGTTACGGAATCAGAACAGCCTATTCAGTTCCTGTCCAGCCAACTTTGTTCTTTTGTTGATGTGTGGTTTGTATCTGGTCAAGGTGAAGTTGGCCCAAGTACAATACGATGCTTTCTGTATTATGGCGGCAGCGTTGATCGTCAACATTAACATCTGATAGTTTTATGCCGTTAATTGGAATAAGACTGAACCTTTTAGTCTTCGTATTTATTTTTAATTTCCGCTCGTACTATGTAATGTATCTTATCTCCACCACCGTCTCTCTAAAATATCATAAGCGTACTGCAGATACATAACATCTTATTTTGTGAAAAGATGCTGCCTTGTGACACAATGCTGTCTAGGTTGAATTCTTGCCATCTGTTTCTCTCTATTATGATCTAGGTCCTCTTTTCCTTAAGGTAGTCGCAGATGATCCTTTGAACACTGGATTTAACTGAAGATTCAGTATTATAAACTTTAGCTCAGCAGCTAAGGCTTGTCAAAGGTCTTTTATATGTCTTTGACGAGCACGTCAACGTACCTTTCTTCCGCCCTGGTTTGGCAAGTTTTAAGGTTAAGAGAGCGATTGCGGTTTCCGTTTCTCTTCCCTCTCGGAAGGCGACTTTTTAGGGATTGAGTGCCTGGTTCTCTCTTAAGTGGTTCTTCAGCCGGTTAGTTATGTCTTTTGGAATATATTACCAATAAATGAAAGAGGAGGGAAATAAGCCTTTATTTCAGAGTTTGTATTTGGGTTTGCTTAACACTGCGATAAAAATATCATTGGCAAGCTTGAACGCACCTGGATAACAGCCGATGTTTAAAGGTGCGTTCATCACGCTTCCATTTTCCCGGAGTGCTTGCGATTCAATGGTGGTTATATTATTTTTCCTAATCTCCGAAGAGCTTGTGCCCTTTGTTGAAGTTTTTAGGGTTGGAACAGGCTCCTCTTTGAACTTTGGCCGTCCATATACCGATAACCTTTTCAAACTCGTCTCTAGCTACACCCTCAAACTCTAGATTGAAGTCTTCGTTGCTTTCCGGAATAATGAATAACTTCTTTTCATCACTGTCTGAATTTTGTATCTTACTTACTTTGATATTTGATGTACTCCTCGTCCTCCTACATTGTTATTTTCACCCTCGGTTTTTTCCCCGTGAGTTTTCTAACGTCATTCAATAATTTAAAAGTGTTACTTCTACGTCTATTCTCTCTATTACTCGGTGCCATCTTTGATTTCCTATGAGCTCTTCTCTCTTTTCATCACTTCTACAATGATCGATCCATAAAGTAGCCTTCTCCATACAATAATTTTCTGTGTAAAGATTTGAAAGAGGTGTGTGTGTGCAGGTTAATTCAACTGAGCGTTTTTACTCATTCCTTCTTCGTTGTACCTTTGGCATCTGTTCACTAGTAGCATTGCATTGAATTCCGTAGAGAATGTCCGAGAGAGGATGAGATACTTCGCGTGTGCTTACATAATACACGTGAGGATTTTGGTCTGGAGCTTACTATCTAACTTGATGTACATCATTTTAGTCTCATATTCGGAATGTGTGGCATTTGCAACTCTGGTTTAGATGGTATTTCAGTTCGTCTCTCCAACATGTCACTTTTTGACCGGTTTCTTTCGGAATTTTGGGGTCTTGAGGGGACAAGTCTTTACCATAGTCGAGTGTCCCACTTTGCATTTGACACATTTATCTTAGTTGTTGGAAAGCTCCTCAAATCCTGGCCCAGTTAATTGCATATAGAACATTTGTCTTGCTCATTTTGGCAATCGTGATTGGTATGTTGTTCCATCATCAAAGAGCGAAAGGATATTTGCATAGGAATGGATTCTTCCCTCTCTACTTGTTTGCTTCTGATCCTTACATTAAGAAGGCCGCGCTACTTTGGCTTTGTGCGATCGTTGTTTCCCTGAAGATTAATTTAACAACATAGGAGTAATTACTAGTGAAGCCTTTGTTTAGTTTTTTATGATTTCAGAGAATTATAGCCATCTTTAATTTCTCATGAGGTCTTCTCTATTTTCTTCACTTGCATAATGATCGATCCATGGATCTAGCATTCTTCATACAATAATCATATGTTTAAAGATTTGGAAGAGGGATGTTTGTGCAGGTTAAGTCCTCTGACTGTTTTTACTCCTTCCTTTTTCGTTTTATCTTTGGCATCTTTCTCACGCTCACATATATGTAGCTACATAGCTAAACGAGACATTAATCAATCAATCTGCCGATAACCATAATTAGGCTCTTATAGATGGCTTTGAACTCTTTTCTTCTTTTTGTTTTCTCCTGCTTGAATAGAGGAACAAACCTTTCTGCCTGACAAATGTTTCAGACTTCTTCCATGATACCCTTAATCTATATGATGAGAGTAAAACCGTTGATATCATATACTTTGACTTCCAAAAAGCCTTCCACAAGGTTTCAAATAAACTTTAAATAATAAAATAAAAATCGCATGGAGTACAGGGAAACATATCAAGATGTATTCAGAATTGCCTTATCAAAAGAAGGCAGACAGTAGTCATAAATGGAAAGGCATCTAATTGGCTCAATATGACTAATGATGTTCCTCTTTCTAATCTCCATTAACTTTAGTGATGACTATCTGATATTTCGAATCTAAACCTATGTGGATGATATAAATATCGCTGCCCAATCATCTCTTTCCTGTGTGTAGTTCTTTATATTGTAACGTGACTCTATATCTGTATCTCTTTTTTGTTCCAGTCAACTCTGTGTTCTGAAAATAATATGCGTTCTGGGATTTGTTTTCTTAACATGTTACCCTATACTGGCCCTATGGTCGTCCACCGTCTAAGTTTTTCATTATTTTTACTATATTGTCTGTATTTCTAGAGTTATGCTTGTTAGAGTTCTGATTAGTCGTTCTTATTCTGTTAGTATTCGAAACTTACTGTTTTTCATCTTCTTGTAGTTGTCCCTAGAATGATTACACAATTGCTCATAGTCTGGTCCAATAATTATTCTAGTCCTTGATCTGGACCCCCCGCTTTTGTCTAAGTCGATGGTATTGACCCTATGACTCAATCTACGATCATATATATATATATATATATATATATATATATATATATATATATATATATATAGGTAGGCTTTAATTCCTACTGAACGTGCGAAGGCTGGTTAGAGGCGGGATGTGCCGTAGCCAGGATTCTCACTATAAAAGTCCCACTTGTTACTGGGGGGAGGTTTGTGATATAATACAGGTTAAATAAATTAGCCGAAGGGATTCTTAATTGAAGTATTGCCAAGGGTACGTCAAAAGCAAGGAGCCACAAATAAACACACGTACAAAAAATAAACTTTGCTTTACACAAATATAATAATTAGCAATAGGTAAACGGGCAAAATTACGGATTAAATATTAAACACTCACGTTAAGCGTCTAGATTTATAATGACTCAATGGGAGTATCAATCACTGTTAATTAAATAGGTAATTTAAGAATAGAGGGACACTGGGTTTACACATTACCATTAATTGTGATGGATTGGAGAGACGACTACTCAAGTCCAGACGGGGTGGTTCTGTGGCGTTAACATGAGTTCTCGGGGAGAGGTGGGATAAGACGACTGGTTCGGGGCTGCTGGCTGCAGTTCCGGTTAGTTCACTCCTAACTGTATGTGACACTAACAAATAGTAACTTTCAGTAACTATTTGGATGTTCCTTTTCTTTCTCAAGTTACGTTGAGCACAGAGCGTATTCTTCTAGTCACAGACTCTGCGGGGCGGGATTTACTTCCGGAACACCTTGAGACAGCGACCAAGTTGACTCGACGGCACGTTGGCAGTCAATACGTTACGGCAACTACTCTCGTTCAACGTGAGGGGTACGCGTTACGCGTTTAAGTTTGGGACACTGCTCCTAGAGGGATGAACGGCGAGGTTATTTATATTGCGGATTGTGGGAAATCGAGAAAGAGATTCCACTCACGACAATTCGCTTATCGCAGCGCCTTCTGGACAATCTCCATGGTATCATAGAGAAGGCAAATAGAATTTAGGCTTTTCTGTGAGATAGACCTTCTTTCGTCAGACTTAATGTCGCAAGTTGGGGGAAGGGTGGGAAGGGAGAGAGAGGAGACGAAGGTCAACTCAAATGACAAATTTCTTTCGTTCCCACTATTATATGGCGGAATGCGAGTATGTACGTTCCATACCCTTACATTGGTCTACATCACATGGGAAGAGAGCTCTTTTCACTTTCCACTCTTGTTCTTTCACATCAGATCGCCATTTATATTTCCCGCTTCCTATTCCCTCATATAGTTTCGAAGGTTTCGTGTTCTTTGGCAAAGGTGCTTTCTCGCTGGCAAAGATTCTATGGTTCTTTTACCCGTCAAATTTTCGTTTGCGGCCGAATTTATTTAGCCGTTGTTTTTTTTTTTTTACTTGATTGTGTCCTTCTTCATATGTTCCATGCTGTCCGTTTCTGTGTCATTGTTTATCCTTCTATTTATAATTTTATTGCTTTTTGTTATTTTCTCCTTTTTTGCTCGATTTAGGAGCCCTCCATTTTTGGTTTTAACACATCTCTGCTAGTGTCCTTTGGTATTGGTGTGGTCTCTGGTGGTATTTCATCATTGTTGGTCCTGGACGAGATCATTTGTAGAAGATATTGCATTTACAATGTCTATTTAGAAACAGTGTTATCTGTCAATAAGTGTTGATTAATTCTGTTCACTAGTAGCATTTCATTTAATTCCGTAGAGAATGTCCGAGGGAGGATGAGATTTCTTGCGTGTGCTTAGATAATACACGTGAGGATTTTGGTCTGGAGCTCACTATCTAATTTTATGTATTTCTTCCTAGTCTCATATTCGGCTTGTGTGGCTTTTGCTGCTTTTGCATTGATGGTATTTCAGTTCGTGTCTTCACTCTGTCTTTTTTCGACTGGTTTTTATTGGTAGTTTTTGGTTCTTGAGGGGACAAGTCCTTACCATAGGCAGGTGTCCCACTTTGCATTTGACACATTTTTCTTAGATGTTGTAAATCTCTTTAAATTGTGGCTTAGGTATCTGCATATAAAACATTTTTCTTGCTATTTCTGGCAATCCTGATTTGTATGTTGTTCCATCATCAAACAACGAAAGTACATTTGCATAGGAATGAATTCTTTCCTCTTCACTTGTTCGCTTCAGATCCTTACATTAAGAAGCAGCGCTGCTTGGACTCCTGTGCGATCGCTGTTAGCGTGAACCTTAATTACTTTAACAACATAGGAGTAATTAATAGTGAAGGTTTTGTTTCCTTTTTTTTATGGTTTCAGAGATTACTGCCAATCTTTGGTTTCTCATGAGTTCTTCTCTCTTTTCATCACTTGTATAATAACTGATCGATGGATCTACCCTTCTCCATACAATATTCTTATGTGTAAAGATTTGTAAGAGGGGTTATGTGTTTAGGTTAATTCTTCTGACCGTTTTTATTCCTTACTTCTTCGTTTTAGCTTTGGCATCCTAATCGTCGTCCCATTTATTTAGCTACATAGCTAAACGAGACCGTGATCAATCAATCTGCCAATAATCATATTTAGGCTTCGAACACTTCTCCTCTTTTTCTTTTATCCTGCTTGGATTCCGTAAACTACGTTCCTGCCTGACAAACCTTTTAGACTTTTTCCATGATACTCTTACTCTATATGATCAGAGTAAAGCCGTTGATATCATATACCTTGTTATTCAAAAGGCTTTCGACAAAGTTTCTTTCAAACCTCTAATGATTACATAACAATCGCACGAAATATTGGGAAACTTATCAAGATGCATTAAGAAATACCTCAGCAAAAGAAGACAGGGAGTAATAATAAATGGTAAGGCACCTAATTATTTCAATATAAGTAGTGAAGTTTTCCTGGGCTCTTTTTCTATTTTACACATTAGCGTCATTGAGGACTGTCTGAAAAGTCTAAACCAAAATTATGCGGATGATACAAAAATCATTACTGCTGTAAACTCCCCTAAGATAGTAGGCCATATGCAATAAAATTGAGAAAAGTTATCCTGTTCGCCCAAATTTGGCAAATGTGCTTCTAAGCCGATAATAATAAAGTAAATTAAAACTCATTCAACAATACGAATAAGTTACGCAGCAGGCGAATAAATAAATGGCGTTATAGGCAGGTCATTTGGGAACAAATTGAAAGAAATAATACTTACTCTCTAGAAATCTTTAATGCAGCATATTCTGTAACAGTCTGTTCAATCCTGGATCCCTTGCTACCAAAAATATATAAACAAGATTGAACGGATTGACACCTAGTTTAAAAAACAGCAAGAAGAAGATCGTTCTAAGGATTTAAATTTCTTCCCATTAATCCAGCGTAAAACTAATAGGTGACCTATTTCAAGTATGTAAAATCGTTAAAGTCAAGTTTAATATAAACTCTAACAAGTACTTTAGAATTTACCGATCTAATTACAATTTTTCAACTAATGGAATGCTCTCATCTTAATGTCATTGACTGCACTGCAGTTGATTTATTTAAAAATAAAAATAGACAATTTTGCCTCAAACTCAAGACTGATTACGATTATAAGATAGTAATATTTTATTTTTCGCACTGCATCAGATGACCAAGGCAGCGACTTTTAGTAAACCTGGATTAGATTGTATCTTCACAATACTTCGTAAGGATTGAATGGTGTGTTGTTGCATGCTTTTTTCTTTGCCTTCCTTTATATTGTTGCTGTGGTGGATCTATTGGTTGTATTAAAATCAGTTGTGCTGGTGGGTAATCCCTTCCGTTGAGCAATTTCTCCATCGCGAGGGTGTGCTCTCATGAGTTTGGGGTATATGATGTAGGATGAACCAAGGGGGCTCTCTCAAGGAGTGATATAAGACGGAATTGATGAAAAAGAAGTTATAATCAAATATCTCCCCTCGAAATTGCCGTCACATTTAGGGTTTGAGTTTCAGACTGCATCCGGCATACCCGGGTTTTACTTCCCTTCGCTGTACTAGCTGGGCCCTCAAGGTGAGAACGGTTTTGAAATACCCACGGGTGGTTGGAGTGCCGCTTCCTCTCCGCGTGCTTCTGGCACTAGTTCTACTGTGGTCTAAGCCATAAATATGATTTTCCCGGCGTCTCAAATTATGCCTTTGCAATGTAAAAACAATGTTTAAACGAAGTAGTGAATACCAGACACGGCATAATATAGCTTTATCCAAGATGAGATTGCATAATAGAGGTGATCATAATATTGATTTCAGAAATTTGCCTCCCACTGTCTTGTGCAATTCTTTCTTCCCATTGTTACCACATTTTTGAAGGTCATCACTCCATCTTGTTTGGAATCTTCTTTTCGGTCGCCTTTTAATGTATCATCTTAAACTCTGAAATTTTGTAATGAGTTTTATTTTTCCAAGATTTATTTGTAGGCCGACTTTTAATGGTAAAGTTCTTAAAGCATTGTTTGAATCTATACTAGTATTCAGCTATGATTAAAATAATATCTGAGAATTTCAGGTGATTGAGGCAATCCTTATCGATCGTAATGTCTTAGTTTTGCAAGTTTAGCCTCTTATGATTTCTTCTAGACAGGGCGTGAAGAATTTCTGAGAGAGGCTATCTCTTATTCTACCTGCTTACTGTAAGTGAAAGCTGTAAAGCTTATTCTATAAATCCTTAGGCCATCCAATGTTAGATCTGCAATTTTGCTATATCTGTTGCATGATAAATACATATATTCCCCAACGCTATAATGACTGATCGTGTTTCTATTGACTCTAATCCTTCTTTTATAAACAAATAACTTAAGAGTAAAATATAGCTCTATACTTGGTAATAGAGATATATTTTACTCTTACGTTTTTTTTAATGAGATGGATGAAAGTATACTCATATATGTGGTCAATCGTTCAGAAAGCCTTTAGAATACAGCTTGTTGTCTCGGTTGCTTTTGGTTTTGCAATCTGTTAGCAAAGATTCTTGTGAAAAGTTTATGATTTAAGAACGAGCGAAACATTATTGAACTGTTGTTGGTTGGTTGTGTTTCTGGAAGGTGTTGCTGCATGATTACAACTTTCTCTAGTACTCCTTACTGGGAAACTATTCATTCCCGATCCAGGATATTTTCCTCTTCTTAGCCATTTTATACTCCTCTTTTCTTTGATGGTGTCATCAATAATAGTTGTATTATATTTTTTTCATGTTAGTTCTCTGTTTCTTTTTAATGAGCTTGTTAAATTCTGTCAATTCAATTTGTTGATTCAATCAGTTGCTTTAAGGTGTTTGACCTCTTTCTTTAGGATTAGGACTTATTCTGAGAGTTTGTTGTTTTTATTATTATTTTGTGTTTCCTTGTATATTTTGTCACCGTCTGTGTTACAAAGTTATTGTTCATTACCTTCATATTCGTGCTGTTACTTTGGTCAAGAGTATTTTAATGGAATGCTTTATACAGTTAGCACTGAAAACCGGGAATAAACTTTTGTTCATGCTAGTTTTGTCAACTAGCATGTAATCACTTAAATTGTAGAGCTCATAGTTTGGGGTTCTCTAAGTTCATCTTTGCTGCCTCTAGTTTTGGAAAATAGTGCTAGAATTTTAAAGTTTAACCTATATAAAATCAGCTTCATGTTATCCTTTTTCAGTTCTTTACCCTATTGAGATATTTCTCAGGCATACTTCATCATTACCTTGCTCTACCTTTGCATTAAAGTTTTCCATGACGATGTATAAATGGATTTTGTTTTTGTTTTAGGCTTGTCTTTTTGTCACAATCGAATCTATCTAATTCATCCTGTATATTAGCAAATATTGATCAGTGGCTATTTTTGTACTAAATAATCGGAGATTTACTTCTTTTAGACTTTTAAACTTATGTAAAGTACTCTTTTCGATATGCCGTGAAACTCTATTATCAGTCTTTGAGCCCTCTCTCCCATTTCTCGAGACGTGCAATGCCTTTAATGGTGATTCATGTCTGAAGTTCAGTCTAGATAGATTTCTAGCAGTACAAGGCAGTGAAATGATAACAAATGGTATGGAATACAAAAGAAGCTGAGAGACAAAAAAAAAGATCAAGATCGAGCGACGGCCCCCTCTCTAGGCCCTCGTAGATGTGACCAAAGGTCCTTTGTATTCCTCCGCACCTTCATTGAACAGGCCTCAGTAGGTTCTGCGCAGTGCTGATACCTAACGTAGTAGTACAGGGTGATCCCCCCAAAACGGGCCCCAACTTTCGAGAGGCATTATTTCTCAATTTTTTGCAAGGATTGAATAAAGCTTTGGTGATAGATAGCTTAATGTGTTTAAAAACATCATATCTAAACATGAAAGCCTTTAGACTTTTCTTCTTTATCTAGACCACGTGTTCGAGATGACCTCCATTTAGCTCTGTGGATTTCGACCGACTAATGGCTCTGATCTCCTCCTTGATGGCTTCCTTGAGTTATGTGATGGCCCTGGGTCTCTTTGCGTACACTCTGTTTTTAAGGTAGCCCCAGAGGAAGAAATCTGAGCGGTTAAAGTCTGGGCTGCGAGGTGCTCATTCAAAATCAGTCGTGAAACTGATCACACGGCCACTAAAGATATATTTTTCAGCCAATCTCGGGATAGTTTTGAGGTATGAGAGCTTGCTTCATCTTGCTGAATCCAGAACTTTCCCATAAGCGACGGGAACAGGGTCTGCAGCTTCCCCTTGAAGGTTTTGAGGACCTCAACATACCACTTCTTGGCGACTCTCATTGTCGCTTCAGATTCCTTGAAGAAGAATGGTCCGATGATGCCTCTGGCTAAGATTGCAGACACACCGTACACTTAGGGTAGTGTAGGGGGCTTGGTGGCTACCTTTTTTGGTCTAGAGGTTACCCAGAAGACACTTGTCTTCGAGTTTATCTTTCCTTCAAGATACAAGTGAGCTTCATCTGAGGTCCAGGGAGGTTAAGGAAAGTTGGGGTCTCTTGAATCTTCTCCAGTATTTTGAATGCCATAACCTTTCCCTGCTCCTTGTGTGAGGCTGTAAGGGTGTGGTTCGTCTGAATTCTGTATGGCTAGGCCTTTACATCCATTACTAGCACTCTCTTGCACGTCTCAAGGGATATACCTAAGGACTGACTTGGCTTGCGCATGAGCGTTTTGTACTCTGTTGAACTGACTCTCTCATACTCTAGACCAGCTCAGCTTTACACTTGCTGGGGCGTCCTGAATGGCTTGGACAGTTGTCACTGGCTGCAGTAAGGTTCTCCACTGTCCCATAGTTCTCTAGGTAGGCCACGTAGTCCTGAATTCTGCTCTTAGTGAGAGCCTTTTCACATTCGAACTGATGCAGGAAAGTGTCCTGCACTTTCTTGAACGAGCCCGTCTTGTACTAATGTTTGACGCAGTATATTCTTTGTTGGATCTTCCATTGAGATCTAAATGTGTTCATAGGCGTTGATTCTGTCATGTCCTGCAAATTAAGGGTTATTAGTAAATTAATGAAGGATATATCACAAAGAGTGTGTCTAAGCCGGTTTTGGGGGGGTTACCCTGTATGAGGGAGGGGAAGAGGAAAGTTTAAGGATGGAACAGCGAAAGAGCATAGAAAGAGACAACAAAGTGGACTTAGTCATAGAACCTACAGCTTAACCTAGCATACGAAATACAATCTGTAGCTATTTCTTGACCTCTGTCTGACCTTGCCGTTGTGTGTTCCATATATGAGTATAATTATTGAAAGTAGAGATACTGAAGTTTGAAGGAAGGGAGATTTTTACAAAAAGATACGATGTAGTTTCGCATGAGAATCATGCAATTCTTTTGTTATACTGTATAGGGTGTTTGGGCTAAAGTTGATGGTTTGCATAAAGGAAATCCATCCGTAATATCTCAGCCAAATTAAATTTATTAAAAGAATTCAACTAAATTATGACTGAGGGATAAAAGTTTACTCAAAGTAGCCCCACTCAGCGTCCACGATTGCCTCAAATCGAAGCAGAACTTGGCGCGTGCGTTATGCGTTTCTCACTGTGTCATTGGAAAGATCTTCGAACACCTTGCTTGTGGCCACCAGCACGTCCTTTAGGTTGTAAGAAAAGCGGAGTTTTTTCTTAACCGCGCCCCAGACATAGTAATCCATGGGATTACCATCATGGGACATAAGATTTCCGAGATTATGGCTGGTGAAGTCGAATAAATTCTCCTACATCCACTTCTGACTCTTTTTTGCGGTATAGCCGTCCAGCAACAACCATCTCCAGTCATAATTTGACCACAAGCTACAACTGTTCCACAAGGCAGTTCAAATTAAACCTAAGATACTGCTAAAAGAAGAGGAAGAGCATGAGGTTACCCTCACTGCAGACACTCACAGACCATATAAGTTTTGGGGAACTTAGCCTTTATGATACGTTGAACGTTGCATGGATTAGAGGCAAACCATATGTTGTTTTGGGTGGTGTGCAATTGGTAATAGCAAAAGTTCTTTTGGTCTGAGAAGATCGAGATCATCCTCTGCGTAAAAGTCCTTCTGCCTTGTCAGAAACATATTTTCCTTCGTCAAACGGTTTTACTTGGCCTTGGCTTTCAGAATTTGTCCCTTACTCCTCTTCTACGCGTAGTTGAGTAGGTCCTCATTTAAAGTCATCTTAAGGGTAGTGACTTCCGACAAATATCTTTAGCAAAAGCCTGGACTCCATTGTTTAAGTGTACCATCTCCTTGTAATGCAGTTTTTGGATTAATCCCGGCGTGCTGACGCAGTCAGAATGCTTGCTGTTTTACTTTCTGAAGATTTTGGCTTAGAAATTTTTGTTGTCGCCGCTAATGTTACGTCTTACAGCCTCTACACTGTGAACAGAGCTTTGAGCACCAATAAAACGTCGGCATTTTGATAACCGGCGCGAATTATGATTATGTAGGTAAGTCATTTACAATATTTAGATGGCTTCCATTCTTCCAAATTAGCTAACTTTTTCTAAACTATATCTGTACTCGGTATGCTATGCAACGGCGATGACTGTTCACTCACACATCGATATTTCCATGAAAAAAGAAACATTAGGTATTATAAATTTTAGACCTAACACCCTGGTTGTTGACATGTATTACTGTTGTAGTATGGTCACTTCAAAGAAAGCACCTCTACTATTTCATTGTAGTAGTTTCAAGGCAGATTGAAGTTTGCCATACAGCTGTTCTGATTGTAGAGGATAGGTTCTGTTTTTTAATGAATTATATTTTTGCTTTTCTTGATTTTTTTGCAAGTTATTCGAGAATAATCTTTTTCCTTATCTTCGAGGGGTTTTTGTGTATCTGTCTTCGCTAATCATTCCTTCTTCTGAGGCCTCTATCTGTACTTTTACGTTAACCTCTGGATATTGTGCAATTATTGCTGCGTTTGTATTTTATGAACGTTAATTTTAAATATTACCAATGAGTCGATTTCCTTCTGGAAGTTCATTGGTTTTAATCCTTTTTGTTGTAGCATACTCTTTAGTGTTGACGCCTACTATTCCAGGATTCGCAATATGCATTACGTGCGCATGTATTATGCATGTATGTTTTTTATGTGTTACTTCTAGTTTTGTCTGTTTTGTTGGTCCTTGCTAATTGTTTTTCGCCATTGAGATTTACGTATATTTGTTTGTGTTTTCAGTGTTTCCTTGTCTCAGAGTCTTTTTTGTAATGAGTTTAGGGCAAATCATGGCCATAGCCTTGTGTCTATCATCGCAGTTATTACATATTTTAGTTGCAATTGCGCTATGAATGACCTTATGTTACGCGTTTTGAACAAATGATCGGATTTATTTTTAGATCAGGTTTGAGTTCTTTGGTCATCCATGTTGCAGCACCTGAATTAAATATATATGCTTGGAAAGGCCATTATATAAATGTTGTGGGTGGAAATCGCATGCTGTAGTCGTGAACCCCTTTTGCAAGTATATTTGATGCAATTTCCGTTGATCCGCAAATGCCTTTAAAACGTGAGCGTGGTCTTTAAATTTGACCCACTCGGATATTTTCAGCGATTGCTCTCTCTATTGGAATTCGGCATGTGTTTTCTCCCACCAATATTCGATCTTAAGTCATGTTATACTTCCGTTGGTTGTGATCTTTTCTGGGATTCTTGTTTTGAACTATAGTTTCTTAAGAGTAATGCTTCATGCAGAGCAGGAAAATATTAAAAATCCTTATTTCCCAGCAGATTACAGCGAATATTAATGGTTTCAATTCATTCAATTAGTGAAATTTCCAAATCCAAAAATATCGGTTTTGCGACTAGTTACGGTGTTTTATTCTTTTCCGTTAGATATCAGTTTAATAAGTCGTCCTTTGAAGTTCGGAGGGTCCATGTCTCGCGAGTCTGCCCCTTCCTCCAAAGAGAGGAGATTTTCTTTGGTAACTTCATCTGTCAAAAACTACTCAGTCTCCACTATTAGGACGAATCCCTATATCTTCCCTAATTATATTTCGCCTACCTTCTATTTCACATTACCTAGTTGCACCTAACTCAAGCAGTGGTCCACTGTTTCGTTCTCGCTTTTAACCGATAATCGGCCACGTCTTTTTGCCCAATAACGGGGTTTCCTGTGGATGTCTACTATACCTTACTGGTAACTGTATTTCAAACCTTGCCAGGTACCATGTGATTCAATGTAAAAGAAAATAAGGTACAAGTAAAAAGTTGTAAAAATTTAAAGAATAAATTAAGGAAAAGCAGATCCGTTGGAGAAAGGGGGAGGGAGCTATGTAACTCGCTCAAAGACAAAAGTAGGAATCTTAATCGCTTCCAAGAGTGTATATATCTCTTCCTTGGAGTTTTCTGAAAAAAATCGTATTTAGAGCTGAAGTTGTTAGCAGGAGGTGAAAAAATTAAAATATAGAGGTAAATCTTATAAAGGAGCCAGGGTGAGATACCTTAGTAGTCATAGGTGAATAATGAATAATTCCTATTCCCTAAAGACGTGGGAGACCGACTGATTATTTAATGATCTGAACCATCATAGTTCCATGATGCTTCATTTTTTCCTTTTTTCTTATACTCAGATTCTTAAGTTTCTCGAGATAGTAGTGTTGTGGAGATTCAACTATTCTCTTTCACCTATCTATAGTGTTTTTTTTTTATGTCTAATGGCATTCATGCCTTTGAACTATCTTTCTGTAATTTTGTTTTTTGTGATATTTATTACCTTGTTTACTTGTGTCTTAGTTTGATTTATGTTTTAGCCTTATCGTGTTTCATTTTTTGTTCGCTTAATATATGTTTCTTCAGTCTGGTTGTCAATTTTTATGATATGTTGTCCTGTTTGGTTAGTTTTGTCGTTTTCAGTATTTATTTCAGATTTGGTCAATTGTTATTTCGTTTATTTTATTGTTCTTCCTGAGTTCTTGACGTTAATAGGAGTTCCTTTTCTTTCCTGCACTGATGCCCAGAGGTCTGGAATAAAAGTTAAGTGCGTTGTTCACTAGGGTTATAGATCTGTTCTTCGAATACTTATGAGAGGTTGTTATTTCCTCAGATATATTTTCTGCCTCTTTTTCTGAGTACATTATTGTTTGGTTGTAATTGTGCCTTTCATGTAGCTCACTTATTTTTTTTTAAGTAATAAAGTTGGAGCTGTTCTTTCTATCATCTCTTTTTTATTACATATATATCCTTTCGATATTATTATTAGACCTAAAACTTTACCTTCGAGTCTATAATATTTCTTTTCTCCTTCATCTATGATAGAAGCAACATTTTTTTTCCTGTGATTTGAATTCCAGTGAATTTTTGGATGTTGTTTCGTATCTTGATATTTTGTGCAAATCTGTTTATTTTGTCTATTTCTACTGCATTTAATCTTGCTGAGAGAAGTTATTCATTGACTAATATCATCCACGAACTGTATGTTCAGTTTCCCTGGCCTCACTAGTATAAATGGCTTGTCCGTTGTGTATACAGAATACAAAGTATACCGGAGAAAGTTCCCTTCCACCCTGAGGTACTCGGCTCTCATTGAAAATTCTGGCTTCTCGTACTCATTGATTAGAATTATGCTCTTCAGACTGTGTTGTAGTCGCAGAAAATTTTCTCCAAATTGTTAATAATTTGAAGGTTACATAAGCTCCGTATACCTTAAGATTTTGATTCAGATTTTATCAAAGGGGATCTCTACGTCACCTATCACTAAATTGATGTAACTTCTCCTCTGCTTACTCTTGTGCTATTTTTTTATATTATGATGAGGAACATGTTGGTCTCCCTGTCAAAACTAGATATTGTTATTGAGATTATTCTCCTTTATATAATCTACTCATCAGCTTGATAATGTTTTCTTCATATATATTGCTGGTTAAATCTAATAGCGATATAGTTTTGTAGCTATTAAGGAGGCTTATCTGGTTTGGGGAAGTGCAATATTTTGGACATTTATAGTGCGTCAAAAAATTAAGTATCAAGTGTTCAAGCTTGCATTAAAAAGATTTTTTAGAGCCGTGATGATGTTGCTCGGGCTGTTGATCAAGTTGAACTTTAAGTTCTCTTGGTCCTGGCCTCTTTTGTTTAAATGAGCGACTTGCGCACATTATTTTCTCTACCGTTATTTCCCCAGGTCCTACTTGTTTTTTCCTGTTAGGATCAACCAAGCTAGCAGGAGTTATCCAATTTAAGTTGTTTCTTGAGAACTTTTACATTTTTCTTTCTGGTTCTGCACATAATTCATCCTTTTCTTCAGTCAAAATTGTGAAAACTGCCCTCCTGTGCCAGCGAAATCTTTCTTCTATTTCTTGATAATATTGGATTAGGTTACAGTTTTCCTCTTTTATATATTTTTTTCTTGTTTGGGCCCTCTTATCCACTAACTTCTATGATACTTCTTTGCCCTGTTTTATTTTTTTTATTATCCTTCTTCCTCTTCTTGCTAGGGTCTCTCTTCTGTTTTCTTGGTTTCTCTCTTTTTATTATTCCTCTGTTTCCTTGCTAGCCAGATTCTTTGCGAGATTCACTTTTGATTGAGGGTTTTGACGGAAACCAGAGTTTTCTGCTTCTTCCATTTTTCCTTGAGAATCAGCTGAACTCACAGAAATAGCACTCGGGATATGTTTAGTGCACGTAAATTAGCATAGCGTGCATCTCCATTGCTTCTCTACTCTTTATTACTGCTGGGCTTAAGGCACCGCATCTGTTTCAGATATTTTGGTTATTTCTTGCGCGTATCTTATTGTTTCTCTCTTCTTTCTTTTGCTTGCTTGTTTCTTTCTTGGTTAGGAAGCCAGTGACGAGGGCCGAGTGACAGCCGTAGCAATTCATGCACTCTTAGTCGTCGGCACTAGAATCTTAGCTGATGTGATCTGTTGTATCACACTCCAAGCAACTTGTTGTTTATTTTGGCAAACTCTCGTGAATCGCCTTTTTAGCTGATAGCAGTCACTGCATGTTAATATCGGGATAAATTCTTTTTGTGATAGTTAAGCGCGAGTTAACCTTGCGTTTCATGCAGGAAATCCTCTTTTTAGGGCCATTTTTACCATTTTTCCCGCTTCAAATATCACTTTAACGATGTTTGATAACGGCTCGAGTTTAACCATCATTTTTACTTTCCCACATGTTTGGTTGTACTGGATTTTGTTTATAATCTCTTTCGCCATGTTTTCTCCATCAATTATTTCTACTTGCCGGCAAATAAAAGCTCTGTTTTCTAAGACATCTGGCGTATCACCAGCTTTACATTGAGATTAGCGAATAACTTCACTGCCTCGGGGTGGATATTGCTTCCTTTGCTTCTTCTCTCTGTCACATTGCTATGACCTCCTTTGGAGACCTTAAAAACCGCCCCAATGCTACGGTTAGAAATCGTGTGTGCCTCTATTTATCTTGAAGTGGTTTCTAAGATAGCCTCTTCCAGCGTTCGCACTGCATCTCGAAGAAGAAAATGGGCTAAACCTTAATCTTAAGATTATAGGGTGGATAGATTAATAAAAAGTGAGCGAGACCCAGTCTTTTTCTCCTCATGCTTCTTTTCCTCCTTGAGTTTCTTTTTTAAATTCTCTGTAATAATAAGATGGAGGTATTGTGGGTCGAAAAATCTTATTGGAGCTCGGATGTAATCCTTTGGTGCCTAATTGTAATGTTATGATTTTTACGAAATAGGAAAAAATTTAAGATTTAAAAATTTCTTGAGTTGCCTCCATTTTGCCGAAATGTTAAAAATATTTAGCTTTACTTCTAGTAGACTGACGATTGGTCTGCAAATTACAAACCATGTTTGCTCTAATATGGGTGTGGGGATCGGGGTCTTGCCACCCTTTGAGAGTGTTTCGTTCAGGCAGCATCTCTTAATTTCGTACAGCATTGTTTATTGTCCTATAGCCGCTTGGTCTTCCATCAAATTTATTGGCTGCTCTTGTCTGAATATCGTAAAAATATTTTAGTGCTGACAAAATTATTCTTAGCGGATGGCATTCAGTTACTATTACTATTGATGTTACTTCTAATTATATTTTGAGGCCTCTTCTTATTGCTAAAGCCGCCCGTGCCTTCTTTCTCCTCTTTCGTTGGCTGTTATGAAGGTATAGTTAAAAAGTTTTACTCTTTTCTTTCTTTTCTTTTCTTATTCCATCTTTTGAGATGAGCTCAATGTCTTAATTGATTTTGCTGATGTTATGTCATAATAATGATCCTTTTTCGATAGATCAATTAGTAATTTTTTACAGAATTTCTAGTTTTCTATATCTTTCTCTCGTGGTATGACCAGGTGTATGTGGTTATAGGCATACTGGCCAACTGGCCGACCGAAATTAAGGCTCTACCTGGGAATGATTCTAAGAGTGCTTTTAAATACACAGTTTCTAGGCCAAGGAATATTCAAACACGGATAAAAAAATATACTTTAATAGGAGTAAGGTTTGCATATACATATAGGGTAAGTTAAACGGCAATGCAATTAAATATTGACGGTTCAAGGCTAGGATAATTAACACTATCAGTTAAGTTTGAACCAAGGGAAAATGAATTAAGTAATGATTTTACAATTATGCAAGTTCTAGAGCAAAGGGTTCCTTAAGGTTCGACGCGGTAAAGGTGGGAGGAGCGTGACGAAGCGGGGGTTAAATCCCATTTACCTTGATGTGCAGCCAGTAGGACCAGGTAGATAAGTTCAACCTTGAACTTGTGGGTTTAAAAAGCGAAGACCTTTTGTGAGAAGCTTTAAAGCGCGCCTAACTATTTCTACTAACAACACTGAGTAACGACTAGCTCTTCCTTGGCTCTTCGACAATCACTCAATTCTTCTCTGGACGAGAATGTACTCGATTCCCTCTCGACTAACGAAGACGTTACGGCTAACGTACTGGACGGCGGCTGCAGACACAATCTGGATGTGAACTTCGAAGTCTCGAATATATACTCCAAAATTATCATGATGGGGAGAGAGATTCATCGCCAACAGACTTTCTCCAATTACTTTGGATCGCGATAAACGCCCATAGCGAGAGGTTGCGATGACCTCTTAATGGTCTTTCCATTCTGCTGATTTTCGCAGTATATAGGGCAGACGAATTTAAAGTGGTCAACAGCGAACTGGAGAAGTCAGGGGAAAGGGGATTCCTTTTCTCTCTCTCTTTATTCTTCCAAACTTTCGCTTCCCATTATTCCCGTAGTGTATTACAGTAATAATAGTTTTAAGGATTTTAGTATTCTTTAAGGTTGATTATTCTATTGCTCTCCTTGTTATTTAGAGATGAATTTTCCATTCTTTGCTTGGTTGAATGTTGTGCTGAGAAGGCTAGCACATCCGAAAGTTAGATTCTAATTCTATCCTACATCAATAACACTGTACAACAATGAAAAAAAACGGAAATGAGAATAAATAACCTTTTTTAGGGATATTCTTTTGGTAAATCACGAATATAACACCCGTCTCTTTCTGCAACCTTCCAGTTTCTCGTAAAATACTATCTTGCTTACGTTAAATACACTGATGATTCCGTAGAAATTAAATGCAAACAGGATTTGGCTGAAACTGACAACTCTAAAAGTTATTCACAGATATTTATATAATTTTAAAGGGATGTTCCTAAGTCCTAAGGTATTTGTCAACCTAAAATATGAAATTTATGAAAGTATACTGAATACTTTTTTTAGTTACATCGGTCTAAATCCGTGGTAACAATTACGTAACGCTTGATAATTTTGTAACTTACAATAAATGCTTCCTATTTTTACTTTTGTATTTAATATTTGTTGCTGCCCTCTAAACTACCAAGCGATGACACGAGCAACTCAAATGTTTCAGAATCTCAAGATACACCATATCTGACACAGCTTGACAAAAAACCTTACCTCATCACCCAACCGGAACTCAATGATCTAGTTCGTAATCTAACATTTACTAAGCAACTAAGTGAACTCCTAGCCTAACGTCTGCAACAATAGAATCTGTTGGATGAATATGCTAGAATTACACTATTTAAAGTGCGTCCCACAGATCTACAGCAATTTTTAGTTTTGAAAACAACTTGACTTATTGTAAGAATATCAGAGGCCTATTTAATGATCTTGATCTAGGCTATGAACCAAATAAGGCGAGGTTATTCATAGATGCCCCTCTTTACAGGATTAAACCTGTTCTGTTGCACAATGGGAACACCATGCCTTCAGTTCCTGCTGCCCACTCTGTCATTTTAAGAAAGATATATAAACCTTGCTTTTATTCTAGACCGCATAAGTTACAAGGAGCATAAGTGGCTAATTTGTGCGGACTTCAGAGTAGTAGTCCGACTTCATGGGCTACAAACTGGATACACCAAGTTTATGTGCTTTCTTTCAGGTGGGATATAAGCCAGTTTATAATTTCATGTAAGCTCAGAACGGTCACCTGGGGAAACTGCAATTAATAAGCTACTAGGAAAGAATGAGAAAATCATTTCGCCATCAATGCATATAAAACTAGGCATAATGAAACAATTCACCAAAGTACTGCAATATAACAAGCCATATTTCCAGTACCTTAAAGCGATCTTCCGTAAAATGAGTGATAGTGATACCAAGATTAAAGAATTCATATTGGTATGCCCTCAGATTCGTCAACTTATAGCTGATGAGGACTTCAAGACGACAAGGGATGAAACGCAGCTATCCCGGCATGCATTCAAATATTTATGCAAAGGATTTTTGCGGAAAGCACCAAGGGGCCCAGCGACAGCGTATTGTGGAAAGCCCTACTCAAGTGACACCAAGATCTCGGATGCAATATGTCACTGAAGATACACTTTCTTTATTCTCATATGTCCTTCTTTCCGGAGAATACAGGAGATATGAGTGATTAATATGGAGAGAGGTTCTATCAAATATAACGACAATGGAAAACAGGTATAATGGAAAATGGAGCCCTTCTACGCTAACTGACATCTGCTGGAACCTCAAGGGTCACACACCTGAAACGTCTTACAAACGAAGAAATAAATCTTATAATTTCTGTTAATACATTATATTATGCTAACAAAAATGCTGATTCATTATTTATTCCTGAATTAATTACACTGGGCACATTTAATCTGACTTTGTAAGTGGAATAGATTTATGGTATCGTGGAAATCGGTATTAAGCGCATAATTACACTGGCCAACAAATTTGAACTTTTCTTTAATCATCAGAGACCTAAGCAAACTTTCCTTATGGCATTTTTCTCACTGATTTCAAATCTGAATTTAGCACATCAGGTTTTCGAGATATTCGAAAATGCAATATGATCGCCTTCGCTGATAGAATGTAGCGTTTTACTCTGGTTCTTTGCCGAAACTGGTTGCATAGCGCCATTGCTAGAATAAATTGCCTTCTGAATATCTCCATGTGCATTGAAAAATTGAACTGACACAAAATGATGCATTTAACATAACGAAACTCTAAAATCTATTTAGGCGTAAACATATGATAAAGATAAATAGCCATGTTTTGTTTATTCCACAAGCATCATCAAGTTTATAGGACTTATATTGCATGCATAAGAATGGTAAACGATAATTGAAGGGCCTATAAGTCAAAACTCGAATTCATAAACGTTGTGCATGGGATTTGCGTTTGAATTTTTCCTCAGGATTATAACAATACAACATCCAACAATGATCTCTCATCATGCTCTTATTCCAAAATCCTTGATAGCGAGTTTCCATGGTCTTGATATCCTGGTGGAAACGTTCCCCTTGCTCGTCACTTACGGCTCCAAGATTTTCTGGGAAATAGTCTAGGTGCGAATGCAAGAAATGGATTTTAAGTGACATACGGCATCCCATTTCTTTATAAGATTGAAGAAAGTTTTCCACGCTATCTCTGTATGTAGGTGACTTGTTGAAACCCAGAAAGTTTGCACATAACCACTTGAAGGCTAGCCATCCATTTAGTTCAAGAGGAGTGAGGATCTTCTCGAAGTCAGGGTCTGCTAAAACCTCCCTGATTTGTGGTCCCACAAATATGCATGTCTTCTTTTAGTTGTACCGCGCTCAGTTGTGAAAATTTTTTGCAAAGATATTTGAATCCCTGAGAATTGTCCTTAGCCATTGCTTTTACGAAGTTTTTTATTAGACCTAGTTTCAAATGAAGAGGTGGCAGATATATTTTCTGAAGCTCTACCAGGAGACAAACTGAACACTGCTTATTTCAGGCTCATATGTAGATCAAGGTGGCCAGTCACGCTTGTTATAATGTCTTGAAGGGGAACGGCTATTCCACAGGCAGAGGAAGCAACAGTACTTTGTGAATCTTCCTTGCATACCCATTATCATGCCTATCACTTTTCGATCACCATAAATGTATCACTGATGGGCTTGTTAGTTTGTGGCTAATCCCCTAAAAGGGAGACAGAATGGCCAAAAGGAATGGAAGGCCTAACATTGCCATTGTGCAGTAAGACAGTTTTCAGACTTGTCTTCGAGGCTCCAATAAAGAGACGCCAGTCAGTTGCCTCATATGTCTGTGACAAGACTCAGAACAATCCATTTATATCATGGCAGTAGCAGAAAGGTCCATTAACTGTAAAGAATGAAGTGTAATCACGATTACGCTTTCTAAATTAACTCAGATGCACATTTTTCTTGAGTAAGAATTTTTCCTGTAGTCGATATGGTAGAAGTTCTGCTTTCTCCTTTAACAGTGACAGATCTATTACAAGATCATTGAAATCTTCTTGATAAAATAACATTGGCTCAGAGTTAGCACATCCTCATATTTAATATCAGCATCTAATGTGTATGCACCTTCAGTACTGCTATCATCACTGATATCATCAGATATGAGGCCATCATCAGGTAGAACTGCAATTGGCAAAGATACATCATGTAGAACTGGTCTGCATGCTGAATCCATGGTTGGATAAACAATTAAGTGCTTGTTCTTTGCAGAAAATCCTTTTGTGGTCACACGGCAGAAATAGCAATCTTAGAAATGATATCTCTGTTCTCTCCATATCATAGGAACAGCGAAGGGCATTGAAGCTTTTTTTTTGTTAATCCAGTCACGTAATCCATTAAGGGCAGGAAGTATAAATTTGGTGTGGTGCCCATGCTTAATCTTGGTCACCCAGAGAGAGACCGAAGTAGAGTTTGTACATTTTCTTTATATCATTTGTGATAGTACGCTGCTGAGATTTTGTTGTAAAATGCTCACATACATAGCACAATTTATCTGGCTGATTTTTGCACTCTCAAGGCATTGTTACTGCTTTGTGGATATATTTTGATGCCTCTTATGATCAACGCAGAAGGAGCAGCTTAGAAGATGCACATCACATGAGGAACCTGAAATAATAAAACAGAATTATAAATGATTGCGCAAAATATGCATGCGGGTTACAAATTTAAATGAATACTTATCTATACCCCTTTAACCAGCAAGAACTCACGAAGCATCTAGTTTTCCCATCTTAGCAGTACAATAATGATGCATACAACAGAGCAATACCAGTAATATACTACATTTTATAATCGCAGACGGTGATTTTGTATTTTTGGCATATCTTAAAATTGGTACGTGCTAGAGCAAACCTGTAGCCAGATTAGGATTCAACATGGTAATGCATTTAGAAAAGTATAGTAAGGTCTCTGATGAGAAATGTGTATTAACCAGTTTTATTAACTCAGCAATTTAAAAGAAAATGATACCTGATCGGAATACTTTGTTACCAAGTTTGTATTCTGTTATTCCCAACTCATGGTTGAAAGGCGCGAAACCAACGTATTAGGGGTGGTAACAAAATGGGGGTGGCTGGAGGCCAGGGAAAATAGGAACCATTAATTATGAGTGAGGTTTTTGAAAAGTTACAGGTAGTCTTTCTAGGAGAGATTCTCTAAGCAATGTGAGCTTAGAGAACCCTCGTTAGTGTACAGTTTCTAAAGTTAAATGAAACTGGGAAGAGATGAGAAGTGGGAAAATTTGAAGGACTAGTTGGGCCGTTCTCCCCGGAATGAGAAATTCTGTATTTACGTTGAGTAGATTCAGAATTGATACCTTACCATCGAAAACCACTAGACCATACTTGTAAGGGAAGAAAATATTTGCCTTTCGCATGAAAATAGCGCACTACTGAGCATCATAAGCATTGAGCCGATGCCTAAATTTTTGCATTTCGCATGACAATCACGCCCTATTAGGATGGTTAAATGATTGTTCTTTCCCAATGAAACATGATTAATGACGTCATAATCTTAATAGTTGGATTATCAATTCTCCCCTTACTTCTGATTAATCCATGTTGATCCCTAAACAAGTCCAAGTCTTTAACTTGGGCAGAAATTTTGGTTTATCTTGATTAGGGGGGTCTTCGAGAAATTGGTTTTCATTAGGGAAGGATCGAAGTTGCATGATAGAAATCCAATACAAGTTAGAGGCCAAATGAATATCAACGTCGGATGTTTTCCTTAATTTGAAAATAAATTTGAGCATAAAGCTAGTATTTCGGAAAAGTTTATTTAAATCTGAGAAATTTCGATGGGGTAAGAGGGCACGATATCGGTTTGAATTGTCATAAGGGGAGATATCAAATTTCTGGAACACGCTATAAGGCATTTCAATTCTGCCGTGGGGCATATTTCTAGTTCCAAGTTCAACTAAGAAGGACCATTAAGCGAAAGATTTAATTTGGAATTAAATTCCTTAAGGTAAAGGCCACGGGTAATTAAGTTTGCTGGGTTGTCAAGAGTGGGGACGTAATTGAAAGAAACGTCAATTTGATATTTAGAGGTAAATTTTCCTTGGACAATTTGATATCTTGTTGTCGATTTTTGACAAACACTGACCTTTGCTTTAATTTATTTATGTCATTGAGAATCCAGGACACTACAATCTGAGAGCCAACCAAACTCGGAATAGATCTAAAAGAGTGAGAGTAAGACTCAAGGAAGAGAAAGAGGGATTTGAAGGCAAGAATGAGGCCCATTAATTTCAACGAAAGGGGTGTTCTTGCGGAAAGAGGCGAAACTTTGGATTTTGAAAATATGAGTTGGGATTCGTTAGAATGCAAAGCATAGATGGCGAACCCATAACAAGCCTTATTAGCATCACAAGATATCTTAAGGTCGGTTTTACCGTCATCCTACAAGGCAAACCGCGGAATTTTCACATTCCCCAACGTTAACAATTCGAGACGAAGGGACTCCAATGCCTTCACTTCGGTTTTGCCTACTTCAGAATCCCAATCAACAATTTTAGACCATAAATTCTTGATCAGTAGTCAACCCTTAATTGTCACACCAAATAGAGTCGCACCGTATCAAATACTTAAGAGAGTATGCTTCTTCTAGTTTTTGCGATGAGGTCAAAAGAGGGAGGGATGACTGACTGAAGGTCAGTTTCAAATTTATAATAATACCCGAGAACGCGCGCGGTCCCAGTGCCATGAGTTTTCGATCTAGTATCCTCTTTGAAAAGTTGTTTGGCACCAAGCTGGCTCGTATTCCACGATCTCAACTTGAAGCCTCCTTGTTGCCTAATTTTGTTTGATTCTAGATATATTTCTTTGAGGAAGGTAGGGTCGGAGTAGTTGAATACTAAATTCACTGGGGAACAAATTTTTACTTTTTGTTTATTGACTTATAATTGGCAGTTAATTATACGTACTTTGGGTTCTCTGAGCACGAACTTTTTACTTCGTTTTGCTCTATCAGGTTCTGATTTTGTTCTACACACTTCTTCTTTCATTAAATTCATGAAAAGGATATTTTCTCATTACTTAATAAGTCTTTATGCAGTTGCACATTATAATTCTAATTATCTATTAGTACCTAATTTAAACTAATGTTTATTTTTATATTTCAGATTTTGAAAATAAGGACTTGAAAACCTTTACAAATTGACAAAACAATCAAGTAATATGTCCTCAAGCAATAGAAACTTCATATGCAAAAACACTCCTGATTCATTTTGATAAATATGTGGAAATTTTACACTTCCAGCGCAGAAATATCACTTACAATCGAGTATCAGATATCATTCAATAAAATAATTGTTTTGCTACAAGGATTTGAGGTATAGGAGCTGAGGTGGTAATTAATAGTGGTAATTAAGAATGTGATTAAGTATAAAAGGGAAGGAATTAAATCCGAAAACGAGAGAACAATATCGATAGGTAACATATGTCACCATTCTTTGCCCAGAAAATGAAAGGATTTCTGTCTTCTATTAATTTTAATTTGATTTGTAGTAATGCTTTTTCGATGTCCGACAGAATGACAAATTGGTTCGAACGAAGTCGGCACAAAATGGTAAAAGGGGGCGTGAGAAAGTCTATCCCAGAATAGAAGTCGTCATTGAGAAATAGAGATCCAAGCATATGTAAGCTGTAATTGAGGAGGAGCCTTATTTTAGTGGTGGTTTTGACAGTTGATTTTATGACGGGTCCATGTAATATCCAAATATAGCAGTCATAATTCTCTGGGGACATATTTATGGGTTCAATTATATCTTCCTTCAACTGACCTTCGGAAATTGCATTATAGGCTTCAGTTAGCCCCTTTTGAGCCAAGGACGCTGTGACATTGTTTAAAATACCCAAAGCTACTTTAAAATTAGAGGGAACCTCCGGCAAAATTTTATCGTACTACGGGAGTTCTACGTAATACTTCCCTTCCCTCTTTTTTATGGAATTATGAAATTGGGATACTTTAATCGTATCCAGGGATCCCGTATCAACGTCTTTAATGTCCAGAGATTCCAAGCTAAATACATGTTCAAGCCATACGTCTAAATCAGTATCGGACTTGTATAAATTGAGGGGGCAAAAATATGAATAAATAGGATTAAAGCCCATGTTGACATAGGGGATGATGGAAGCATCCGTTTTGAGGTCGGTATCGGAGATCTACAGCTGGTTTTGATTTAATCTCCCCTCCGGCATCTTGATTGACCTTAATGAATGTGGAGTAGGCCCCCGGCAGATTGCTTCCCGAGTCAGGGCTTCCGATTTAAATTTGAATGTTGAGTTTTATGTAAGTTTAAATTTGAGTTTGAAGGGGTCTAGGATGACCATTTGCCTCCGTCGGTGGCACACTTCCCTTTATCTCCTACAGCATTGGAACTGTCCACATCCACGTCTGGCTAAGGCTGGCGGCTAACACTACGGGGAGCTCAGCAATCTCTCTCTTTAAGGCGCTTTGGAAATTCATCCCACTCCCATATGGGATGAACCCAGGTCGCCAGAAGAAGAATTTTCCCATGCTATGCCTCATATTTTGAAGATCCCTCATAGATTGGAGGCAGTCTGAATATATTAGCCAAGTCCAGTGACAGAAAAGTCCGAGGATAAATTTAGATCATCCAAAAGGGAGGCCTGAATACTTTGAGACCCGAAGTAGAGTTCGGCCTCCATTTTCCCCAAATACATGTTTTGTGAGCCGGTGAGTGTGAGAATTGTGCATGAGTATTTTTTTTTAGAACCATGTCCAGGTTAACAACCAGTGAGATAGCCAGAGGTTTCAAAATGTAAGACTTTTGGGACGCAAAGTCCAGTAGAGCCCTGGCAGGTCGAAACTTTGCCCCCATACCAAAATTAACGGTGAGAGTAGGGAGCAAGAAATTTGAGTTACTAAAGGGATTTGAACCAGAACGTTCGGCTTGTAGGCAGAAGCTACCAGCATGAGATAATTCTCTGCTCAGTCGGACAAGCATTTGAAAGGTGCCGACAACTGCTATACCTTTTGTATAGCTTTAACTCGGAACAGCTCTCTATCCTAAGAGCTGTAGTGTTGAAAACGGGGCACTTTAACATTGAATGGTTCCCTGTACACATTTTTACAATGCAGATTAGGGGCCCTAAGAACTTTAGGTTGGAGAGTATTTGAATTTGAGCATTTGCTTGGATGCTCCGCCCGCCCAACAGAAATGTTCATCTTAATCGCTTGGATACACGGTTGATCGTTAATGGGATTATTATAATGTGAGCGGATCGATTTGATAGAGTAATTGGGTTTACTTGAAACAAGAGATTTATTTTGGTTTGAGGAATTTACATTTTTGAAAGATTTTCCATTGACAATTCAATGTGATAGAATTTTGAAGGTGGAATTAAAAATCTTTTTGATCGGTTCCAGTTTTTCAAAGGTCCGAATAGTTAAGGAATAATTGTTAGAACAATTAGAGAGAGAAGGAAAATCACACCTTGTAGGCATTTTTTCATAAATGATATGTGATAGAAGTTTATTACAGGTGCTAGTTTCTTCAAAGAAATTTACATTGAAATTTTTGAGTTCGATCAAGAGAGAGAGAGAGAGTTTTGTTTAACCAAAGGGACAGTTTGCATAAGTTGTGAAAAGAAGGGGCAGAAATAATTTTACCGATATCCTGGTCGACAATGGCATCTTTGTCCAGGAATTCGTCATCCAAAAGTTGAAAAGCGATCTGATCACTTTCGTCCGTAGTACAAAGATGTTTAATAAGGGAAAATTCATACTCTCTTAAAAACCCTTAACGTGCACCAATTTTGACGAATCCGAAATATTTGTTATAGACTCTACCCAATTGTGAAATTGCGAAATGAGGGTTCAGAGTTAGCCTTTCCTAGGTTGGCTAGTATTGCCTTGGGGTCAGAACTAAGGTTGATGGAGTGGTGGGGGGTGGTCAGGGGAGAGAACTTTTTATTTACGCAATAGGGCGTTAATTTAGGAGGTTACTTCTGACTCAAAATCGACTTGGGAATTCAACTCTGTTTCGAGGGAGCGATCGCTATCGCAGTCAGGACTTTAGAAAGTTTGGAGGATTTTCTCGTTTAACTAATTTACGGAAGTAAGGAGAGTTCTAATGGGGTTCAATCTAATTTGCACGTCTAGCTCAGGGATGGACTCAGACTCTAGTGGGACGCATATTTTTTCCGACTAAGAGTTATTTACCTTTTGACGATGGCGCGGTTTTTAACTAACTCTTTTAACTCAACGTCAGAATACGACCAGAGTTTGAAGATAAAGTAAACCAAAGGGATTGAAAGGAGTTGAGGGAAGCAAAATATTTTAGGTTAAAAATTAAGAAAGTAGCAAACCAACTGGCGATCTCCGCCAGAACCAAACTCAAATTATCTGGGGATTAGTTGAGCAATGAACAAAATATCCTGAATAAATTAAGAAGGCTGTATCATTTCTATTTTGTTAGTCTCCACGACTAGCTTGAAAGGCGCGAAACCAACGTATTCGGATTGTTAACAAAAAGGGGGTGGATGAAGGCCAGGGAAAAGAGAAACCGATAAAAAAGAGTAAGGCTTTTGAAAAAATACAGGTGGTCTTTGCAGGTGATCTCAGCTCGGAGAACCGTCGTTAATTCACAGTTTAGAAAGTTAAATAAAACGAGGAAGAGATGAAAAGAGGAAAAATTTGAAGGACTAGGTACGTTTCCCCGGGAAGGTTTAATTGTGTACTTACCTTGAGTAGCTTCGGAATTGAGACTTTACCTTTGAAATCCACTGGACCGTACATTGAAGGGGAGAAAATGGAACGAGTTGGGAGTCCTGAAAGGGGGTGTTTACGTGACGAGATCAAAGATAATTGTGTCAGGACAATCTCGAAAGCAGGAAAACACTCATTGTGGGGTAAAGGAAACCTTATTCCCCCGCTTCTTATAGCGTTTGCGGGCGCTTAGAAAAAAAAGAGGGAGGTGCGGGCAACAAGGTCAACACACGTGGGAGAGCCGGGCAAATGCATGGTCCATTTTTCTTACAATTCAGCACACTCAACTTCATAATAAAATGCCCATGGGATCTGTTTTTTAATTGGCACTGAAATTTGTTATACATTGTAATTTTTCTACTTGTTTTTCTCTATTTTTCATGAGGATGACAAGTTTCTATCTTCATTTGAATTTCCTTGGATTGTTTCTCTGGGGTTCCATTTTTAGGTTATTTTTTATTTCTCTTTTAATATATCAATTCTGAAAATGACTGAAGATACTTGGTTTGCTGAGAAACACATTTCTTTGATGCCATTTTTTAACAAATGTTTGATATAATGTTTCTGCAAAAGATCCCTGATCTCTAATGTTCCAGTGGATGTACACAAATCACTGTGATGTTACTTTGCCTTCGTTTTTTCTTTTCTTTCAATCAGCTCATTCTTTTTCTCGCAATACATTGGCCCGTAAGTAGCGCTGCGATTTGCCTTCCTGGCTACCGTACTGACGACCCTAGTTTAGCCTTTTATCTTTCTTCCAGAGAGACTTCCCTACTTCATCACTTTCCTTACAACCTCTCCCACAACTCTCTCTGGTGTGCTTCTAACTTCACAGGGTAGACGCTGACCAGCTTCTTCTCACTGATCCACCCCGGATCAGAGCTGAGGGGGAAGGGGACAATGACCCCACACCCCTGAGCTCAGGCTTGGAGTGGTGGGCTTTTAACAACCTAACCTGCTTCATCCCCACCCACACCTTCCTTACATACACATTTCTCTTTCCTTTCAATCTCTATCGAATTTACGCCCAGCCCAAAGTGGAGTCACCATGCCGAAGGGCTGCCTGGCCACTGGGCGGAATGGTGTGGTCGTAAATGATGGCAGCTGGTTCTGCCGGCCCCGTGTTCACCCCCACGCAGAGCGGGCTACTGCGGGGGTTGATTAGCGTTTGCTTCCCGTATATCTAATAGGGTCCCCATGCCTGATGATGAAACAATATCAAACTCTCTCTTTTCTCCTTCACCAGCGACGGAGCTGCCTTCGGGCAGCTCTACTGAAAAAATGGAGGTGCCCTCCCTCAGTGCTGTTACAGGACACCCTCCAAACTCTGTAACCGGAGAGGAGGCTTACTTCTCTTCAAGGCCTAAAGGGGTGTAGGGGACTACACCTCACCCCCTTATCTAGAGATTCTCTCAGGTGCCTCCCTATTTCCATCAGCAATCCCCCCTTTACTTTCAAAGAGGACTACCAAGAAAGGCAGGCGTCCCATAACACTAGCCAAAAAAATTTAACTTTGTATCTGCTACTTGAATAAATGTTATTATAACTAACTAATTTTGGTGGGCTGATTCCAAATCTGTGCTCAGATTTGTTCTAGCCCGTAAGTTTCCTGAGTTATGCAACTAGGCTATATGGCTCACTTTATCACCTTGGATCAATTAATGATATAATTATTACGAGTTTGAGAATAATGAGACGTTTCTGGGCAAAGGTTTGGAACCAGGGCACCCTATTTGGCATTATATACATCCTTTTGCAGACCCAGACAAGATATGTATTACATATAAAAGAAGTAGTTTTCTTGTTCTTGCGATTGTACGTGGATATAGGATCCTCCCGTTGTAGGAACCAGCAGTAGTCACCCATCATGTTTTCGTTGAGGCGACCTTGATACCTGCTTTCCATCATTTCGATATCTTGGTGGAGCTTTCTCCATGTTCGTCCCTAATATCACCCATATTATATGGATAGAAATCTAGATGCAAATGCAAGAAATGCATCCTCAGAGACATCCGACACCCCATTCGTTGATAGGCGTTTAGCATGTTGTCCACTAGTTCTTCATAAATTTCAGCCCTATGATTACCAAGGAAGTTCTGCACTACATGGACAAATGATTCCCATGCTGCTTACCCAATTGGAGTTAGTTTATTTCTGAACTCCATGTTACGTATCAATTCTCTGATCTCCGGCACTAAAAAAGGACAGCTTTAAGTTTAGCATAGGTTTTCTTTGCACAAAATTACTCTTTGGGATACTGGAATCAATCAGAATCATGGGCCATTGCTTAAACAAAATTCGTGATAAGGCCAATTTTGATATGAAATGGTGGAAGGTAGATCTTTTATGGATGTACCAAAGGCATGTGCTTCACATTGTATAGGCCACTATGTGTTCTTCTCTTTAGGGCCACTTTCAGTATATAATGATTTCTGTCGTCACGGCTGTTCCATAGGCATAAGAAGCACATATTATTTGTATATCCTAGCTGCAGCCCCCAAATTAAAGAAATTTCCTTTAGATCACTACAGATATTCCACTTATGATACGAGTAATTAACACCTTCCAAAATAAATTTCATTGAGTCATATGTCTCTATCATCCCTACAATCAGTGCGAGTGGAATTGAAGGTTTAGTGTTACCATTGTGTAGCAACACAGCTTTGAGGCTAGCAGTACTTGCATCGATAAATAGCCTCCATTCATCAGGTAAATGCTCGTTTCCCAGCTGGAATCAGGAGGCCATTAACATCAGTACAGAAACAAGCACCATCTTCTTCTTTATAGAGGGCAGTTAAGGCCTCATGGCGTTTACGGAAAGTAAATATTTTTAAACCGTCCAATAGTGGGCCAGAAGTGGAACAGAAGTCAAGAAATGAAGTTTATAAAATAGCATTTTTAGAAGTTTTTTATTTCTTTCCTCATGTTTAACAATATCCTCTCCCATGAATAAACTTGTCTGAGTTCAATGTGTTAACAAACAGAAAGAGTCAAACTTGATGATACATGATTAGTCCTGATTTACTGAAGCAAGCTGCAGAGTCGTGAAACGTGTTGCTTCTTTCATTCTTACTTTCGTATCAGAAGTAGGCACAACATATGGAAGGATATCATTTCATAACACTTAAAATTTTATATTGCAATAGTTAATTCACATTTGTTATGATATTTAATACAAGTAATGCTGTTAATAAAAATGCAGTGTTTTTTAACAATATCTACCATTTGAATTTTTCAATAAATAGCTGGCAAAAGTTTTGCTATGGAAAGCTGTAAACCTGATATGCATCTTTTATTTCATCTACATGTTAGGAACCTTTAATAAGTAAAATAAATTGCTACTAACTGCTAGCAGGGAGAATGTTAATATTATTCTATCCATTTCCAGATTTGCAAGATTTATAATCAGCAGACAGAATGAGTGTGGAAAATCAATATTTTTTGGACGAGTTGACGGAAACATTTGTTCAGCTTCTCAGATACTAAGTGTAAGTCCTATTTACTGAATTATTTGCCTGGAAAGAAAGTAAATTCCAGTCCTGAACAATTAATTAGAAGCTCCAGTCGTGAATTTTTTAAAGAATCTTCGCCTGAAGTAGCAATCAGTAAAACGGAATAGAACACTGTTCCTTTAGAAAAATCAAGAATGGCTCTCAAATGAAATAATTTCACCCTATTTCACATCTCTTGAAAACTAATCGCCCTTATGTTCAATTTCCAGAGGTTTCAGTCAAAACAAAAATGAGAAAGACTGCAGAGTTAGGAGTTGTTACACCAGAAAGCTAAGATTTGCAGCATTAAAAGCTCCATCTAAAAATCATTCAAGGCAAGTGCAGGCCAGCATGTCAAAAAAGCATTTATATTCTGCTAATGATGCCTTAGTATTAATAATTTATTTCTCGCTATCAAAGCGAAATTACCAGCGCTTGAGAAATGGAGCCAAAAGTAAAGGTGATGAATTGTATTCCCCATATAACATTGTCAGAGAAGCCAACTCATTTGACATTGGACAACTCAGCAATCTAACTTTAAATGGAAAAATTGGTTTTGATGGATCAACAGGAGAGTCACTTTACAAGCAAAAATTTGAATTGGAAAGCGAAAGAGTTCTTGCAAATGAGAATTCTATATTTAGGACCTGTTATATATCAATTGAGATTACAGCAACAGACCATCATAATGAAGATATGATTTTGTGTGAAAATTCAAAAGCACCCTTTACCTTATATTGCCGGCCTCTGAGATTCTCCTTTCAAAAGGAAACATGTGACTTGCTTAAAAAATAAGAGGATAATATGCAAAAAAACATACAATTACTTAGCCCAACATCTATTTTGGATCTATGTCAAGTCCAACATTCACTTAACATTACAATTATTCATGGAAAAGTTGCAACTTCTCTATCAACAATACCATCTTCATTTCAATGTTGCAGCATGTGGATGTACCCCAAAATCAAATGAACTTGCTAGATGAGACTTTTCGACGCCCAGTTGTTCACGAAATTCTCAAATTTGGATTATCCACAGTACCTACTTGGATAAGGTGTATGGAATTTTTTTTTACACATTGCTTATAAGATTCCAATACAAAGTTGGCAAGCTAGAACACAAGAATCTAAGACTTTAGGAACAGCAAGAAAATTTGAGACAACAAACGACGGAAATAGAGCACGAAGATTCTTTCAAGCAGACGATGTTTCTGCCGAAATAACAGGTCTTTTTGCTTCCTTTTTTAAAAAAGTTCATGTCATACTTTGTCTAGTGCCATCTGGAGAGAGAGAATAGACATTTCCAAATTCTCTGATTACTGTCGTTCAACCGCAGGCCTATTTGTTCCTTATAAAACTAGGATAATATGCTACAATCACTACATAAATTACTCATTCATAGAGTTCAAGTTATAGAAAATTTCAACATTCCAATTGGATTCATTTCGGAGAAGGCTCAAGAAGCGAGAAATAAGGAGTTTCGCTCATATAGTTAAAGCTTTGTAAGAAAAAGCTCAAGATTACATGCAAATCAGGATAGTATGTCAAGACTGCTGTGCTCTTCTGACCCTTTATTGAGTTTTATGCGCCAAACATCAGACAAAAGGAGGCTAGAACTACCCTTTGAAGCAATAAGTATGATCTACAAGAGGGCAATTTTGAAAATACTGATTCTGAAGACAGTGATAACAATTAATATAATATTACTTTTCATTTTTCCATTTTTTTTATATTATATTTTGGAAAAGTTCATTATTTTATGTTGTCAGAAGCATTATATTTCAGTTTTTTATCAATATACAGCCTTGGCCAAAAATATTAGGCTACCCCAGTGTTTCTGAGTTCTGCTATCTCAATGTTAGTGAAACACGTGTACATGGTAGTTTATGGTATATTACACAATATACATTAGTTTAATATCTGGTTGACCCTCTTTTAGCTTCAATTACCGCTTTTATACTGTGCTATAATTATGCAACCAATTATGTGTAAATCCACGTTCACAAGTAACTTATTTTTCCTTGCTTATTCCCGTGTTTTATGCTGAAATACGTTGTAGATACAGTTAATAAACAGTAAAATGACTAAAACAAGGGAGTTGAGTGAGTGTGAGTGAGGTCAAATCTTAGCTCATCATAAAGATGAAATGTCTTAAAGGCAAATTGCTCAAAAGATGAAATGTTCTCGATGTGCGGTGCAAACGACTCTCAAGCGCTTCAGAGAGACAAAAGATGCGAAGACAATACAAAGACAGGTAGAAAAAGATTACAACGCCTCGTGATGACAGATCCATCATCCGCCAGTCGCTCAGAAGCAGGAAAATAACATCGTCAGAGCTCTGTGCGGACTTTAACGAGGCAGGTACATCACAAATATCAACGAAAACTGTTAGAAGAAGGCTTGTAAGGTATGGTCTGAAAGGCTGTAAAGCCAGGAAAAAACAATGGATTTCTGAAGCGAATATGAATAAATGTCTTCAGTGGGCCTAACACCACTCAAATTGGACCAGTGAGCAGTGGACGAAAGTTATACGGTCTGATGAAAGTAACTATGAAATAAGATAGAACAAGAATTTACTCAACATAGAAACTCAAATTATGGTATTTTTGCCCCAAATTTCTAATAAATATCCAACGTAAGGATTATATTATCGTTCATATTTTTACTCGGGTTTGCGGCACATCTGGTGCATTTAAGGATGAATGTCTGGTACCAACCGTAAAACATGGGGGTAGTTCTATCATGGTGTCAGCCTGCATGTCTGCCACAGGACCCGGAGAAATGTTATTAATTCAGGGAAGGATGAATTCAGCTATCTATGTTTCCATGTTTTAGAACCATCAATTGCTAAATTGCATCCAACAGTGTCAAAAAACAGTGTTATCTTTCAACAGGAGAACGCTCCATGCCATACAGCAAAGAATACTCGTAAATGGTTTGAGACACAGGGTATAGTTCCCATGGACTGGCCAGCTCAAAGCCCCGATCGAACACCTATGGGGAACTCTTGGTAAAGCTATCAAGAACACAACAATTAAAAATAAAGAGCATTTGTACCAAAAACTTAGAGAAAAATGGACTAAGATTCCGCCTAGCACCTGCAAGAAACTAGTTGATTCTATGCCTAGACGTATAAAAGCGGTAATTGAAGCTAAAGGAGGGTCAATCAGATATTAAAACTAATGTATATTGTGAAATATATCATAAACTACCATGTGCATGAGTTTCATTAACATTAAGATAGCTGAACCCAGAAACACTAGGTGGGATGGCCGAATATTCGACTCTTACGCTCTGCTGACAAACTACTGATAAATCATTTTTACTTGCTTAGTGACGGATTTTGAGCACTGCCTACATAGACGAACGCCTATTCTGGAAGTTTCACGGTGAATCCCGCTTCAACCTTCGATAAGAGAGCTATTTATTTTTTCGTCGAAGACTCAAAATTAAATAAGGGCCTAATCACCCCCATGCTCCCATCTATCGCTCTGCGTGCGAACATGCGAGGATGTCTGCCATTCATTGATTTCGTCTAAACTATGCCGGCCACTTCTACTGACATAATTAAGGGCTTATATGAAAACTGGTTTGAGGCCTAGCCCACAGCGGAAGCGTAAGTCAGAAATTATCTCGATACTGGGGCATAACTGCGAGTCCCGGACGGAGGAGAAATCCTCATCGCCCGGGGGACCCCACCAGAATCATAGAGGAAAGTACACTCGTCTCTATGTAGTTGGATGCAGTTATGGTGTCAGTACCCGTGAGATGGTGGCAAAAACATAGTGGGCGTTGATTCGGTCGCTATACATCAAGGGAAACAACAGCAAAATGCACGGGGTGCTCCTCACCATTTATTGGACTCGTACCCAAACCTACTTCACCATCCTTTACCTGCTTTACCACGTCATAACTTTCTTTTTCACTCCAAAATCACAATAATGACACTTTGGTTTCAGGAAAAGAAGGCATCACAAGAGGACATCGAAGACTATTGAGGCTCTCACTAAAAGGGGCCCCCTAAGGACCATCCCCGGAATGAAGATCCCCGCCAAGAAAAACCTATGCGAAACCCTCTACATTGAATTGAAAGTGGCACTAGTGAAACTTATTAAAATTTCATCTGGATTCATCACCAGGCGTGCCGAGAACAAGGACGTGGATCAGCTCCTTTTTGAAGAGGGAGCGAGGGTCCTAAGGAACACCAGCCTAGAAACCAAAACCTATCCACAAGTGGCAGCAAAAAGTAGCGTGATCTGCCGCAAAGGGGAGAGCTGGGTGAGTGAACATAAACCCGAGGAGCTTAAGGAAGAAATTACCAAGAGTAACCCATGGGCCCAAGTTCGCGAAATAATAAAATTTCGCCAACACATCTACGTCTTTAAAATAACTTTCTCTACGACAGACATGGCAATGAAAGCGACACAAAATAGAATACTGGTATTCATTATGAGAATACCAGGCAAAAATATCCAACAAGAGAAATTCAATAGCATACAAATGTGCTTTGTATGCTATAAACTCGAAGAGCACATGACATCGACATGCACGGATAAGAACAAACTGTAGTGCAGTGAATGCGCCACAGAAGATCACAGATTCGACAAATGTGAAAGCACCATGAAAAGATGCTTAAATTGCAAAGGGGAGCATAAGGCCATGGCCTTGAACTGCCCCAAGCGCCGAGAAATTATTAAAAGAAAGGATGAAGAAGAGAGTAAAGCAAAATAAATTACATATGCAAACGCCACCAAGAAGAATGCAGAGGTAGAACCTGCATCGGCACTTGCACAAATGAGTATCACAGGAGATTTGAGCGCAAAAATCTTAATCAGCAGAACCCACGCAAATGGGGCAAATGCAGTAAAATCCGGCTGCTATAATCAAGTACTTAACGGTCTTCTGAAGGCGAACCATCTCCCTTCAGTAATTTGGCCTGAAGACCCCGAATGCTACAAGGCATTCGAGGACTCAGTCATAAAGAACAATAGCGTCATGTCTGGATTAAAGGAGATTATTGAAGCTCCCTCATCAGGGGAATCTGAAGAAGACGACGAAGAGGAAAAGGCTGAAAGTGAGGAGGAATCCTCCTCTTCTGACAATGAAGAAAGCCCCTGCACTCGTATATGAGCTACGAAGAGCAGGTCAAAAATCCCGAGTTCCCCTCCGGAAAAGGAAAACCCTGGGCCGAGTAAAACCCCCCAGCCAGTCACCAAGAATAGGAAGAATAAGAAGAAACCTAGGTAAAAACAATTCACCATGTTACGGAACGCACTGAAGATAATGGAAATCAGCACCAACGGCTGGACGACGAAAGGAATTCTTTACGGAAATGTATTCAAAGAAATTAATGCTGACGTCATATTGATTTCAGAACATAAGATCGACACGCGTAGAAAAAAATTGAAAATCTGGCACTACGATGTATTGATCACAAATTATTCGCAGGAGCGGTGCGACGGAGCCGCTTTTGCAATAAAGAAAGGGATTAAATACCAGCAGATACGAAACCTAAAAGAATCCTACCTCGCGATTGAGGTCGAAATCGAGTTAGAAATGTTGGTCCTTGCTATCGGATATCATCCGAAAAAGAGAGATGTGTTGCCAATTCACACTCTCACTAGCCTATTTTGCAGAAGAGCCCCCACTATATGAATAGATGATCTGAACGCCAGATTCCGAAAATCCGGTTACAGGACCTACAACAGTATAGAAAGAAGCCTGGACCTGTTGTTGGACAGAAATATTGCCCAGCGAATAAGGCCACGACTTCCCCAGCTATGTCAGAGCACGAAGTTTGACAAAACCAGACATCTGTCTGGCTAACCGTCAGCTGCCGTTCAATTACTACATGGAACCAGGTACCATGTAGTGACCATATAGGGATCCTACTCACAATTAAAAGAAACCCTATACAAGTTCAAGCTGTATTCAGAAAGAACTACAAAAGAGCAGACTGTACACGGTACGCGCACCTTCTCGAGGCCTACAATCCGCCTAACTTGGACGGCAATTCTCTAGGAGATTGACGAGGGACTCGACGACCTCAATAACCATCTCATCCACGCAGATAGGGCTTGTATCCCTAAATCCGAATATAGGACCATCTCTACCTACGAGTGTACCGAATATATGGATGAATTATACCGTGAGCTGAAGTTATTGTATGAACTCAGCATCATGAATGCATCAGTCGCCTCAATGCAGCGAAGTAAAGAAGTCAAAGAAAAATTGAATCAGTTGATCCTCGAACAGCAGGATAGAAGATGGGAGGATGCGATCGATAACCTTGATCACGAAACGACTCCCAGAGAATTTTGGAGAAAGATCCGAAATCTCAAAAGATAGACCGAAAAGAAGAAGCATAAGATCGAGCTACACAAGGAAGATGGAAACATCGAAACAGAAGAAGGAAAAAATGAAGAGATATTCCGAATTTATTGGGAAAAGATCTTCAGTATAACTGAAGAGGAAAATGAAGACTATGATCTAGAGTTTGAAAGCAACATCATCGACCAGCTTAACAAACAAATACACAAGGAGCAACCTCACCTCCAGGTGGATAGACAGCACGACGGAGAAGCCGAGATTACAGGAGAAGAACTACTCGGCGCGCTCTCTCATTCCAACAAAAAGCCCCAGGACAATCGGGTCTAACATAGCTTAACTTTGAAAAGGCACCAGCCAATGTCATCGAAGGGATGAGAAGAATATATAACGCCTGTCTGAATACGGGATATATTTCAGATGCTTATAAAACGGCTAAGATGATGTTCTTGCCTGAGCACGGAAAGAACCCAACGTTAAAGGAGATCTATCGGCCAATTTCAGTTCTAAAATTTGGCGGGAAGCTCTTCGAGAAGATTCTCAACAAAAGAATGGTGTCTCACCTGGAGGAGAACTCACTCTAAAACCCACACCAATTCGGGTTTAGGAGGAAGCGATGTACGGAGATGGCGATTAACGTCATCACGGAAAAGCTAGCCCAAGCAAAACGGGAAAAGAGCTACGTGGACATTGTTTGTCGGGATGAATCAAAGGCGTTTGATAAGATGTGGCAACTGGGAATGCAGTACAAGATCTTACGACTGGGCCTAAATGAAAACTTATAAAGAACTCTCTGTGACTATGTCATGAAGAGAGCGGCGTACATCAGTTTAGGGTGCACGGACGGACCAAAGTTTCCGCTCACTGTGGGCCTCCCGCAGGGGGAGGGGGGGGTCTGTCCTCCACTCTCTACTTAATATACACCACAGATGTCCCAGCCCCTGTAAGCCCCATTTGCCTCGACATTCAATTCGCCGATGATTTCACCCAGATAATCACTTGTCCATGGAGGAATGCGCCTTGGCAAGCTCGAATGACAGGAGCAGAAATTGAAAATTTTAACACCTACGAGGCCCGGTGGAAAATCCGTACCAACCAGGAAAAGTTCAAAGTAGTCCCTATAGGCAAGAGACCACTTTATGACATCAGGGTGCGGGATAGACAATATCCCTACATCACGGAGTGCAATGTACTTGGAATGAAGATTACTTAATGCGGGTACAAGAAGCACGCCCAAGAACGAATCACCAATGCCACTGCTGCAGTCAACACTCTATATAGGTTCAGAACTCTTCGTCAAAGCAACAAGAAAAAGATCTACAATGCACTTGTAAGATCGACGCTGATATACCTTGCTTCCGCCCTCTCGTGTGTCTCGAAGACACAAAAGAGGGACTACAACTGGTGCAGAATAAATACACGTACCTAATTACAGGTAGACGCAGAATAGGAAGAAGAAGACAAGAAGAGCTTCACCGGGAGGCGGGGTTAAGTCCCATTAACATTGTCATAGAAGAACGGATAAGGAATATGCTGGAAAAGGCTAATCGTGAATTGGACGATAAAATCGTCCAAATGATTGGCCAGAATAAAAGAGCAATAGGTGGCGCTAGACTTCCAAGCTCCGCCGGCGTTTTAGCCGGCGGATCTGAAGTGCCGTGCTACGCATGATGATAGAAACGCTTTTACCCTAAACCAAGAAAAAGCTAACTTAACTGTGAAACCTCACTGATTTCTACAAACTTACCGATGAAGACACAAACCTACCGATGAAGACTCAAAATCTATCGATGAAGACCGAAACTTAACGAACAAGACATCCACGAAGCAACAAAATTACACAAACTAAACACATTACAAAATATACGAAAAAATTAAAGATACTAAGCAAACATTAAAGTAATTAATAATGCAATTCTTACCACAGCAGCAAATGCGCAAATCATATCCTAAAACATAATTGATTTGAAGAAAATGGCTTGAACGCCATATTATATATGTATATATATAAACAAACTCAAAGAGAACAAAGGAACTACAAAAAAAAAATTAAAATCGATAGGCCTGATCACCGGGCTCTAGCATCAATTTACACCCTTTCACACTTCTTTCTCTTTTCATCACTGGTCTACTTTCCGCTTTCTGTCCACACACCCTTTCTCTATCCCCTACCTACATATACTCTTACACCCTGTTGGCTAGGATGGCCTAATACTTTTAGCCAAGGCTGTATATACAAATAGAATAATATTTTTCGTTCATATAATTTTTTCCCAAAACTTGGCCTTCTGGCCGACTGTAAGTCCTCTCGAAGATTTCATTGCTATAGTCTGGAGCCCAACAGTTTTGTGTTCTCCTTTCACAATCATGAATCCCTCACCAAATCATTCAATCTTTCCTGATTTATCAACTAGATCTTCATTTCCTTAGAATCATCCTCATTAATTTCCTCCTCTTCAGGCGATAAATCATCTTCTTTAACTGCACTATCTGATTGAGGAACTGAGATTGGCATCTCCCTAGTATAAGAGACTGTTTTTATAGCTGATTTACAATCTGGATATACAATCTTTGACTTCTTCCTATTTGAGAGTCCTGCAATATTTGTCATACAAAAGTAGCAATCAAAAACATGATTTGTTGGCTCACGCCACACCATTGGTACAGCTAAAGGAATACTCTCCTGTTTGCCATTTAACCACTGTGTGATCTCCTTAAAAAAAACCCACTTCAGGATTTGTGAGGTGCCCAGGGCTTGTCTTGGTGACCAACTTTACAAGCAAAATAATAATTGTATGCAGTTTTCCCTCTTTTAGCTAAATTTTTTCGCTGATTGCTTGGTGCATATCTTCCACAAATATAACAAAAGTTGCTGGAGTATTTATAAATCCTCGCCGATTCATCTTTTCAACTTAGTTTGTATATATCCTCTTATATACTTTTTCACAATCTAATTTCATTTAAAAATTAATAACTGAGAGAAAAATGCAATTAATCACTGGATGTAAATACCCTTTCAACACCACTACTATAATGGCTAAATTTGACAACGTGATAAAGCAGGAGTGTAACACAGGAAGCGAACACACACAATACATCCTCTCACTACGGTAGTGGAAGCAACACTGCCCATATGTGTAATTAAATAGTATGCGTGTAACTCAGAAACCTTACATGCTGAAAGAATTCTGATTGCAGATTCGGAATCAGCATACTTGATTCAGTATAAATGACAAACTAATACCCAAGTAGCAAAATCATTGTTGACTAGTGGTGGAGAAGATAAGAAAGAGCCCGTCGGCTTCTTCCTTCCAAAGACCTGCGTGACCTAATTTTGAGCTTAGAGGGCGTCCCCGTACATCTCTGCCCCTCTGCATGGTCCTCCTCAGACGGCTCGGTTCTCCAAGGGTGTACAAGGAGAGAAGGAATCTGCTCCTCCTGTTGGTTCCCCTGTAAAAGCAAAGACCTTCCCTATCTCGGAGAAGAATCTGGCTGAGCCCGGTTCATCTGGCTGGGGGGCTCCTGCCGCGGAGGGGACGAGCTAGTTTATTTCACGCCCTCCTCTCCTAAAAGAAAAAGAACATAAAAAGATTAAGAAGACTCGAGGCTTCTCTCCTTTCCGGGGAGGGGGCACGTAGACGGACGGGGCCGCTGCCGTTTTGGTAAGCGACCAAGCCAAGATCGACATATCCAGCCTCGTTTGCTCCCCAGTGTAGGGAGTCCCAGATGAATAAAAAAAGTGCACAGAGCGGAGCCCCTCATACCTGGTGTTTTCGAGCCCGCTGGCTTCAAGCGTTTCAATGTTATTCTCTCTACCAATGTCAACATATTGGCTAACCCAACATGATCCATCAGATGAGAGCTCTAGCTAGTGTGATTGGTTGAGAGACGAAGGTGACCCGTTTCTTTCAAGCTAGCCTTTGACTAATGCGTCGATTCCTTCAGAGGCTGCCAAGATTAGTGCCCTTTGGACACTTAATGGCACGCCTGTGAGTGTGACGCCGCACTCTATCATAAACTTAGTTAAAGGAGTAGTTTATGCGAGGGAACTCGTGGACTACTCCATAGTTGATATCACGTTAGAGCTGCTGACCATGGGGCGGTCAAAGTCGAGCGTGTTATGAGAAAACAGGGACGGGCCTCGAAACCCACTCCTGCACTTTTCGTCACATTCGACTGTGATAAGGTGCCAGTTGGTATCACTACCGCGTGAAGATATACGTGACACTGCCGTAGAAGTGCTATTACAATAATCGCAACGGCCATATTAATCGCTCCTCTCGACGTGCAAATGCGTTGTTATCCGAAGTCTGTGTAAATTGCCCTAAGGCCACACACGATAAGTCTAAATCGTGTGTAGCTAAGTATGTCAACTTCGAACAGCCACACCCCGCCTCTTTGAAGCAATGTGGTTCCTATCTTCTTGAGCTGGAAGTCCTAGCCGTTCATGCTCAAGATCGTGTCTCATTTCGCGAGGCTAAGGAATTATTGCTGGAGCGCTCGGCGCTTCCCGGGACGTCATATGCCTCAATGTTGAGAAAAGCATCCTCTGTTCCTGGCACCTCCAGGCCTAGGAGCGCGGTCGTTGCCGCCGCGTCCATTCGGAATCTCTGCGGGTTCTACCCACCTGGGCGCTTCCCTGGTAAAGATGACGGCACAAAGGGTTCACACCCAGCCTCGTCTAAAACCAAGGCTCCTTTCCTTGCCCCAGGGTGATCGTTTCGCGTAAGACGAAATGGCTAGCAACTCTACCGAGTCGTTAGACTCACAGTTGGCAATACCCCCAAAGAGGGTCGTGAGGACATCTTACTGGATTCCTAAAGCTGCCCCCCGAAAAAAATGACAGCAAAAAAAGAGCTTTGGCTCTTTTTTTGCCGGCGTAATTGACATCACAAAGAGGCCTCCCCGCCTCCGAATCCGCCATGCTCGCCTAAGGTTTAGAGGTGGAGGGAGGAAAAGATTCGCATGGCGAGCCCAACCTCCCCCGATAAATCATCGAAAGAGACAGAGCCTTCAGCGCATTGTCCGGGAAACAGCGCCAGGAGATTTGCCTCCCGGAACCGTACAGCCATTCACGTAAAGATTTTGTCTTCGAAGAGGAGCCTTTCATCTCCTCCGAGTTATCCTGGATGTCATATTCCTTCAATGGAATTGCCCTGGACTCCGGGGCAACTACGAAGAGATGCGGAGGTTCGTCTCTTCCCGTTCTTTGTTCGGTATCTTTTTGCAGGAGGCCATGCTTAGCGCGTGCCCTTGCCCACTCACCCGGGGTGTAAGGGTTTTGCCATCTCACCACCATGGGATTGGACTGGGTAGGTGTATGCACCATTTACACCCGGAATGATGTTTCTGTTGTTCTCTTTGCTTTAGATACATCCTTTTAGTGGTTATCTGTGCAGCTGCACCTAGATAAGAGGTATACTGTTATTTCGGAGTATATTCCACCGTTAGCCGAATTTGACGCGGGGGACATCCGCCGGTCCGTGACACGGTTGCCGATACCCTTTTCCTTTGTTTGGAGATCTGAACGATAGACACCACCTCTGGAGAGACTACTCGATTAATCTCCAGGGTCAAGTCCTTGCCGACCTGATCGACGAGTTGGTGATAGGTATCCTAAATGTGAATGAGTTTACACATCACTGCTCGAGAACCGCTTTATTTGCCTGCCTTAATCTATCTTTGTGCTTTTCGGATGCACAACCTGATTTGGGGTAGGGGCTGTTCGATGACGTCCATGGTAGTCATCACTTTCCCATTCAAATAACATTTTCTGGTCTGCTATCGCCCGATAGCCCACCCACCCCAGTGGTGCTTGGCGAGGGCACGGTGCTTCGCATTTCAGGAAATAGCTTATTTTTCTATCTAGGTCGAGGAGTTTAGGTCCGTTGATGAGGCCGTTGAGTTCTTCTCAGGCAACCTCATCGCTGTGGACCTCACTACTATTCTTAGAACGTCTGGCCGTTTTGCACGCCGACCACTCACGTGGTGGTCAGCCGAGTGTGAGACGGCACTCAAACAGAAGCGTTATGCCTACATGCGCTATCAGTGCCACCTGAACGATTCCACTTTTAGTGAATTTCATTGAGCTAGGTTCCGGTATATTTCAAAGCACTCCCGCCGCTCTTCTTGGCTGGTATACGTATCTTCACTTAACGAGAAGACCCCTCTAGCAGAGGTGTGTAATCTAGTAAAAATGATTCGGGGCAAGTTGCCACAGGACCCCTCCCCCCTCCCTCACGTTCTCCAGGAGAATAGAACCGCAATCAAGGATCCTCCGTCCATGTCGGTATCCTTCGCGAGCACTTTTTCCGCATTCTTTAGCCAGGATATTGTTCCGCCAGCATTCAATGCACGTCCTAATGACGCGGAAGTCCGCCGACTGGACTTTTCCTCCAGAGGAGAGAACCCTTCAACGACAGGTTTACTCTGAATGAGTTGTGACTGCTCTCGCTTCATGCGCAGAGACTGCCCCTAGTCCCGACGATGTCAATTATGCCATGCTTCAAAACCTGGGTGAGAAAGGCATGGCTATTCTGGTAGATTTGTTCAACAGAAACTAGGTAGAGGGTATCCTCCTAGATTCCTGGTGAATCGCTACTGTGATTACTTTTCGCAAACTGGGGAGTGATCATCACTCTACCCCGGTGGGTTTCATACCAATTTCTCTAACCCCCTGCGTGTGCAAGTTGATGTATAAATTGTAAATGTTACATTAGACTCTTTTATGGACAGCGGTGGCCATCCTTATTCTGCTCAGTGCGGCTTCCTCAAGTTCCACTCCACGTCTAATGCTCTGCTCCGACTGGAAAATGCCGTCTGCGAGGCCTTCCTTCAGAGACAGCACTACATCACAGTGTTTTTTGATCTGGAGAAGGCCTATGATACCGCATGACGATACGGTATCATGGAGACTCTCAACATGATGGGGGCGAGGGGACGCCTCCCAATATTTGCATTTGAATTTTTACGAGATCATTGATTCCGTGTACGGGTGGGGGGAGCCCTCTCCGGCCCAATTGAGCAGGAAAAGGGTGTCCCGCAGGCAATGTCATCAGTGTCAAAAACTTTGCTCCATATATCAACCGCATCACTTTGCTGCTGCGAAGTGATGCGTTGATATATGGAGCCCAGATGCCAACTCTGGAGCGTCGACTCCAAAATGCATTGAGCAGCGTCTCTTGTTACGCGGTATCCTCCCAGTAAACTGAAAATGTTCATTTTCCGGTAAGCTCCCAAATGTCATGTTATTTCGAGCAAAAGGCTTTTTAATGCTTTTACATTGTGACTAGGTGCACTATCATTTTGAAAAATAGTCTTAGCATACCTAAATTGGTCCTGAACTGTTTGGAAAAAGTGCTGATGAAGCAACTTTTATCATCATTTTGATTTAATGACAGCTTTCTAAGGCAAAACGTTAATACTCCCTTTCCATTAAATGGGAAGCAGCCATAAACATATAGAATGCCTGGATGCTTCACATTGGGTACGATATAAGATTCGTGAAAGCGCTCGTAATTTGTTCCCTTAACGGAGGATCTCGCAGAAGCTTCAACCAAGCTGAAATTAGCCTAATCAGAGAATATTGCTTTGCTCCATTCTTCCACAGTACATTATTTATATAATATTTCATATATAATTGGACCCTATCCATGAAGTTCATTTTAATTAAATGAGGACTTTTTGCCGCCATTCTAGGTTTAAGACCTTTGATGCAATATCTCACTCTTGATCTTGAAGCTACCAAGAGGCAATATTGGCGTTAACTTGGAGCTCTTAGGCGTCCAGAAGACATATTCACAAGATTATCCAATCTTTTTAGAGCCAGTAATAATCCTAAATTTATTGCTCCTCAATTCAATAAACATTGGCAAATATCTGCTTGCATTTCAGGTCACTATGGAGCAGATAGACAATTGTTGCAGACTTTTTTTTGGGAACAACCATTTCTGGAATTGAAAAAGATTCAAAAATTAATTTTTACCCCCAAAATACTACAAAATAGATTATAATTAAATCATTCATTTAACTGGTATTTGTCATCATTGAATTATTTTGATCACAGGTAAAGTTCCGAGGACTAAACCTATTCTCCTACATGAATAAGAGAAGATAGCAACTTTGGATTCTGCGTAGGAATTCATTGAATTTTCTCATTTTTGTATGAAATGCTGATTTTTTCCTAAACGTTTAATATTTAAAATAATGATTCTTATCACATATTTTAAAAACGAACGAGAAGAATATATATTAGACTCAAAAGTTTTAAACATGAGTCTAATTGTTTATGTCTACTTTATTCCACCATATCGCTTTCTTTATACTAATTTACACTCTAAAAAAGCGTTAAAATTTAAAGTGACATTGCTTTAAAACCTTTTTACTCTGTAAATAGCGAGAGGAAATGCATCATAACTATAAAGAAGTTCCATCAGTGTTTTCGTAATTCATCATTTATACATAGAATGAGGGTTCCATGATTTGAGATCAAATGTAACATAGGTCATTGTACCTGTAGACTTACTGAAGAACATATATTTATGTAGATTTTTTGGCATATCTTTCTCTGTAGCTTTTAACCGATATCAGATTTTTTTTTTTAGCGATCTTGACTCAGTAGTAACTCCTGCTATTTGCAAGCGTAAGGTTATAGGTTCGAAGTCTGTTGTAGGCTGAATTTTCATCTAAGATGCATAATATAAATTACATAAGTAATAATAGTTACATATATACATATTTCCTGCGTTATTTGACTGAATTAATTATTAAAAAGAAATGGAAAGGGGCTTTACTGAGTTATACTTAACCTATTTGAATGCAAATACTTAATAAGATAAAGAAAAAAGTGAATGAAAAGATAACATGGGTAATAACAAAAAGGAGTAGGTTGGGATGAACTTTGAATTCACACCTTTCAACTTAAAATAGTAACTCCTTTTGAGATAGTAGTTTTAAGTGAATAGGATTTAAGTTAACCTATATACTCGTATATTTGTAAGAGTATTTGGTAAGAGTAGCATAAGTATTCGGATTAAAATTTACATTGGATCCGTTGATTTTCATAAATTAAAATGAAATGATAATTAAACAGCCAAAAATATTCATCTTCCCTGAAATTCTCCATTCTGCCTTATAAGAACCTTTACATTTATTGTCATAATTTCTTTAATTTTTGTGGCAGTGGAACAGATTCTCTCGCGTAGATCTTCAAATAGAAATCTTTCGCTTCGCACATCATTTTTTTTTTACTAAGGTTTAATTTTGGTTGTTGTTTTCAAGTTTTCTTAATTATTAGTAATTTCGGATTCATTTTCTTTCGGTTGGAGATCCATTTACAATGCATTTTCTTTCATTATAGTCTGCTCATACATAAGATATTCGACAACCGACTCTGGATCTTTTATAAACCACATTTCCTTGATTACGTTTTTAATAATAATTGATTCAGCTTGATGCAAACGTTCCTTGTGTTCCTAATTTGGCCAAGTGTAAATATATTATGCGCAATTGGAAGTCTGTTCCTACTCCTTTTGGTATTGTTATATTCTTTCTCGCTTTCTTCATTTCATTTATGGTTGCTTTTGCCACTCCTGCATAAATTAAATTTTGCTTCCTTTGTTTACTTTGTGTTTTTCTCTTTCTTTCTTCTCTATAGTTACATTTTTTGAGACAGCTCATTTCAAAGGAGTTATGGTTAGGGGAATCCGGGGCTAGTTGTTACAATTTTACTATTCTTAGCTCTAATTGAATAACTAATGAAGTAAACTAAAAAAAAATTATGCCTTGAAAAGTTTATTATGTGTGTTATCATGATAATGTAACAAAATGTTTATATACTTTTTAATTCCTGCAATATAATTGAGAATTGTAGAAAAATCTTTTATATACAACTTGCCCCATATGCGGGGCAAGTTGTTACAGACTATGGCTATATTGTTACAAAATATGAAGAGAATCACAGCTTTTAGAAAACCAAAGAAATCAGTTATCACTTCATTTCACATACATCACATCCATAATGAGAACTTTTATTTGTGCAACTTTCATGGGTCCAATCTCTGCATTTAATGTATTGCACCCATTAGTCCCCTGAGGCTGAATTTACCCATTCACCAGCGCATGCAAGACACTAATGATCTTCAATGTTCTTATCTCCACCAGACTTCAGAAACCCTTTATTGTTCAGATTCCTTTCACAAGTTTTAATCTTTAGCATTTTCTCTTTGTGAATCCTCATTTTATTCTTGTAGTTTCATCTCGACAGGTGTATCTGTTAGGATTGCTATGTAGCGTTTTCTCTTGTTGCATCTTTGAGTCTTTCTAGGACTAGCTTTTTTATATGGTCGCAACTCATCTGGGGTTTTGGTTTCTCCTGTAGTATTAGTTCTCTCTTTATAGAAGAATGTGATTGGTACTTGGAACAGGGTCTGGAATCATTCTCTCAAGGTTTGTTATGTACTGAAGAGTTGGATGGTATTGACGATGTTCACAGGTAGGTATCGTCTAGCCTATGCAAAGTTCAGTAGGCTGTAATGGGCTTTCACCATTTGGCGGGCAAGTTGTTATCGATTGTACCACCTCCGAGACCTGCATGCAGGTCTCCTATTAGTGCCATTAAGCCATTAAGACTTTGATTTTTATGTGGATTCCTGTATTACTCACCTTATAAAGAAAGTACCTACGGGTAATCTTTGTGTTTTTACTCAAAATTTAAAGAACAGGGATTGTATGTTTTCACAAAAGAAATTAACGGGCAAAATTTATTTGATAAAAGTTGGTTCATAGCATGGAAATGATTACAGAATTTCTTCAAAGAAAGATTTTAGGCAAAGCTAAAAATGCCTTATTTTAGGAAGAGTGAATTACTATTAATCTCTTCAACATTAGGAGGATTACTGAATGTATAATATTTTAATTTTGAAATGTTGTTATAAAATCGTGATTCATCCATTATTAATACTCAATGATTAAACTAGGCAATAAATTTGAACTTTTTGTTTGTTACAGACATGTAAATAAGTGTTTCAAGTTAGTTCGAGGGCGCTGAATTCCAATTTCCAAACCAAAATATTCTATCACGTCTAGATTTTGTGTAATGAGCCCTCCCCCCAGTCGCTATTTGTTCTGATTAATGAATAAAAAAATATTTTTATTTGTAATTTTTTAACTTTTAAGCAAATATATTTTTAAATTGGGGACCTTCCTTCTTTATTCTGGCTTAGGACAGACAGTGTACATCACTGGCGAAGTTAGGTCTCCCACCTCACTCCCAAGTTATGAAGATTTTATTGTATTGGTTAAGTTTGCTATGCACATAAAGTTTAAAGAAACTTTGCTGTAGCCTTCTCGTTTTTCTTTTGTGAGACATCAAAGTTTGTTTTTGTAAAGACCAGCAATAATCCTCCATCATATTTGGATTAAATTTTCCTTGGTGCCTCGTCTCCATAACCAAAATTAGTTAATGAAAACGTTCACCATGTTCATCACTTACCGCTCTCAGATTTTCAGGAAAAAAATCGAGGTGAGAATGCAGAAAATGCATTTTAAGTGACACTCTACATCCCATCTTTCATAGGCTTCCAGCATATTATTTGCTATTTCTCACTAATTTGTAGGTTTAAAATTGCCAAGAAATTTTTCATTGACTTCCATTATGGATGTCCATGCTTTGCGTTCGTTTTCATTGAGAAACAAAGTGAAGGGATCATCAGAAACAACTTTGCGACTTTTTGGTCTAGTGAAAACTCCACTTCTATTTTTGAATCAGTAAATGATCCTTTGAATTTGTTTGTGAAATATTGAAAGCCTTCAATTCTTTGTCCATACCCTTTAAAAAAAATTTTATTGACCCTAATTTAATGTGAAGAGGTGGAAGATGAACTCTTTCGGATCTACTAGAGCATCATGCTTAACCATTAATTTGTATCGTTTTCGCGCATAACAAATGGGTATCGTGGGCTCCACGGGACCCCACACTTAAAATATATATAGCTACTCCCCTTTCAATTTGATGGTACTTTAATGACTATTTTATCTATTTCTAATCGATTTTGAATAAAAAACCATTAGTTTTATAATTAATACCCAATTAACAATGTAGTAAATAAAAAAATTAAAAATAGACATATTTTAGTATAAATATTAGTTTGATCCAATAGTATTGTAATTATCACAGAAAATAACATAAGACCTGGCAGATTTGTTGGTAATGCATAGTATTTCTGTTATTTGTTGTGAATGTAACTCAGAAAATCATAAAACGAGAAAATATCATAAAATAAAAGATGTAAAATGTGTACTCACCAAAATAAATTTTTCCGTTCTTTTCTGGAGTTGGCTATTCTTTTTTTCTGTAAAATTAAAAAAAAAGCGGTAAAATATTTCTTATTTCTAATAAAAATGCACTTTAATTGTTTTTAAGGCCTTTTTTATAATCTAATGTTTACACGGCACTAAAAAAACTAAAAGTAAAATGATTCCTTTTCTTTTCTTTACACACTAGACGCCATATTTCTTATTACTTCACATACAGTCGAGGCACAATGGGGGAGAATGTACCCAACAGACGGGATTTTTGCACTCATAGCAAACCACTCTCATCTTTCTATCTTCTTGCAGGAACCACTTAAAATCAATATACAAAGAAGAGCTTTTATTTCCTTTTTGCATGTGTGCATTGTTGTTGCTGCAGAGGTTGTTCCATAATTCACAGATGCCTCTGTTATGGATGCATTGGTGTGGGTCACCACTACATGAAGCATTTTATCGTCAATGAAGAAGTTCAAGCAGTCCTCATGTTGGTTGACTCTTCTTGCAAGTCCCTTTTGACCGACAACTCCTATATTTAGGAAGTTTCTCTGCAATGTTCTACTGGTTCTGGGTTGAACGGTCTTTGTACTCCATATGTACTTACTGGTCTTCCAATTCTTGGTTTGGAGAATTTTGGCACAGAGCAACTTTCACGTACCGGTTCTTCTGGATGTCGTTGAGCTTGTAGACGAGAAGGTGCTGGTGTACTTTACCTTCTTTGTCGCTTAGGTTATGACATCTGCATCCTCTTGGCAGCATCTAAATCTTTCTCACCTTCAGAATATTCTGAAGATTACGTGGGAATGTATGTATCTCCCTCATTGCTATCGTAGACCTCCTCTAATAGTAGGTTGTCTTCATTTTCAGAATCTATACTGAGATCCATAAGTTGCCTCTGAATATCCTCAGTCGTTCTTATCTTTCTCTGTGAAGTGCTGGCCATGGTCTGCAAATAAGTTGCATTATTATAGTGTTATAGATTATATTTTTTCATTATAATATATAAAGGGTGTCCTAATAATTTGGAGCGATTTTAAATTTGAGTTAAGTTTAAGCGTCTAATGATCTTTTTCTTTTTCTTTCAGATTTAACACCTTCTGTCTTTAGCAATTTCAACCATGGAAAGATTAACAATTGAACAACGTGTTAAAGTTATCTAAGCCTATTACGAAAATGGACGTTCAAACAGAAACGCATTTCGGGCACTTCGCGATTTTTTGGTCAACATAATCGACCAACCTAGAGTGCAATCGGGAAAATTGTTCGTAAATTCAAACAAACGGGGTCGGTGGCAGATATGAAAAAGCCATTGCGTGCTCGTTTACGTCGTTCAGCTGAAAACATTGCTGCAGTGTGCGAGAATGTGGCAGAAGATCCAGACACCTTTATTCGTCATCGCGCGCAGTAATTGAACCTCTAAAACAACGATACATCAAATTTTGACAAAAGATTTGTCTCTACACGCTTACCAAATTCAATTGACACAAGAACTGAAGACTGCTGACCATTTGAAGCGCGTTACAATCGTCAAATGGGTGCACGAGCAAAGACAAGCCGATGATGATTTTTCGCAAAAAATCATCATTAGTGATGAAGCCCATTTTCATCTTAGTGGTTTCGTTAATAAGCAGAACTGTCGCATTTGGGCTGATGAAAATCCCAAGAAGATTGTTGAAAAGCCACTGCATCCACAAAAGGTCACTGTTTAGTGTACATTTTTTGCTAGCGGCATCTTCAAAAATGATGCTGGGAATTCTGTTACGGTGACAGGCGAGTGATACCGTACCATGATAACCAACTTTTTATTGCCTGAATTGAATTCTATGGATCTCGAAGATTTGTGGTTTCGACAGGACGGCGCCACATGCCACACAACCAATGAAATAATGGCTTTATTGAATGACAAGTTCCCAGGTCGCATCATTTCTCAAAACAGCGAGATCAATTGGCCACGACGATCGTGGGACTTGACGCCTTTAGATTTCTTCCTTTAGGGGTCATCTCAAAAGTAAGGTCTATGCCAACAAGCTAACAACAATTCAACAGCTGAAACATGATATAATAAGGCATATTGGTGAGATTGAGGAGCAACTATGCAGAGATGTCATCAAAAATTTTGACCATCGAGTAGAGGTGTGCCGCCAAAAGCTTAGCATACATTCAGGCGATGTTATTTTTCACACATAATTGCCATGACTCAAATAATATGATCCAATAGTGAAATCAATAAATTTTGACCAATAACCCTGTTGTATTTACTGCTAACTTCCATTCGTCCTAATGGAACAGCCTTTATATTTCTTATATACATATTTCTTATATATTTATTTATTCAATAATTTAATTATTATTATATAAATTCCTATACAGATAGATATTTAATTACAAAATATGAAATATAGCACGTTTTAAGGATGTCTATCAAAAATTATTACTGTTACGTAAATGGTATCGTCGGGTCTATTAGTCCCCAACTCACCTCTTTTTGTGCTGTGCCCAGACTACGTCTGCTTTTTTCAGAAGTTTTTTACTTCTATTTTCTTATCGTGCTGTGATAGAAAGGTACCTAGACTTTGAGAATTATCATTCAATCAGAACCTATCAATGTAAGAAAGTCAGGGGTATCGTGGGGTCGAGTGTACCCCACGATACCAATTAATGATTAACATTATCTTTGCCAACAATGTGTTCTTCTCTGGCTGGCCATTCTCGCTTTATATAGTGATATTTATCATCTCTGCTATCCCATAGACATAAAAAGCACATGTACTTTGTGTATCCCAACTGTAACCCAAGAAGAAGTGATGGGCAATTTGGATAAACAACTTTAGATTTGTTTTTCTTTGAAAATCCAGCCACATATGTTAGGCAGAAATAACAATTATCAAAGTGATTTGAGGGTCCACACCATATCATGGGAACAGCAAATGTCATTGCCTTCCTCTTCCGATTTAACCAAGCTGTCAATATAGTGGTACACTGCGTACAGCAAATATGAAGGGCTGAATCTTTATCCTGGTCCCCTCCTTTGCATCCGAAAATAAAATCTGTAGACTTGCTTCATCGATACTGCCGTTTCTATTTTTCTCTGTTGTAGCACTGGTGTAAATTGCCTACAAACATAACAAAATATGTTGGGGCTGTTTACACATCCCCGACAAGATTTCGAATACTAACTTGAGCAAGCAAACGATAAACAATGTGAGATCCCTGTTCTAAGGTTATTATCAGAGAAAAATTTTAATGCGTGTTATCTTCTTTACCAGTTATCAGTAGCAGAAAAGTTATCACAAATAAGTATGTATTAATCTGAAAAATTCTGAAAAAAATCTAATTAGAATTCAATGATATTTGAGCTTCAATATAGTCTACTTTATATATATTAAAAATTTTAATATATATTAAATATATATATAATTATTAATATATATTATTATATATATTAATTATATATTAAAGATATTAAAAATTGCATATTGGTACAATATTGAGCAAAGGTGTGAAATGGCTTGAAAAGGAAAATTTAAATTAAACAAAAACTAGAAGTGATATGCAAATTTTAAAGACAGATTTGTAATCAGCGCCTAAAAATCACCTAAAATCACTTATTTGTTTCTATGTAACAAAAATCGTGTTACACAGTAAATTATTAGAATAATCTGTCGTGCACCCGCTACTTATCAGAGTTCTTTTTTCTCAAATTTCGATAAACAAAAATTAATTTAGGTAATGTTCATCGCAAAAATCGTTTCAGACGTTAATTCTTGGAAATCACCGCCGTTTGTAAATCTACAAAATATCAGTCTCTCACTTTGAAAAAATATGCAATTAATAACATAATATATTTTTCTAGCATACACATAAAGTTGTTATGATTACTTAAATAGCATTGAATTTTAAAAAAATACACCAAAAATTTTTCGTTCAATATATTTGGTGAGTCATCTTATTCCTATGTGTTCAGTGAGAGACTAGTGAGTAATGGTAAGAAGGAGAACCTGGTTTCAAAACATTGTAGGATGAAAAGGGTAAATAAGTTCATAATATTTATATCTGGAGATTTCTATTCATTTTTATAATGAGGTTTTTGAAGGCAGAATTAATTTTAGCTAAATTTGTGTAGTGTGGACAAAAATATATAATGTTGAATATGGGATTATTTACAGGATGAATGCAAGCGAATTTATCATCGTTTTTAAAAACGCTTTAGGAATTCACAATTTCGGAATACGTTTTGGATGTCGAGTTAATACTTTGGCTAAGTTTCAAATTCGCTCAGGCAGGAAATCTAATTACATTACTCAATTCAAGTTTTGTTTTTGATTCACCATTGTCTAGAAAACAGCAAAAGGCGTTAAATTTAGATCCGATTACGGAAAAAAAGAAAAATCTGCATCGGGCTAAATAAAACTAAGTGTATCATTTTCATGACTCGGATGTGACCCGTTGATAAGTGTAAAGCACATTTATTCTTTGCCTCTAGATCATCGACAAATCAAGAAAAATTAACCTTCCTATTTCTAGTAATATTCTCGAATTTTATTTGAATCGATTATTCTTTAAATACCTAATCATATATTATTTTGTAATTCATTGCAATCAGTTCAAACCAGTCGTTCTAATAAAATTTATTATACGAAATTTATTGATAGGAACCAGTTTTAAAAGAGAGTTGTATGTTTATGCAACAGGTATCTTTCATTAAATTTCTCTAGCTACGTTCGCTATTCCCTTATTCATTGAAAGCTAGGAACATTTTAATTTATTACAGGTCCTATATTTCTATTTTCTTAATTGACTCATACGTGCTCTTTATTCATAACCTCCATTTTAATTTATTCTGATATATATCAACAAATTTACAATAAAAATGAATACGATGAATAATTTCTCTCCATATCATTTATGATTATTGTCCATATCCTATTTCATTACTCGACACTTGTTTTAATAGAAACTAATAAACAATTTCTTTAACGAGGAAGATATTACGTAACCATCAAAAGCTTAAGAAAGAAAATGGTATTTTGAGAAGTGGAGAATATAGGGAATCTATTTTAAATGCTATATGAAGGTGAATAAAGGAGTTGGATTCGAACAAGTGTCTTCACCTCCATATAGTGGTTGAAAAATAGTTTCTCTATTTTCTCCGTTTCAAATAATCTCATTTTCTTTCTTAAGCTTTTAATGGTTCACGTAATATATTTCTGAGTGTTTTACATGGTTCCGTTACTAGTTATTCTTTCCTTGGGTTATTAACTATTTCCATTGTATATCACGTGTTATGTGAGTTTCCCTTATTACTTTAACAAGATGTCACATTTTCATAGGAATTTTCGATGAACACAATAGCATTTTATTAAGAAATTAGTGTAATGGGCAAATGCCATGAAAAAAATAAAAATTTTGTAAATTTTTTCATTATTTAGATCTCACTTTATGATGTTTTAACCGAGAAACGTAAACTTTCTTTAGATTTTGAGGGAAAACTGTTTCAAATTAACTAAGATATATAGTGAAAGAAGCCATCCTCTGAGGAGAAGGCCTAGTATAAAGTTTACTCTAAATTTATTGAACTATATATTGATTCTTTTATTACTCATTTGCTCATAAATTTACGGAAAGATTTCACGAAATATAAATATTTTTCTTTGAATATAATTTTGAGTAAGATGTTCCTCACACTACTCTCATTAATGCGAGTGACGCATATTTAGGAGTACTCATGGATCTAAACAGTTTCAACTTAGCACCTGCGCTAGCACTAAACCCAATTCAAACAAGTCTACACGCTGAACGAACGGAAGTGTCAATCTCTCTCTCACTATTTTGATGTGTCCTTTCTCATATGTGCTGCCCTCGATTTCTACTCACAAGTGTAAGAGTATTACTATAATATAATAAGAGTAAAAACACGCGGTGTTTTTCAAAGACAACTTCAATGGTATCCCGTCACTCTCTATTATGTTGTGGTTTTCAAAGAGGTGGTAGGTGATACTCAATACATATTAAACATCATGATTATAGGACCAACTGTGTCGCAAAAATAGAAGTAATTACTCATCAGCCTGAAGAAACTTACACTTCACTGCGAGCTTCAAAAACAATGTCCAGAAGGTTAAGCTAAGACCACGCTCATGCTAAAGGTAGCTTCAACTCACTCCCTTACCTGATGCCGCCATCGACATGTTGTGGACCTTACTCGATAACTTTGCGAAAGATCAGCTTCCAGCTACTACCTTCTTCTTTTTATCATCATTCTTGATCTACGGCCGTCGTGCTAATGCTTTACCAGTTGCACCTAGTAGGCACCACTTAAATGTTAAATTTTCGCCATATCTGAATTCATTGACCATTAACTTTTATGATTACTTCCAAAAGCAAGAAGAGAGCTAATAAAAGAAAGAAAAGTACAAGAAATCAAATTCCCCAAATACAATTTGTTTTTCGGAATTAATATTTTAAACACACAAAAACCTGGATGTATCTTGGCAATAAGACTTTTACGACGAAATTCCTAAAGAAATTGGTGATGTTAGAATGTTAAACTTTGTATAAAAAGTATATGAATATACAGGAATGAACAAAAGTTTTCTAAACGGAATTTTATAAAACTATATAAGGGCAGAATCTTGGACTTTTTATTTGTATATCAATAGGAATTTATTAGTGAAATAAATATCAATATGTTATACATATAAGCTCCAAACAAACAAAAAAGAATTAATAAATTACAAAAAAATCCAAAGCATGTAACAACAGAAAACCTATAACATATAACAATTTGAAGTTCTTTGAAGAGTACAATAAGACAAAACTGATGCAGGAAGCAGAGTAGTGTTTCGAGAGGCAATTGCCAATGAAGGAGCATTTATTCTTACAGGCATTCTCTCCTCGAAAGTGCGTCACCAGACGAATGTGATGCTGACCGACTCCTCGGAGGTGGCTACTTTCAATTGCTCATTGTAGGCTGGCTGACGACATCTTCAGGGCTTGACGGAAGTTTCCCAGATATAAAATTCATATCCAGAGACGGAGTTGTTATCCAGGACACACTGTATGGTGAACGCCGAATTGTGACCTAGAGCATTGTCCGGTGAAAGATCACGTTCAGGACATTTTTGTTGAGATTTTGGGCTGAAGGCAACATTAACTTTTCAGGATAGCTTGGTAAGTCGCTGAATTCAATGTGACATCACACACGGTGTGACGATCCACCTCTTAAATTAACGTGAAGCCCAAAACAATAAACATTGTGACTACCTTGCTTTATTGTTAGTACTAGGTACTCTCGATTCCACGCCCCCTTTCCCTCCTTTCTCATGCAGAATATAACTTTGCAGAAAGTCTAGGAGGAAGAAACGTGGACTTTTCGCACCATACAATCGTCCCCAGTGACGCATGATCCAGTTTCGGTGAACACCTAGAAAGGCTGTGGACGTCGCATTAGCTGAAGGTGGATCAGAGAATTCTAGCTGGATTTACATCACCTTAGGCTGCTGCAAGCAGTCTGCAACGGACTCATCTGACTGCTACATTAACCTGACCGCCATCTGCTCATTCAGGTTGTACCTGGACCTCAGTTTTCCTATGATCATGAAGGCTCACATTGCAAATTGACCCACATATAGACGAAATGAGTTCGTTCCTCCTTCGTAACCTTTTTTTCCCTAGATGGCATAGTTACGTTTTTTACGATTATCATATAATTTTAAGTTTCTGCCTACATTAAATATCATATTAATAAACAAATATGAAATGTTATATGAAAACAATTTGACTGTATCATACGTCATACTCATACTAGGATTTCATAAATTTCAAGAGAATCGTCATTTCAGATATTTATAATAATGGTATAAGGGAGGTTGTAATTTTATTTCGCTTTACAGATGTATTGGACACTTTTATGCAAACACATAGCAACCAAATTATTCATAAACAGAGCCAGGGAATAATAAAAATTACAGGAGGCGAAAATATTTGGCCCCACTTATACGTACTCGTATATTGATATTTTTTTAAATAGAGCAAATATAAAACTTATTGTGCTTTATCCTTTCCCATAATTTTGATATGTTACTATTTAGAAGAAACTTTAACAGATTTATGAAATATCAATTATACCATCATATATGTATTTGCATGTAGGTAGTACATAGAACGTAATAAGCAATATACTATGTGTTAGGAAATACACATAATGGATATTCAGAACGATAAGTTGAAAAGTCTGGAAATCCACTCATTGCATAAAGAGATTTAGCATCTTTCTTATAGATTATGTAACAAAGGTTGAATTTGATTCAAAATAGAATAATCTCACACATTCCGAAAGTATCGATTAAGAGTAAAACTCTCCCATAACAAATTTCTTAATCAATACGAAAGGATAGAAGCCGAATGGTAAGATATCAAAAGTAATTCGCTGCCTGACTATTGGCAAACAACAGCTTGGGCATGATTGAAAATTGAGTATTCATAGCATAACCACAAGTCCCAGAATTAAGAATAATTGAAATTACCAATGACTTTAGATCCAATTGAGAAGAGCTCAAAACAGAAGTATAAAGGTAGGTAGATATTAGAGGTAAAAGAGATATAAGAAGGAATGAAAATATGAAAAATATTTAGTTTAACATCAGTTAAATATGTAATTTATAAAGTTAATTAATGTTATAATTTCTACTTATCAACCTATTTACAGCAGTACTTTTAACCACTACATTAGGCTCGTTTTAATTCGCTATTATTTTTTAAGAAAATAAATTTGGGGCGATCGCAGGGTTAAATGTTTTGGTAATACTTGAGATTCGGGGCGCATGCTAGGTGGCGCTGTTAGTAGGCTACAATTTTAGGCTACAATATGTTTCTCATGACGTCAGACGGTAGCTTCAGATGTAACCAATCAGGGCATTATATTTTTTTGTTATTTTGGGGATTTGTAACTTTTAGTCTGTATTATTTACTAGATATCTGCGCCTCTGCTCGTTTATAGTTTTTTCTAAGTTAGGTAAGGTTTCTTGATATCTTTTATTGTTTTTTGTTTTGTTTTCGTATTTTTTGTTTGCCCTGAACGATAACAGCTTCTTACTGGCAACGTCGTAGCTTATAAATAGAACCCACTTAGCATTTGTTTCTGTTTCGTGGCTTTTTAGTGCTCTAGTTGTGCTTCTTCGTTATTCGAATTCGGCTTTAGTTTTTATAATCGCGAAAAACTCTTAGATTATTTAAAGGCGCATAAAGTAATCAAGAAACCTATAAAAGTAAGTATTGTTTGTCATTAGGTTAGGTTTTTCTGCCAGTAAAAAGCTGTTAAGGAAAACAACCCAGTAAATTCAAGGGGACTGCTCGCGGGGGAGATATCACCTTGGGGAGACCACCTTGCGATGATCCTGAGTTTCAATTAATTGGGGGGGTCTGGGGGCGCAGCCTCCAGTATATACTTATATACAAAAAAATATAACGCCGTAATTGTTCACATCTGACGCTACCGTCTGACGTCATAAGATATATTGTAGCCCAAAATTGTAGCCTATAAACAACGCCACCTACCGTGCGCCCCGAAAATGAAGTGTTACCAATGTTTTATTCATTATGTATAAACCGTTCTTTTTAAAGGATGACTGGTTAGTTAGTATATTGAGGTGCCTTCCTTTTCCTTCCTACGATTACGCATTTCTAAGATTAGGAATTAATTTCGATGCTTTGCGCTGAACATGCTCCTATTATACAATGTTTTTCAGCCAATTGTTAAATAGTTACAATATACTATTAATTTGAAAAGGCTTTAGAAAATTTAACTTTTAACGTGAACAGGGTTCATTTTTTAGTGTCGACAGATCAAATAATTAGAAACTATCTTTAACCCTGAATCACACAAATTGTTGCTTCACTGTACATATACTTGAGGCAAACATTTTCTTGTAAACTTCGCATTGTTACCTTTATTAAATTCCCAAAGTTTAAAGTCTCGAATATGCTCCTTTGATACTCCCATAACATTAATCATTTAACGATAAATCAAATTACATTAAAAATAATAAAAAAGAATCGGTAACCCTGAAAATGACGACTAAGTTATGCCATTATAAAAGCTTAAGGTTAGGCTAACGTATAAAGGTACATAGGTTTCGAATTTAGTAGAAAACCTAATAGAAGAACAAACCTGCTTTCAATTATTTATATCCTTAAAAAATAATAAACATAAAAATGACCTTAGGAATATTTGGCAGGTTAGCGACATAAGCTGTTGTAAAGAAGCCATAGGATTTACAAACCCTGGCCCGTCTTATACCTAAGGAAAAGGAAAAGGCTCATATATGTAAGAGCCAGCAAGGTGTACGCTTGCCCCATGTTTTCTTGAAAAGAACTAAAGGGTATTCGATACTCCATCCCAAGGTCAAGCGTATCGGCCCTTTCGATTGTTTGGGATCCCCTATCTGATAAGGGGTAACACCTGACGTGCCATTGGGAAGCGTTATTGGAAGCGGAGCGAAGAGGGATAATGCGAAGTTCTTTTTTAATTTACTGTACGGAGAAAATCAATTGGCTTAGAATCTTCCACATGCTTTTCAAGAGTTCGTGTTTAGTTAGAGCCATTTTCCAATACGGCTTTGAGCTATTTCCTGAACTCAGCCTACAGTCGGTGCAATGTGTCTCTTGGTACGTAAAACTGTTTTCTCTTGTTAACGTGATCAAAGAGTTGATCACTTCAATTTGGTTGCACCCTTTGACTAATTGTTTGAGTTAGTATTTAAATTACATTAATATAAGCCTTGCTTTGTAGCTTTTATCGATAATTCTGTTTAGTAAATTCTATATTTGTACCTAGTGTTCCATACCCTCGCCTTTAAAATGCTCCAATTTGCAGAAAAACGTAAACCTCAAGGAAAAATGATGTGTTAGTCCATGGGCCTTTTGAATGATGTCTTTGTGCTCTTTGTAGATCCACTATAATCCACTGCCTTTTAATATCTTCTAAAGTGGCAGAAAGATTTCAAATAAGTCTAAGAACAGTAATAAATAACGTGCTTTGTCTTGGCTGTTACATAAATTCAGGTCTGCTAGCATCTTTTAACTATGCCTAATATTAAGTAGAAAAATGAGTAGACTAAAAAAATGAGCAACAACCTTTTGGAATCTTGGCACAACCTAATATGTTTGAATGAATCAAGTTTAGTCAATTTTAACACAGTTGACAGGTATGAATTTTGATATTGCTCTTTCAATAGTTTATTACAGCATTTTTTTTGTTATTAATTAGGATTTGCTAAATTTTCAAAGTGTAGATTTCTATTGATTTGGGAAGTATCCAGCCATCTACAAAAGTTTGATCTAAAAACAGCTGACAAACAAGAGTGAACATAGTTGTATTTCTGTTATGGTTTGAGGAGAAATATGTAATGATGGAATGTTACAGTTGGTTGTATGGGTCGGCAATATCATCACAATGAATTCTATGAGTCTTTTCATATGGTAAGCTTAACAAATAAAGTTATTTATCCATGGATGATGAGGCTTCCTCTTATACTGCAAAATGCACAACAGAATGGGAGAATCGAAGTGTGTTCAAACAACTTCTGTCCGAGTTATCCCTCTGGCATGTACTCAGACATTCAGATCGCTGAATGTAGTTCCTGAAAAATGATAAAAAAATAGAAATTCTAATTTCAGAATTCATTAAATCTATGTATATCATAGTTGCACCTCTAAAAGTGGAAATACAACAAAATATTAATAAATTAATTTCCTTGTTTAAAATGTATCTTATTATTTAAATTTGGAGATATAGAGATACCTCGGTAATTGCTTGGGTGCATATTTCCTTGTAGCATGTTCACTCTAGTATGTCATTAAACAATATGTAGAGATTAATACCCACCTTAATATTTCTGAGTGACGCAAAAAAGATTTTACAGATTTGGGTGAAAAGCAGCTTGCATCCATACGATTCAGGTTTGGCGCGGTGAATGTAGCATACTAAGATTAATTACTTTTAATGAAAAGTGGAGAACATTAATAAAATAGAATACATTTACAGAAAATGTCTAATATTAAATACAAAAAAGAATGGACAATGGTAGATAGCCAATTAATGCACTAAAATTTTGCTTTAAAGAATAATGAATAGTTTGCATATTTTTATTATAGAAAAGCATCAGAAAACAAGATTTATATACCAACGCAAAATAGAAGATGGGATGGGAACAAGTAGTAAAATAGATGCATACATTACTGTTATGTAATTTAGATTTGTTGATAGATGTATGTGTTCAAGTGTGCTTTGTTTTTGGAAGAAGCTTTAAACGCTTTTGCATGAAATCAGAGAAAAAATTAAACTATTTTCTGTGTTGATAAGGGATATTGCGGCAGGCAAGTTGGGATTGAATAACCCTGAGGGTGTAAGAAAATCGTTTATAATTGTTGTAGGGTGCGTGGGGGATTTGAAGATATGGAAGTTGAAAGATTGTACTCTAATTCGTGTTTGCGGGGATAAGATATTATGGCTGGATTGATAAATTTTAAATTTACCGTAAGATGAGAACAATTGTAATCACATTTTCTGGTGATATAGATTTATGTCAATTTTAATTCGATTTTTTCATGCTAATTTCAAATATATAATCCATTTTAACCTACATGCCTTAGTTACTCTGTAATTTCTATTTCCTCGTTTCCCCGAAAACTGCCCTCCGGACGGACAGAGAGGATGCTTGTAGAAAGCAAATACTTCACAGTACATAGTAGTAAGATAGTAATGTGCTATTGTGCAAAATATTGACATTATCGTTTCTTTTTTTAGGTCTCATGTTAGAGTGATGGCTTTGTCAAAAGAAAATTGCGTTAATGATCCAGACACCGTCTGCTACATATGTGGCTGTTACATGCTAGTTCGTCAAAAGCGCACTATATTAAACTTCTTGATCTGCACTGATAAGGCATATTTTGATGTTCCTCTTGGCGATCAAGATATGAAGTGGGCCCCACATGCTGTTTGCCATAGTTGTGTGGAACATCTCCGTGAGTGTACGAAAGGCAAGAGAGCCAAAGGATCATGTATCGGACTGATATTTCTGTCTATGGAATACAAAAGGGATTGGCAAGAAATATCGGCACGAGATTGACTACTTCAACATTCCCTCGGCGATCTGGCCAGTACCTCATTCTGAGTCTTTACCAGTTCCGATTTTCAGTGGATATGCTTCCTTCGAGGATGAAAATGATGTACCTGATATGGAGGTCCACGGAATGGATTCAAAGTCTGCAGATTCATCATCAGATGCTGAACAGTCATTAGCTTCTCACTGTTTCAATCAAGAAGATTTGAATCACTTGATACGTGATTTGGCGCTCTTCAAGAAAGCTGCAGAACGTTTAGCCTCCAGGTTGAGTGATATATATATATATATATATGTTTAACAGGTCGGTTCGGGTATCATATTACCGAACAAGGGAGAGTACATTTGTTAAGTATTTCTCTGAGGACAAATATATTGTTTACTGCTAATATGTTCTTGGTCTGTATACCGAGTTGGGACTTGGCACCTATAGCCCTGCTGAGTGGCGACTGTTTTTGAAAAGCTCCAAGCGTAGTTTCAAGTGTGTCCTTTTGCATAATGGCAATGATTTGCTGCAGTTCAGCTTGGTTACTCTCTTCATCTGCGAGAAACACACGATGACATAAGAATGGTCATGGATTTACTTAAGTAGCATGACCACAATTGGATCATACGTGTAGCCTTTAAGATGGTCAACTTCCTCCTTGACCAGCAGAAGGAATATACAAAGTTTCCATGCTATATCTGCATGTGGGACAGTCGAGCCCGTCACAAACACTGGTCGCAAAAAAATTAGTTAGTTCGGGAAACTTTGGAAGCAAGAATGCTAAACATTGTTAATGAGCCAATCGTAAGTCGAGAGAAGATCGTTTTCCCTTCACTTCATCTCAAACTTGGGTTAATGAAGCAGTATGTCAAGGAGTTGAGCACGGACAATGATTGTTTTCAGTACATACTTTCGTGTTTCCTGCTTTGTCATACGAAATAAATAAAAGCAAGAGTATTTGATGATCCTTAAATCCGAAGACTTCTGAGTGATTCTAGATTCGTGAACACCATGAATGAAAAAGAGAAGGCAGCCTGGCTTTCATTTTCTGCCGTTGTTCTTAACTTCTTGGGAAACAAAAAAGCTCATAACTATAAGGATCTGGTTTCGAATGTGCTTTTATCATATCGTGATCTTGGATGCAACATCATTCTAAAGCTGCATTTCCTAAATAGTCACGTCAACCGATTCCCAGAGAATCTGGGAGCAGTGAGCAACGAACAAAGGGAACGCTTCCATCAGGATGCGATGACGATGGAAGAGCGCTACCAAGGTCACTGGGATAGACACATGATGGCGGACTACTGTTGGATGATTAGAAGAGATCAGCCACAGAAGACTTACAAGAGAAAGAGTTACAAACGCAAATTTTTGCTCGATTGAAATCAAGAAGAGGTCCTCCAGCCTGATGTAAAGTCATTAATAAATTAGCATCTATTTGAATACAGTATTTGTAATCCTAATGTGTAATTCAAATTTTTTCTCATATGCAATAAAATGTTTGTGCAAATAACCTACTTTATTTTATAAACCGCAAAAGGATGATTCAAAATTACTTCAGGGCATGATGATAAGCGTGATAAAATGAAAATTATTGTATAATATTATTTATTGATATTACGAATCTGATTTGAGATTTGAATTGAGTATTTTTGAATTACGTAGGAAAATGTACTTTTGTCAATTCACCAAATATATTGTCTCCCAGTGTTATCCTTAATTTTGACTCCATGTTTTCCTTGTACGGTGATCTCGACAGGCTCAAAGCAATAAATTTACGACATAATTATTTTTAGCACAAATACGTGACTGCATGTACAGAAGTCTCTTGGAATGTAAATTGATTCTGAGGAAGTTGGAAAGGCAAAGATAAGAGTTGTTGTATTCATATACTTTTGAATTTTCTGGTGAAATGAGTTAAGGGGGAGGAAGGCTCAGTATTCCACTAAAAATTTTCCTAGGAATCAATAATTTTTAACTGTATAACAGTTTGTCGACTACCATCAGCTTTCTTAAAGATTTGGCAAATATTTGCTTCACTCCATATTTTTAGGGCACCTTTCTATTTTCTAGGGTTGTATTAAATTTGGTAACGAGAGGTCTCACAACGTCCCTCTTGACCATAATCAAGGCTTTTGGAAGGCAACCATCTATTTATTCATCAGTTTAGGGCTATTTACGTAACCAAAGAAATCTTTGAGTTTCTCCTTACACAGCCAAGCTATTGTCGTCTTTACATAGGTTTTGCTATTATGAGCTTGCTTTGACTATTCTTTTGAGGTTCTTGTATCTTCCGAAGCCGCCAATGCCTTTGCTTGGAATATTCTCCTTGTGTGTCTGAGAAAGAGAGATATAGTTGTGTTCAATAGACTACCGGGGAAGAAAAGTAGTGTTTTTTTTGCGTCCCCTGCCTTTTAACCAGCATTCCCATCAGATTCATTACATTGATTCAAGGATAAGTTAGTGTGCCTGGCATCAGAACTGCATACGTCTTTTTGAAGAGAATTGGCAATACGTTAGTAATAACCTGAAATGTATATGAATTTAATTTCGCGCTGTTCGTATCTTTAGCTCTTATGAAGCTTGAGCTAATTTTAAGGTTTTGTAAAATACAAAGAATTCAGAATATGATCCCATTTAGGTGATCAATGGAAACTGCTAGGAAAGTTTATCCTTAGACTGACGAAATGTTTACAATCCAGAGCCATGAGCAAAGGTGTAATTTTCAACTCAAGATGAGGAAAGTTGGTATTCATTTTATGCTGCCAGTAGAAGAGGTGGCTGTATCAAGTGCTCTGAGAAAGGATGGCACACGAAATTAGAGGTCTGGTCCATATTGGGAGATATGGCGTTTATTTTTATTTTTTCGCTACCTTATTAGTAGGATTTATAGGTGATTCTACTTCTGTATTATGTAACATAGACAACCTACTTTTGGAAATACAACATGTTTTAACCATAGGAAGCAAAGCTTTTCAATGTGAAATTAAGAAATGGTTCTTAGGAAATGCTGTGCTTCCCTTATAATTCAGCATTTGATTGTATATTTTGGCTTGAATTACCTTGATAAATTTCTTACAGACAGAATAAAACCGACTCAGTAAACAGCATCAATAACCTTTTATTACTAGTTTGTTTATTTTCATCAACCCTCTTTCCTAGGCCTATACTCCTCCAAGCCTCTCCTCACACAATATGGATCATGTACATTAATTTTACCTTAAATACTTCTTTAGAGGATCTATAAAAGAGTCATAGTTTTATTACCAAATCAATGCAATCTTTAGCTTTCATTATAATATATATATATTTGGTTAGAACTTCATAACTTTTTCGAACAATACAGGAAGTGTTATCATATTAAGAGTTTCTCCAGATTCCCAACTATTTTAGGCCAATCTAAGTGAAACTACCTTAACCAGTTCAAATCATCTGTAATATGCTGCTAGGTTGAAGTTAGTTTGAGAGAAGGCAGTCTAAGAGATAGAAATTAAGTTAAGGTCGTTTGGAGCGATACCAATATGTTGAGGCCCTTTTGAGCGATATGTAATAAGCGAATTATATTGTAGGGAAACGGATTGTTTTGGCCAAAGAAATTTTTCTAACCTAACTTTAGAAAATTGGAGGGGGGGGGGGGGCGCTGAAACTGCTACGCGTAAAATTTCTTTGACCAAAAATTCATGTTCGATTCCAACTTCTTTTGCAGTCTTGACCGTATAGGCCGGGCACTGCGTTGCTAAAAGATGTAGACTGCCTTCTTCATCATCTTTCTCATCAAGAGCAGGGCCTTTTTACCCAAGATATCCATGTATCCGGCCTCGAACCACACCTCCGGCATCCTCTCGCTATTCAAGACCCCAACGCCGAGCATCACCAAGGGGCCCAGGTGTTTGGTCGTGGACACATAGCGGACTTCGATTCCGTCCAGGCAGAAAATTTAGCCTACCAAGTGGTTGTTCTACATACTGATAACGGATCGACATCGCTTTTTTTTCATCAGGAAAAATAGGAATTCATTTTCCATGACTCATAAACTCATTGAGGAGACAACTGCATCGGTACCAAAGTTGTTCTCGCATACGCTTGGTGAGCAATGGACCTTCCACTTACCTCAAGCTCTTGTTACTCTCCTCCTTGAAGGGCCTGGACACCCTGGGTGCCATGATTTTCTTCTTCCTTGTGAGAGTGGTCATTTTGATCTTCGGGGGACTTTTTAAGGCCTTTTTCACAGCGATGTGGTTGACACTTTGAAGAACTGCCTGAACGTGGTCGATCTTTGAGGGCTTTCCCGTTTTTGATGCTCTGTGGAAGGTCGTAGGGCTGATGCTTATACACATGGCCATGCCGTACTTGTTGTGGCCGACGTGCAGGAGAGCAGAGATCTCTATTCTCTTCCCTTTCATCTATATATAACTGCACACAATTGATGAGTCTTTTTAATAACACGTGCTGGGAAAGTAGAACTTTCTGATTACCTAAGGGAGATTTTTTTATTACACACGTAAACCTCTCGAATGATACAAAAATTGAATCTAACACAACTTTTGCAAAAGTAAATATTTGCCCTGACCAGAACATCAGTTCAAAAACAGATATTATATTGCCCATACTAGAGGTTACAGGTACAAACATAGTCTTTGCTCACTAATTTTTGGTGTATTCAATTCTTTCTCTATTCTCAGAGAAACGGCTATAAATCGAGTCATTAGTCAATATGGATGCGCTGATATTCTTTTTGCACGTTCTTATGTTCGTCATTATATTTTAGATAGAATATTACTAGTAACTCATGCCTGGCTCTTCGTCCTGAATCCATCCTTTGGCGACCTTTGTTCATTACCAAACACATGTCTACTTAAACAGAAAAAATTCAATGAAAAACATTACTTCTGCTCAAATCAAGTTTTTATCCGTTCTATTATTGAATATTAACTTATGACTTTATAATTTTACAATTTTAAGAATATCCAATATCTGGGGTTTATCAACGTTGTAAAAATTTGGGTCTATCTCTTATTAATCGAAAGTCCGTAGTGTGTTTCAAAGCATTGAATAGCAGTCCCAAATTTTAAAATTTGTTACATTAATTTTAAATGATCTTTGCCTCCTTAGTGGATAGGGTTTCTAACATTGGATATCTTTATCATATTCACTGATTTTATTTTCTTCTATTCTTTATTCTCAATTTTACTTTACTAAAAAAAATTAAGAAACATACTAGATGAATAATTTCTTGCAGTAAAAGAAAAGGAGTATTTTTCTTTATATAATCTTTTAAATGATGAAAGATAGTAGCTGGTATAAAGCAAACGTAAGTTTTGTAATTTGTCTCTCTCGAGAGCAATTGCAGCTAACTTTAGTAATCCTCTGCCACACGAAATTTCAATAAACGTCGAAATAAACATAAAGATCATTCCAAATTGTAGAAAAAACACAAATGTTCTGTATTAGAGCGAAAATCTAGAAAAAAACACCGGTGCTGTGCATTAGTAACAAAATGCTAAATAATATAAATACGATTTTATTAAATAAATATCAGTCAAGTAAGTAGAATTATAAGAAAATATGACATTATTTTACCAAATATTTATAATTCAGAAATATTTAAAGAAAATAATAACTTATTAGATTTTATTATTGGAAATCGTGCAAGATCAACCAATTTTGGTCTTATGAAACTCTATATTCTTTGTATGACGGTATCATGAGTTTTAAAATCTGACCACCCGCAATTCTGCATTTGATCTCACGCTCCATAGTAAGCATCTGAATCCTGCAAGGTGAGATCTAAATTTACGTAGAGAGTGAAGAGAACTTCCGCCTGTTGGACTGAGGTGATACCCATGATGCTAACAGCAAAGTGAGTAACACTAAGGACAAATCCTTGTGTAAGACTTTCATTTGTCCCAATGTTTACGGAGAGCGCTCAATCGTAAGGAGGAATCGATGATCGAGTAGCAAGTCCTATAAAATAATTCGAATTTACCAAGAAATCAAATAAAATGTAGGTTTGGTTGCTATTCTATAATTACGCAGCATTATCGGATTTTCTAAATCCAAAAAAAACTGTTTGAAATCTACTTTGCTAACTTAGATATCGAAACAAGGTATAACAGGTGTTTAGCCAGAACATGGGCGGTAGTCGCGGTAAGATTGAGATTTGAGTGCAATTCTTTAATCGAAAGCAGGTTGTTGAAGTAATCCCTGCCTCTAGAGATGAAGGCTAGTGGTCTAATTTCCTCCACCGGGGCTGTATTTGAATGCTAATAGAATAGCCACTTAATTCAAAATACGGATAAAGCGTTAACTAAAGACTCCGCCATGAAAACAGCATCCCATTTAAGCCCTTTCACCTTCCTTGAGAACCCAAAGGAAAAACATAGCGATAATTTGCCTTAAATCTTTCTTACTCATTTTTTCAAGTAAAAGTAATGCCATTGATTCAATTATATAAAGGGTCAAGAAGAGAGGGCAGCACCCTCTTCCCTTGGCAATTCACTTAGGTTGAAGTCGCATAGATTCTGCCGTCTTACACTTGACTGGCCACTAGGGAATTGGAAAGCGTAAAAAACGGCGATAATCAAAGCATAATAGCCAGGCTCGCTGCAATTGAGGTGCAGGAGAGCTCTTCGGCCTTATGCGCCAACCTAAACTCTTAGACATCCCAACCGAACCCAAGTAAGTTGCATGAATAGCACTCCTCCAACTCCTGGCCCCGATAAAAGACGATGGGAGGAAGCTAGTTGTCTGCGATGTTAGCTGCCTGGCATTTAAAGTATTGATAGGAAGCTTGTAAATGAAGGTCAAAAAGAATAAAATGGAAAATAATAGAAAGAATAAAGCCCATATATGTAGTCTCAAACTAGACAGATACTGCTGCAAGGAGTTGAGGCGGGAGGTGCTGCAGCTCTTTCATAGAAAAGAGGTATCAGCCCACACAAGTCATCACCTGCGAGACCTAGAGCAGGAGAATTTCTTATGCTGCAATTCGTATTAGGTGCCTAGTGACGCAGGAAATAAATTTATTCTATATACTTAAAAGCGAAGTACTCCTTTCCAAATAACAACGTATGGGAATGCTTAGATGGTACATGGTGCAGACCTCTACAATTCACACACTTTGCAATGTACGAAAAATATTTATCCTACGCAGCCTTACATACGGATGTTTGTAAGATTTTTCGATTGAACCGTTTCAGTCTGACAGCAACTTCTATTCGTATGTTCGTAACGGCAACTGTGGTAACAGCTCCATGGAACTGGAACGAATAACTCCATACTGTAGGGATACCATACAACACGCAGCAAATCATGCTGTCTATCTAGATCGAAAGTGAAGAATAGCGTCAGAGTCAATCTTGAGACTCCTCCTTTTTTCTTCAAAACTTTCAATCCTGATGGCTTCTTGGTCAAACATTTCTCTGGTAATGTCTTATATAAGGCTTATTTTACCATTTCTCTGGCATAAGCTTGGCTTTTGGAATTTCGAGGTTGTGTATGTGTCATTCACGGCTCCATAGCAAAAATATTTGCTAAAGTTTGAACCTGATGGGGCATCCTCCCTTCGAAAATGTTGTTCCCTCAGTAGAATGGATCAATAAGAAACTTTTGAAGTCGGTGGTCTCGAAGTCCACTAGTAACCTCTCAATGAATGGGCTTTAGTTTTTATAGCTTCAATTCTTTTATTTTTGTTGATCTCCGCTGAGGATAAATATTGTTCAACGATTTCACTCCCCCTTTTCACTACTTTTAACCCTTTCACTCCTGATTATTGTTTAAACATTTATGGTGAACATATAAGCCGGCTCTAAATGGATTCAGATCTTTGACTGGCCTCCTCCAAAAGCTGTGGTTACGCCATTCTCTCATTTGGAGGGGTCTCTAAGTAAGAATAGTCAGGTCGACGTCTGTGTAAAAGTATGCAAACACTGCATTCTCTAAAAAATTTTACCCCCAAGGATTTTGCGGGAGATTGACTATATATTGTGCCTTGCCTGTCCCTGCTATGCCATCTAACAATTTCTGAAATTTTGGTAGCTCAAACTATTTATGTGTTAAAGAGTGGTGTTCTCTCCCGGTGTGAAAATCACACTGAGAGGAAGTTGCTTGGTGACAGTCTCTCTCTAAAATCCACAGTTATCAAATGCTCTACTAGAAAGGCGAGTGCAAGTGAGTGGAATGCCGTAATAAACTGCAGTTGTCCTCGCTAAAATATCTTCCATAAGCACTATGAAATATTCATAAATGGGTAGTCATCCAAGCACACTCCTGGATGTGCTTAATGCGATGTGAAACTCTTAACTCATTATTCGACCCCAACTCCCAGGTCACTTCAATCTTGTTCTCTTCCAACCAGCCTCCATTTCACGTCTTAATATTTAGGGTCCTAAAGCCTGTATTTTGACACGGCATGAATTTAGTAATCAAGGCTATAATACATATGTGATAGGATAACAGAAAACGAAAGGTGGAGATTTAAATGAGGCGGAGATAAAAGAAATGATAGATAACGTGAGATGTCAAGGAAAAGATTGTAATGATTACAATTACAATGACCCTCGACGCATTCTTTCCGGTGTTGGAACAAAATGGGACACAAGTTGTCTCCAAATTTCAGTTGAGTTATGGTTTCTCTTGCTACACAAGACATACAATTTAAATAAAAATGGGTGAAAAGTCTCGAATATTTTAAAGAATTGCAGATAAGGGGCCGATAGAAAGCACCAATTTCTGTAGACTTCTGCTTTTACGTCACGGGAAAGAGAGATGGCATAAACCTCTCAACTATGTCATGCATATATTTGCTACATCTGACTGTGCTAGAGTAAAGTAGCCGAGGGAGTGTTGCTTCTCCAGATATATTATGGGTTGTGTTTCTGATGCATTTATGCAGGTTTACTCCGAGAAAGGTCGCTATCATATGAGGACTGATATATTTAATATCAATTAGATTATCCTGATCTTCCACAAGAAATGATAGACAAAAGGAAATTTAAAACAGGAAAATATAAAAAAAACAATCTCTTTAGTATAATAATTAAATGACTTAATGAGACAGAGATATCTTTGCCTGTAAATATCTGCTGTGTAATATATTTTGATCAGACGTTCAAGAAATTTACTTTTCCCGGTAATATTTTTTTGAGGTCTGTATCATAGTGAAATTCTTTGAATTTTACTATGAATGAAGGTTCTTGTATTTAAAATGGAGGTTCGCCGATATAGCCTTTTATTAAAAATATAATTTAAGATGTAAATCGGGCTAGTTTTTGAATTTGTGCTTTAGTTTTATGATAATCAGATGTCAGTTTGATACTGGTAAAATATGCAAATGGATGTTACTGGCACTACAGAACACTGACTCTTCTAAAATGAGTGGATAAATCCAACGAGAGTGAAAGTTTGTCTGTGGGAAGAAGAGTGGAGTGGAGGATGGCAGCAGAGCGGTCAATAAATGGGAGGAGCTGGTTTATCAATTCCAGAGATTTGATCCTTTATGATTTCTTCTCCAATCAATTATTCAAATACAATCACGAAACAAATAAGAAGATGAATTGAACTTAAGGATATACTTGGCTCAATGATGTTAATAAAATATCTTATATTGATAGAAATGTTCCAAGAAGAGGGCCAAATAACATTTATTCTATTATTTTAACGAGAGTTATAATGAAACTATCGACATCATCCGATACATAATAAAAATAATAATGTGCAATGACAAAAATAACAAAGCTTATTTGCATATCGACCCTTTAACCAAATTATGTCACAGTAGACCATATCAACGATCATAACTTTTGCGAAAAATGTGTTTGTGAGGAAAGTGATAATGGAGTTATAAATTATTCACAAATAGTTGTAGTGATGAGTTAAGGTGTAAATTATGGTACGTGCCATGTAATCTTTGCTCTTAAATCCCAATTCAGTGCCATTTTCAGGAGTGGAGTAGAAATTTGTGTATCTCATTGGTATCCGATGTTTGCGCAACTATGCGAGCTGATTTAATATTGCTAGGGTGTGAAGAGATATTTCCTATAATATACATGAGTGTTTGTGCATCCCTGAAAGCTTTTATAGGGGGTTGTTTCTCGACAATTGTTATAAGACCGCCAAGCGTTCTTATTATCAAACTAATGTTAATATCCCTAGGTGTCGGGCCAAAGGTTTATTAGTTTTACCCTATAACCTTATTTTCATTAAATTACCTCGTTTATTTAGGCCTCTGAACATAAATGTTATTTTTAAGTACGAGACTACAATTCATCGCATCCTTGTCAAAAATCCCCAGCCCCCACCTGGCATTTTTTATTCGATAGGCTGCAACAAATGCCAAAAATCAAATTATGGACAAACCAGGAAACAACTAGATGTGTGGATAAGCAACATCAAGCCAATGTACGTAATCACAGTGAACAATCTGCGCTTTTTCTACATATGTACAATCTTAACCATATCATCAACTTGAACAGTGCCAACCAGTCGTAAAATGCAGTAACTATATTTCGAGAAATATATTAGAATGTATCTCCATTAACGCGTTCACAAATTTCAATTTTATCCCTGGTTTATTCTTGCTAGACTCCATTATCACTACATACATAAAATCTCAAATAAAGTTGTTTCGGGATTTTGTACTCCCTAATTAAGGTTTAGAGGTAGGTAGTCTAATCCCCACTTTCACTATTTAGAGCAATGTTTGTTCAGCCTCCTGTTCATTCCTTGAAAAGTTCTTTAAAAATAAAGACGAAAGCGCTAGGAATCGTTATGCACTTTTCCTTTGTCGGTGTATCTGCATATATATATATATATAATTATATATATTATTTAGTATCCTGGTCAATCCATGATATGTAATGGTGAAATAGAGCTTCTCCCATGAATTCTATTGAAATTTTGTTCATAGAAAATCATCTATTCACTTTGTAAAGCAAAAGATTTCCGTCATTTGTTTTTTTTATCCCTCCTTAGTGGTAAGAAATGTGCTTTGTCAGTCAATTCGCACAATGTGAAGGTTTGAATCCAGTACCAAAAGTTGCATGTAAGGTGATTGATTGTATCTTAACCTTCGATTTCTCACCATTCAAATAGCTTGTAACCCATTTGATTCTATCTTTTTCCTTATGAATTTGGCAGATATTAATTTTAAGTGTGACATGTTCCCAGATAAGCAAAAATGTTATAATAGTAAAATCCAAGCTTGCAGAAATTAGAAATATGTAGGAACGTACTAAACTTTTAAAAATATCGCATATTAATGGAGTCGCACTTAAGGATTAGACGTCTATTTGAATTGAAAAAGATGCAAGTGCCTGATTTTGTGTGAGCTGAGAGTATCAGCTGGTAATAGGTACAAGGGAAAGAGCATATGTAGATGAGACTTTCTTTTCATTCATTCTCTTTTTGTAAGTAGCATAGGGGTGGCATCTACTCACTCCTTTTAACTCCATTTAAAGCAAGAGAGAATATTACCGTGGTTAATTTGCAACAATAAAAGGTTTAATGAAAGAAATAAAAGAACTGCCAGCCTTTTTAAGAAATCACCAAAGAACCTCATCAGGGCATTCAAATAATTTATGACGGGTAAAATATTTCATCTGCAGCTCACTTTCATGTTAAAAGATGAATAGGTGATAAGACTATGAAATATTTGATCCTATGTAACAGAATAATTACGTGTTAATCGAGATAATTATTTTTGGCAACCTTTTTAATTATTGAAAACTCTGCAAACTAATCTGAGATTTACTCGTATGTTAAGAGATGAAATTTGTCATAGGTATATTTGTCTAATATTCTCGACAGTGTACAAACATGGTCGTTCATAATGGTTATGTTTATACTGTAGAAATATTATTAAAATGAATACAAGATAAATATAGATGATTTAGGAAAACACATATAGTAAGATGAAATATAATCGTTATTTTTAACGGAATTGGAGCTCTGGTTGATATTCCATGCAATCATTATCTTGAAGTAGATCAATTTCGCAATAGTTGAACTAAAAGCATAGGACTATGGAAACTAACAGATCAGGTGCTCTGTGTGTCTTATATTTATGGCTAGATTTCCATAGAGGTGGATGAAAGTTAATTATCTAGCATATCTCCATCTCAATTATGCGAATAAATAGTAATTAATTTTCCTCATCCTTATATACTATACCCTCTAACATAGGGCAACGTTACAGCGGTTTCACATATATGAGTTAAATGATTCATGCTAGCCTCTCGAATTAACTAAATATGTATTGTTTGTTTTTATCTTCTCAATCACGTGACAACATTTTAAGGCTTAAACTTTAACATTTGAAACTCTTTTTGACTAAGATCACCTTCCATTTTATCGGAACGGATATCCTCACTATAATATAAAGAAAGTAATTGAGAGATATTTTATGCTTTGTAGACTTCCTCACTCTATCCTGACTTGATCTCTTTTCAAAAAATTGCGATTTCGTGAAACTTTTCCATAATCCCCTATACTATAATAAAGTTTGGTAGTTTGATCACTTCTTGGTTTAGGATTTTTTTTTATTCACAATTTTTGAAGGAGCATGCTCGATAATTTTATGCTTTGAATTATTTTATGACCATGAAAAATCTTGTAAAAAACAATATAGGTCCATATATTGTTATAAGTGAAAGATCGGAATATGTTTTCCTCTATTGTTCCTTGTACTGGTTCTAGAAAACTCTCCTTTTTTACTGAATGCACATAATATAAAGAGATATTGTACTCTCATTATTTTATTTATTTCTACTCCCTCCAAATCTACCTATTCATCGAACATTAGATATGCATATATTATTCAAGTTTCTCCCATCTGTTTTTATTAGAGTTCTTGGTGCCGATTAAGCCGTCTTAAATTCTACTAAAATTAACCATAAGTACCATGTGTATACAGCTTATATGAATAATATAAAGCTTACGTTACGATTAAAACTGAAACTTCATTTCGTTACAACATAACGTGTCATAAATCGCTTTCTGGCACGCTTGACAAACGTGGAAGTTAAACGAGAAATATTTTTATTTATTTATGATCTTTTACCATCTCTTTTGGACTCCAATAAATAAGCGTTTTACTCTACCAAAGGTTGTAGGCAGGTCAGTAGTTGTATACAATTTGAGCATTCGACGGCTTATTGTGAAATGCAAGAATTGAGTAAGATCACTCATTATAAGGTTAGAGACAAACATATATTGCTTTTTCTTTTGCTCTTTGCTACATGAGTAATAATGCCTTTTACATTTTCATATCAAAATAGGTATCTTCGATAATAATTTTATGTAATATAATTATGTTATTATTCTGAATCAATACACTAGTCTTCTCGTATTAAATATTAATCTGGTAACGATTATTGATAAATGATTTTAAATTTACTTCATATTTATTAATGATAAATCCTTAATATTAATTACTACTTAGACAATTTTCCCCAACCAATGAGTCTTTTGGGAGAGCCAAATGGAACTTTCCACTTTTCAGTCCCATAGGGGTAGGTAGGAAAAATTCAATCATCACCCTTTTCCATTTTGATAGGTGATAAAAAAAGAATCCATTTGATCTTCTTACTTCCTCTCTTGAATCAATGTTTCCTTTAAAAAAATGCTGGCACTTCTGTTTTTCCCTCGCTAGAAACTAATTATAAATAATGCTTTTCTGTGATATGGTTATTTATTTTTCCTTTTCATCCAATCCATCACCAAAAAGGGATCACATGGATCGACATTGTTTCGAATCATTTTTACTTCGCGAAGTTTTCGTTCAAAATATATATAATTTTAGTTGTAAAAATTTCGTAATTTAATGTTTACTATAATTATTTGAAATTAATTACATACAAACCCGAGTATGTTTGTGTACATGTAATTTTTCAAAATTGGATAAATTATGCATACTCAATGGAATGTGTTCCTATCTGAGATCCAGTAGCTATTATATAAAATTATAAAAAGGTACCTCATTTGAAACAAAAGTAGTGAAGTGGATGACGAAAATAAAGGTGAAAGGTACAAGTGATAGAGAAAGAAAAATAAAGAGAGAGTGAGTTACTCGGTATAGATAGGGAGGTCAGGGTGCGTCTACGGATCTAAAATTGAATGAGTCTACGGGAAGGAATGCGAGTGTATAGAAAGAGAGGGACTGAGAGAATAGAGTGGGACCAACGAGTCTTGGACAGATATTGAAGAGTGAAAATAAATTTACAAAGTAGTGAAAAGGGGATTTAGATAGCATGAATAGACATTTGAGGAGAGTATTTTGGATGTGAGGAACGAAAGAGCCTGCGACTCTCGAGAGTCAGCCTCTTTTTTCAAAGGAAATCAAGTCCTTTTTTGTGATGAGTAAATACGAAATGAGCTTCAAATCATTAGAATTTGACCTAAGAATTGGAAACTTAAATATCCTTCAAAATACGCATATAAATCTAATTTTATCTATATTATTATTTTCAATATTTTTATTTTCTCCTGGCTAAATTAACGTATATACCAAATAATTAGATACATGATCATTTTCTCTACATATTAACATTTCTTCATATAACTTCTGATAATAATGATCTCGTTGGATACGCAGTACCTTTTCTATTAAATTTTTTGGTAGATAATTCGATTTTTAAAAGCTAGGCCTTAAAATCTTATTTACTCGAAAATCTGTACATCAATGCTACAAATCATATTCCGGAATTTAAATTAAAAACAGAAAGAGGTTAGGTTGATAGTAGAAATGTATATGTCGTTTGTTAAGCCAGAAATATCTTATTTGCTTCAAATCGTTGGTTTGGTTCAAATCAACAGAACTATGGCACCTCAGTTTCTAATTGAGGCTGAGAACAAACTTTCTAAAATATAAATAAACGACAAAATATTCGCTTAAGGAAACAATCATCATTCATAAGGATTTCTAAGTGCATTGGAAAGATAGCTTTTTATGGAACAATCCGAGAAAAATTAGAATGCTATTTGCTACCAATAAAACATAGAGACGATAACAAAATACTAGCACAGCATCTTATAGATACAAATATATAAACGAGTCAACGGTAGTGTAAAACAAAAGTTCTAATCCGGCCATGTGTTTGACAAATTGCGATAAGGTAAAATGAAATTTAGACGAAAAGGGAGCTAATTTGGACAGCAACACTAGAAGAAGAGTTAATTTAACAAATTAAATGCTGAAGATAGCAAACTCGAGGATTTCCTCATTTATGTTCACCAGAAGTTTGCACTCAGCTTTAAATCTCAGATCGAAGGCTTAAGAAGTTTGTCTCCTGGCAATTTTTATTTAAATCAAATCGGTTCCGTGGAACAATGATCTACATGGCTACATCCATCGCTTCTAAGTAAAAAGTAATTTCTATATAAATACCTAATAATTGCCGTGAATGTTTTTGTATAGAAAGTATAAAATTCTTCGCCCAACACGGATTTCCCGACATGGCATCCTTTTCCTCCTAAATTTCATAAATATGTGGCAAATATTTATGATTTATACGCATGTACATTTTCAGAGCACTGTTACCGAATTCGTACTAACTCTATTTCTAGAGAGTCTGAATGGACAGTTGTTCCCTATTCTCGTGTGATTTGTGCAAGAAGTGCAGACTACGAATAGTAAAGTACAGAACTACAAGGTAACAACGAGTGCTTAAAGATACTTCCAAAATACTTACATAAATGTGAAGAGCTCTTACTGGATCTTAGTAATGATAAACTTAGAGCTAAGATAATCGCTCTCCAAAAAAAGATAAGGAAACTTTATAACAATAAATATGGTAAACCATATAATAGATAAGTCCCCTAAAGTAGGCGAATAAAGATCTCCAATCATATATTTCCTAGTAACTGTCATTTTCGTACGTATTTCCTTATGGTGTGCTTAACTAAATAATTTTTTCTTTATGTTAACTCGAGAAACTTTAGCACTATTTCTAAAAGATACAAAAGACACGAAAATAATGTTTTACGTTAAATAATTATAAAAATCTGTGTAAAGGAGTGGCGGTAATAATTACAATGCAATATTCTATATATATTCAATTTAAAGCAAATGAATGAAGGATTTAATAGAGGATTTGTGAATTAGCCATTGGAATGAGAGTTATGGTGTCATTTGGAAACTATTAAAGCAAGGTTTTCAAGACGTCACCATATCAACTAATCACATATTGAACCTTATCCATCTAAATAAATTAGAGCATATAGAAAAACAATTAAAATGATGAATTCGTTTTATTTGTGCGAAAATTAATACATCTTTAAATAAGCCAACCAATATAAGATAAACCAAGCTTCCAAAATTTCTATTTTAATTTATTAAACGCTTAAATTTTGAACCAATTTTATAAAAAAATACTGAGGAAACTTCCTTATTAATTGCCGTGCGTATAATTAAATAACAATTGTACGAATCTATAATAATACAAGACATTGTGAAATAAATTAATGTAAGTACAAGGCATAAATAAATGTTATCAAATCTACCAAATTTAATTCCATATCTATCGATTTTTTGCCTCGTGGTATGCGGCCTATTTATATTTAAGAGAAATTGAAATCTACTTCAGGATAAAAAGAGGAACACCCGAAAACTTTCCAATTTCATGCCAAAATAAAGAAAACTGATTCCAGCGTAGAAGATTTTTTTTACCCCAAATAATCCCTGATGTCCTTTACGATGCCTCAAATTAAGAAAGATAGCGTTTAATCAAGAAAGAAAATACTCCTTTGGAGTCAGTGCCTCACACATGTGGCACTCTCCAAAGTATCGAATCTGTAGCCATCAAACCGAACCAAAATCCCTATCTGGCTACCCACGAGTGGTATCAAAACTCGGGCGACAGATCACCCTTGCTAACCAAACCTTTCACTAAAGGGCAACGACGCCTACCAATTTGCCATTAAATTCAGATTTTTTAAATATAGCATGTAATAGGAAAATCAAGAGATATATCATCACATATTTAATTTAAAGTGACTAAAATACGTTGGAAATTGTCACTAATTCCTTCTTTTGTCCATCTCTGCAAACAACTGCTGCTTTATAAGATCTATTCGCAGGAAGATAACCAGCTCACCCGATCTTTGGCCGAAAGAGTAACCGTCCTTCTTCAACAACATTGCAGTCGTCAGATGAACACTTAAAAAAATAAAAAAATAACCACCGATATATCTATGCTTCTGAGTTTCGAGCTTCAGATTGTCTTGACAAACACATCATCGTCAATGTCAATTTATCGATTTCTTTTAAACAAAGAACGGGTGAATTGTGCAAACATATCTGTAAAATAGTGTCCAATGGTCACAGAACTTCAAGAACAAAGCATGTAAACAGGTACATAACCATCTAGCAGAGCTGAAGTTCTCACTGTTTGGAGAAAAAATAGTATCTAAAATCTCCTTCGAAGGTTGCACGATACCTTTTTCCTTTCCGGGTGAGTAAAGGTGGTTGTGGATAACTGTCATGTGACACCTCTACATCAGCGATTTTGCGACCAGAGTGAACAACTAGCTGATGTTTTGTCACTTTTGTTTGTTGGGACTTTAAAACAGCAATCTCTGTTTTATTGCATAGTTTGGGAGGCAGAGCATTGAACAAGTTCTGCCCAGAGAGCGGTATTCGAGCTGTGAATGCTTTTTCCTTTGACCTGACTCGCTTATGAACAAATGCTGTGTATCTTTTCACTCCGATGTCCTTCACGTTTCTTACAATGTCTAACACATCTTCGAGCATGGAGAATGATTACTCTTAGTCCAGTAGATCCCAAATTAACCTACAAAAATGGGTTTTTCAGATACTCAAAGGGATCCACTAGTGCCACTACTTCAGTCTGAATAAAGGAAATTTAAATTTACCAACAATGCATATCGATGAAATTCATAAATCTATCTTTCAACTTGTAATATAAGAGAAAATTACCTTATAGACATCTTGAAGCTTTTGATACTGTTGATTGAGATTCTGTTAATCTGACTCTTTTGTGCCCTCAAATTCCTGAATTAGGCGGGCTAGTCAAGGGTGAACAACCTGCTCTCAACGAAATGATTGTGTCATTTAGGTTCACTATGACGCCATCGTGATTTTTGTGACAATCAATGAGTTGCTTATTCATATGGTGATTTGGGATCTTGGAGAATGCTCATCTGACTTTTGTGCCATGAAGTGACCACTATGGAACTGTACAAACAGTGTAGCAAGTTGTTATTCTAGTGATGCAATATGTGCAAGTTCCAGTCCTATTAGGTATGATCCAGAGCAAATAAATACACATGGCATCAGAGAATCAAGTGGTTCCATTTATATTTCCATCTGCTACTCTTGATTCGTCAAACTCTGATGCTATTAAAGGATGAATGTCATAGATATAATCATCTGAACTGCATAAACACCAAAATAAATTTTTCAGTGTTAAAATATGGAAAGTCACAATCACGACACCAAATGTCACAGTAAGAAAAAACTAGAGTTTTTTTTTTACCCTGGTAATTTTGTAATTGGATTCCTCCATCAGGTTCATTTTGACACCAATTTTGTCATTATAACTATAACAAAAGCAAATATATTGTGTCTGGTGTATTGGCGCATTCGGTGGCTATTTGAAAAAAAGATATATGAATTTCAGATACAAAATGTGATTCTTGTGTCGTTAGATAAATTTATATTCATAGCCGATACTTACTTTTATATCAAAGGTGACCTTTGCATAATGAGATGAAGTCTTAAGCCTATTTCGTGCGCTTAATCTCTCTACTACCAGTAGAAGACAGCGTTCTTTATATAAGCATGCCTTGAAGTGAGGTGCTGTTTTTAATGTACTCAGAAGGAAGAGGGAAAAAATATTTATAAACCGCTGCCCTTAAATCGGCTGTTGCCCTCTGTCGAATGAAAAGCGACTGTAAGTTTGTGACTTTGGGATACGCCTGGCAGCTGAGCCTTGTATGCAAAAAACTAGAAATTCTCCGAAAGGTGTTTAAAGTGACCCATTCAAGCATGGATTTCGCCTGTTGAGGTCCAAGGCGTAATTAGAGCTATCGCAGGGAAAGAAAATTCGAGGAGAAACTCGGCCGTTTACACTAACCGTTCCCAAAAATGTTTGAAGGTATCTACCCAAGACTTGCTGTACAATGGTGATGGTGGAAGGAGTAGAATGATGCATTAACGTTGAAATCCCACTTTCTGCAAGCTTTTCCTGCGTCAGCAGCAGCTGTCTTAGACGATGGCGCTAAGGGGTGGCTGTACTTGTCCTAGCCTTCTAGAGAGACATGTGACCATGTAGCCAAACGAGGATACGATTAAAGGGGACATAATGCGAGCTTAATTCACATTACTGCTAACACCTTCATTGATCTCGCATCTAGATTAGTACTGCTCGATCCCTTACTTAAGGTCGTTTGAATGGTAAAGGATTAAAGGTATGCGTAATCATTCGACCAAAGAGCATGACTTTTAATTGGATGATTGCAAGGAAAGATAGCCGACTGAGATTTATTACAGAAAATAATTCATTTAACTATATATTAAGTGAATACGCTAAATATGTAATTTCCTAACACATAGAAATGGAATTATTACTTTCAGTGCCAATTGCAAATTGGAATAATTTCTATTTAATGGACTGTATTTAATATTCTACATATCTTCCGTAATTTCTCTTTATCTCCCTCATATTCCTCCTACCAACAAAATTTTCCATATATCTCCCTATTCTGATTCTTACTTTCTGCTCTTTCTCTATTTCCCCTTTTTCCGCTATATCTCTCTAATTTCCTCTCTTTTAACTATGTCCTATAATATCTGTATAGTTTTTTATTTTCTCTCTTTTTTATACTTTCCTCTATCACCCAATATCATCTCTTTTTCCCTTGTTCTTTTCGATTTTCCTTTCCACACTTTATTTCCTTAACACTCCTATCATTCTCAATATTTTCCCATATACCTCAGTATTCAAACTCAATCTCCCTACTTTATTTTACTTTCCTAGTTTCCGTATATTACAATATTTTCCTTCCATCTTTTTATTTTCCATCTATCATACTACTGTCTCCACTATCTTTCTCTTTTATCTCTCTCTCTCTCTTTTCCCTCTTACTATTTTCTTTCTATGAATCCATTTTTCCACCCCGTATATCTCTCAAACTCCTCTATTTTAGACCTATATCGTTTTACCAACATCTCTCCCTCATCCCTAAATCTCTATTTTCCTTCTCCATCTATATTTCCATTCGATCTCTCAAACTTCACTTTCAGCTTGATAAATCTCGATCCGTTTTCCCCCCTTTCTATTTTTACCCTAACTATTTCCATAAGATCCTCTATTATCAATCGCTCTCTCCAGTTTATTTTTTTCTCAATTTGCTTTATATATCAATTTATCCTCTAACACCATATTTTTCTATCTTCATTTCCCAAATATATATATATATATATATATATATATATATATATGAAATGAATAACTCACAAAGTAGCACGTGAGCTTCGCAATGAATGTAATGTCACGCAGGAAAAATGAAAAGGTGCCTCCAAGTACTTTCGATCTTTATTCAGTTCCTTTTCAAAATGAACTTAATAAATTTCGAAAGTACTTGGAAGCACCTTTTCATCTTTTCTGCAGAAAATTGTATTTATATATATATATATATATATATATATATATATATATATATATATATATATATATATATATAGATAGATATATAGATATATAGATATATATATGGGTGAGAATGGAAGGAGGAAGTAAAAACTCGGAAAATACACTGAAGTTCTTTATTGACGTTTCGCTTGTTGGATTCTTCAGAATTAAACTAAACGAAGAATGCGAGATCGCTCCATATATATGCAGCAGATTTATCCCAAGTCACTCTGGCTCGACCCTTCTTTGGTTGGATTGTCCAGCTTTAATCTTTCCGCTTCGAGTCTAATGAACCGTCTCGCTCCATTAGCCAGTCGAAAGAATCCGTCTCGGTGATTAGTTGACCTGTCGGAAACGATATATGCAGCCTCAATTATCCTCTTCTCTCTTTTCGCCAACCCTTTATGGATAACTCTAATCTTATCCCAATTAGGCAAGTGACCGTATTCATCGATATTGACCAGCATAGCATTCGAGGGTCTATGAACTCTGACGTCTCTTCTATGTTCACTAATTCTGGTTCTAATTTCTCTACCCGATTTGCCATAGTAACTTTGATCGCATCTCCCCCTTATTTGTTTTGGCTGTCTAATTCTTGTACTTTACTAAGTCTCTAATTCTAGTCCCTCCGAATTAGCTACCAAAATAACTGCATTCTCAAGAGATCAGTTATTTGTACACGCCGCCCTAGAGTATGGGGCAGATAAGTATCTTATCTCTTTTAACCCTTCGTTGTGGGCATATTATCCTCGACCGCATCAGTGACTTTACTCGTTCTATCCCTCTCTTCTATTTTTATTTCTTTATTTCGTAATTTTATTAATAGACCCTCTGGATACTTTAGTTTTATGAAAGCTTTCTTTATGTAATCGAATTCATCGCTTAAAATGTTTTTGCTGCAAATACGAATAGCCCTTAGATAAAACCCGATGACTAACCGGGGCTTCGTTTTCATATCGTGTCCAGACAAATAATGAATACCATCGTCCCTATTTGTAGGTTTTCTGTACACGAAGAACTCCACCCTACCCCAATCCCTATTGATCAACGTGTCTAGGAAAGGGATTTTGTTGTTCTCTTCCTCTTCCGCGGTAAACTGTGTATTTTCATCCACCTCGTTCAGCCGCTTCAATTTATTGATTACATTAGTATCGGCTGAAATTATGGCCAGGCAATCGTCTACGTATCTTACCCATATGGAATCCCTCCCCATAACCCCCATTAATTTATCGTTCTCTAAGAATTCCATGAATAGGCATGCCATGACGGTATTTAGAGGCGATCCCATAGCTAGTTTTCTGTGTTGTCTATATTCCTCTCCCTCAAAGGTGAATGCTCCAAACCTTACACATAATGAAACTAGTTCAATAAAGTCCCTTTTATTAATGGCTAGACAGAAGCTTTATTCGAGGAATTTTGTTTTGCTACAATAATATGGCAGAAGAGTAAAATTATGCTTTACCGAAAAGATTTATGAATGTGTTACAGGGTCTGGACGAATGCAAAGAAATTATAATAACACAAGCAGCCAAAGGAGGGGGGTGGTATTATTAGACAGATCAGCTTATTTGGAAAAAATGAACGACCTGCTGAACGACAGGAGTACGTACATGAAGAAATGCTTAGGTAGTGCCGATAGGGAGGCCACTTTACTCAAAAAACGGGTAAGAAAAATACTTAAAAACCAAGCAGGGCAAAAAACTGATCAATCTCATTAAGGAGAATCTGACAGCCCCAAGAATAAAGGGGCTTTCAAAAACCCACAAACAAGGCGTGCCACTTAGACCACTTAGACCAATGACGTCTTGCCTATTGGCTTCTTCAGAATTAAAATAAACGAATAATGCGAGATCGCTCCATATATATGCAGCAGATTTATCCCGGGTCAAACTGGCTCGACCCTCGTAGTCTTCTTTGGTTGGAATTGTCCAGCTTTAATCTTCCCGCTTCGGGTCTGATAAACAGTGTCGCTCCATTAGCCAGCCGAAAGAATCCGTCTCGGTGATTATTTGACCTATATCTAGCCTCAATTATCTTTCTCTCTTTTTTTGCCAACCCTTTGTCGATAACTCTAATCCCATCCTAATTTGGCAAGTGACCGTATTCATCGATATGGACCGCCATGGCCATCGAGTTTCTATGAGCTCTGACGTCTCTTCTATGTTCACTAATCCTGGTTCTAATGTCTCTACCCGATTCGCCATAGTAACTGTGGTCGCATCTCCCCCTTATCTGTTTTTGCTGTCGAATTCTTGTGCCTTACTAAGTCTCTAATTCTAGTCCCTCTGAATTGGCTACCAAAATAACTGCATTCTTAAGAGATCCGTTAATCATACACGCCGCCCTAGAGTATGGGGCAGATAAGTATCTTATCTCTTTTAACCCTTCGTTGTGGGCATATTATCCTCAACCGCATCAGTGACATTACTTGTTCTATCCCTCTCTTCTATTTTTATTTCTTTATTTCGTAATTTTATTAATAGACCCTCTGGATACTTCAGTTTTATGAAAGCTTTCTTTATGTAATCGAATTCATCGCTTAAAAAGTTTTGGCAAGCGGGCGGTTGCTATTTCGAATGAGTTGTTTTAGGCTCGCTAAAAATGGCAAACTGGAACTTGATATTCCCTGGTTGTAACTAGGGCGTTCCACAGGGGGCTATAGGAAGCAGGCGGTACCATTTTGTGCAATCTACTAACTCCACCAACTGTTACAATTTTCCATATTTGTCAATGTGTGTTTAGAATAGATAACCAAGAATTTGTTTAATTCCCCGTTTTCTCTTCAAAAAAGCAAGAGATATTTAAGTGTAAGATTGCTATTTCGAATGAGCTTTATGGGGCTTGCTAGAAATGACATACTGAAACTTGACATTCCCTAGTTGTCCCTAGGGCGTTCTCCATGGAGTTATAGGAAGCGGGCGGTATCATTTTGTGCTATCTAACACTTCCCACCCAAATGTACACATTAAGAATTTGGGTTAAAAAAACATAAAATAATACTTCCATTCTTTTATTTTGACTTTTACAGACTTTCTTTCAGTACTTTGTCCCGTTACCCTTCTACTTGATGACCGTCTCGACCCTTTTGAGCATGGACGTGGCCAGGTTGGCAAACTAGTAGGCGTCTATGGTCCCCTACACTTCTTCAAGGCGTTCTTCAGGTTGATGTTTGACGTCCGTGCCTTCGCGATTGCATTTTTGAACATATTCCAGACGTTTTCAATCGGGTTTATGTCTGGGGAATTGCTCAGCCAGTCCAACACACTAATAATATTTCCTGTTAGAAAGTTTATCAGAGTTTTGGTCCTGCGGGCAGGGGCACCATCGTGCATTAAATTTACCCTTGAAATTGAGGAAAGTGGGACTCTTCCTTTTCTTGACTTTTCAATACATAGGACGCCGTCAGGTTTTAAATTCTCTGTTTATCGCAAACCGTCCAACTGCAGTTCATATATTCACTTTTATTCTTATCACAGTGTTAAAATTAAGTGGTCTGTATTTACTTCTACGTTTATGCATGCATTACGCATTGTTAGTCCGGAATTTTTAAATAAGGAATTGTCCAATATCTTTGAAATAGGTAAAAAACTTTGTTACCCTTGTCAATTTTGACATACGTCATTAAACTTCTCTCAGAGAACTATCTATAGAATTAATATCCCACTGGTTTTCAATTACAAAAATTGTCTTGCGATACTTTGAACCATTGTTTTGTCCCACCAGTATTTTTAGGCAACTTAGTATCTCTGTAAATTTTAAATATGAATCCACTTTATATAAAATGTTAGTCCATAATAATACAAGGAAAAAAGTTGGAGTATATTATATAGAATGTTCTATTTGCAATTTACCTTACTTCTGGAAAACTGGTAAATCTTTATCTACTAGAATTTACCAACATAAGTATAATATTAGAAGAGGTGAAATAAACAGCGCTTTATTTTTACATTTCCCGGAAAATAACCAGCCCATTGACTGGGACTCAGCAAAATTCATTTATCATCCTGCTGATTTCACAAAAAGAAATATTGTCGAGTGTTTATTAATTGGCATCCTACCTAATATAAATATTTCCCCTGGCTTATTTAAATTCGACCCTGTTTTAAAAAAACTTGTACTAAATGAAATAACTTTATAATGCAGCCTGTTGTCACTCTTTATTTGTGTAATATCATTCGCATTGCCTCCCCCATCACGTGTCTCTGTTACGATCGTGGATTAACACTTATCCCAAAATGTTATCGTTCTAATGATAATCCTTTAAAACGTTTTTTGTTTTTTCACACACCATTTTCATTCATATACAAGGCGTTGTTTTGTAAATATCGTTTTAAGGATGCATATGTCTGTTATTAGTTGCCTATTGTTCTTTTTATTGGTATTTTTCTGTCTTGTTTTCGTGTTTTTCCATTGGATTGTACTATTTGATGGGCGTTTCCTTCTTATCTCTGTACCCTATATAAGGTTGGCTTCTCCATTTTCATTCTATTCCTTTAAAATGAACTTGCAAATATAGTTCGAAAGTGCTTGGATTCATTTTTTCATTATATATATATATATATATATATATATATATATATATATATATATATATATATATGTTTTGAAAGGCAGAAAATAAATATGGCGAAAGCCCTGTGGTGGTTGCTTCCACCACCGGCAATCAACAGACCCGGGTTCGAGTCCCAGCCAGGTATTTTAAACTTTTTTCCACTGGCGTTATTTCTGTCTTATCGGTTAAGGATTGCCTTTATTGTGCCGCCCTCTGCTCTCTTTGATTCTAGTGTTCTTGTAATGTCCCTTTCCCTTGCCTCTAAAATAACTTCTGTTTCTTGTCTCATTGCTCATTCGCGTCCAAGTTCTCTTTCTCTTCTATATATATATATATATATATATATATATATATATATATATATATATATATATATATAGATAGAGAGAGAGAGAGAGAGAGAGATAGAGAGAAAGAGAGAGGACAGGGGAAAAGAGGCAGGGAAAGCAAAGGGTATAGAGATACAGAATGAGAGCGATAGCGTGTAAAATATTGTGAAAGAGAGAAATATAAGGCAAATGTTAGTTACAGAAAAATAGTGACAGAAGGGAAGGGAGTGATAAAAAGTAACGTACAGACAAATTTTGACAAAATGAAGGCCAGAATGAGAAAGGGAACGAAATAAAAAGAGAGGGTGATAAAGAGCGATTTATTTATAGAGGAAAATAAAGCGAGGGAGTCTTCAAGACAGAGATAGGAAGGAGGAGAGAGAATAGACGTAAGAAAAATGAGAGAGAGAATTAAATCAAAGAAAAAGAGTTGGAGATAAAGGGAGAGACAGAACCTGAGAAAGAGAGAGAGAGTGAAAGAAGAAAATATATAGAGATGGCTGAAAAGCAAGATAAAAAGAGAGTAAAATAGAGAGAGAAAAGGATAGAGGGAGCAAATTATTTTAAGAAATTTCTAAAATTATTGCGTAAGAGAAGCTCATTTAATTCGGAGGAAAACATTTCCTCTGCCAAATATAATAGTTTAATACACCACCTCCGAGCTTGATTCAATTTTCTACTACAGTTAGCAAAAAAATAATCATCCTATAATATTTTTGTTGTCCGCATATGTATAATTTGGCAGATAAAATTCTGGAACCATATCTCTTTTATGTACTTGATTGCCTAAATTGAAGTTAGATGTTTTTCGCTAGATATACTACCATGATTATAATGGGATCAAAACAAATCCCCTCCTAATTTATTACTAAGTCGTATTTAATTTCAAAATTTGTTATGGGACGTATTGCATTACATAGGTAATTACCTCAGCTAAGAAGGAATTAATGTAGGTGATATAATTAAATATACATTGTTCAATTAATTCAAACTTGTCATACGGTGGAATTTATTTTCTGAAAGACTCCTTTAAGCTATGCCGCAGTTATTTCCACCAAAACAATTTGGCTAAAAGACAAATAGGTTTACTTCTTTTCGGAAATGAAAAATTGCGGTAAATTGGAAAAAGATTCATGAAAAATGGTAATAAAATGTTCAAACTGGCGATATGAACATTTAAATTTTGAATATAACAAAAGGATCGATAAAAGAAGAGAAAAATCCTAAATTAATTCTGATTTTCATTTAGGTATTATATAGTATATATATAGCAAGCCAAGAATTGTGAGGAAATGAGTTTGAACATGTAATGATTTTTGAGAGAAATTTTATAGTTCCACCGGGAAAAGGTTTGGCAAAATATATGATTTAGATTGTAGCCCTTTGGGACGATTCGAACTAATTTAAGAATCCATGGCAACATGCCTGGACAGGCACCTCTTTCGAGTTTCAATTCCGTTTTTATTTGTTAAATATAAATTAAAGTAGCATTAAATAAAACCATCCATTTCAAATAACCTTATGTTAAGAACTTTATTAATTCGTGAAACAACAGCACATAATTATTTGTGACTATTGCACTGGCTAAAGGATCATTTGTCTATAAAGTCAACTTACTAATAATAATAAATGCCTAATCTTAATAATAAGAAACTAAAAAGATAGATCACTCTTTGAACTACTAACATTTCGCTGAGAGCTTAACAAGAAGACTTATGCACAATGGATATGCCAAAACAAGGACGTCACCGTTCTTTTTCTTCAAAACCGTTTGGTCTGAGACCACGAGATAATGTTAGGCTCCCACAGTGATAAGAAATTCCCTGCGACGACCTTGGTATTCGAATGGGAGCACAGCTCGAAAGTTGAAATAGCTCAATAGTTCTGAAAGAAGTAAAACCTAATGTACCAAACGATCGAAGAGACAGACAGGTGAAGGGGGAGTTATGACTGAAGAGAGTAAGAAAAGAAATAAGAAAAACAGATAGGAAGGGCATATTGCTGAGAAAACTTCATCAACATATAGAGTAGGCCCACGAAAACGACACTAAAATCACAAAAAACATTTGTGTAAATAGAGAACAGAATTTTAATTTCCCGTTAATCAAGAGTAAATAATCTACTGGAACTAACGGGGTGATTATAATTCTCTAAGAAAATAATGAAGGAAGTGAAAAAGGGTAGAGACATTGAACAAAGTGAAGGATGAAAAAGGAATATAAAACCTCGGTAACTCTTGGTACTGAAATAAGGAGCCACCTATATTACAAACCTCCTGAGACAAGTAAGCTTTTGGTTGAGTTACTTAGATGTATGAACCCCTGTGGGTTAATGCAAATAGATTGACAATTCTTCAAATATGCTAACCATATGTCGAGTTTTTGTCCTCCAGAGCCTCTGCTCACGAGATAATATAGGGTATTTTTCTGTTTTTCATACCCTATAAGTTCCATATTTTTGCTGTTCTTCCCCTTGCTCATGTCCCATTGATCATCACGAATATTTATAAAGGAAAAATCTTCCTTGCCGGGGTGGGTCTCTAGAAATGAAAACCCAAGCCCTCCGTAGATATAGCTTCTCCTCTCCGCCCACTCTCTGCCACATTTGCTATACCTACACTTTTAACGCTCTTGCAAACCCATCAAAAATTTTATTTTTATAATTGCAATTAAAATGAAAACTAGTGTAAATAAATAAATTGACTCTCAAAAAATACTGAAGAGGAAGTCAAATGAAGAAAATAAATGGTGAATGCCAAAATTAAAAATGCTATTTAGTACCTATTTTGTGAGAAAAACAAGAAACACAAAGAAACAATGTACACAACTTAAATACTTATGCCTCCGAATGAGTCAGAATAAAAAATGAAACAAAATTATAAAATGCGCTCAGAAACTTGATATAAAATGACCAAATAGTTTCGATCTTTCAAAAGAGTATCTTTAAACAAATATCATCAAGATTTAATGGAGCATGATTGTTTACTGTTTCTGTTGGCGTTTCTTGTCAACCTGCAGTAAAATGCAACTGGGACTGTTTCTGATTCTAGATAATTCGCCCGTGCACAGATGGAAGAAGGCATGTAGAGGTAACATGAAAAATTGTTAACGGATCAATGCTGATTCTTGAACTCATAATAAATTTAAAGATTTCCAGTGCAATTTAACTAAAAGATATAAAGTGCAAATTTATATTAATTTAATATTTAACAAGAGGGAAAGTCCCTCCAAAGACCTGCGGTGTTTTGTGACAAGATGATAAATGGTTATTAAATTAATGGTTTCCCATGGTGTAAATCACTTACAAGGGCCTTTGCGTGGCTAAATGGTTAAATAAGGCTTCTGCCACTAGATGGCGCTCTTTAGACCCGTGGTATAAAGGGCATGACGTAAGAGCTTGGTCTACGAGATAAATGTGATGGTCCCAATAGAGGAAGAAGAAGTTATAGTGGCTTATAGTTAAATCCATGAAACAAAGAGGCATCTTGAACAGGCAAGGTCAACCGAGCATCACATATAACTACCAGATATAACCCAAAGGATCACCGTGCATCTAAAGATCTTTGGGTTTGGTATATGGGCGCTGCCCGACGAATTCACTGCCTTTGAATTTCGTCGGGCTAGGGCTAGGTTTCGGTATATTTCGAAGCACGCGCGCCGCTGTTCTTAGCGGGCATACGTGTCTTCACTTAAAGGGAAGACCTCTCTCTAACAGAGGGGTGAAAGCGAGTCGAAAGTATTCGGATCAAGTTCTAGCAGGACTCCCTTCCCATTCTCCAGGAGAATGGGACCGCAATCTGAGACCCCGCGTCCATGGCGGAGTCTTTTGCGACCACTTTCTCTGCATCTTCAAACCGTGATGCTGCTCGGACAGCATTCAATGCGCGTCATGATATCGCGGAAGGCCGCTGGCTGGACTTTACCTCTAAAGACTTAGAACCCTTCAATGACAGGTTTACTCTGAGTGAGTTGCGTTCCGCTCTTGCTTTGTGCGCTGACAACGCACATTGTCAGGATGATGTTGCGTGCGCCATGCTTCGACACCTGGGCGAGCGATGCATGGCCTTTTTGTTAAATTTGTTCTAGTGGGTCTCCTCCCAGATTCCTGGCAAAACGATACTATGTTCGCCTTTTGCAAACCGAGGAGAGATCGCTCTACCCCTTGCCGGTTTCCGCCCAATCTCTCTAACCTCTTGCGTGGGCAAGTTGATAGAGAAATTTGTAAATGTTAGACTAGCCTTTTTTCTTGACAACGGAGGCCATCCGTCTTCTGCACAGTGCGACTTGCGCAAGTTACACTCCACGTCGGATGCTCTGCTCTGACTGAAAAATGCCGTCTGCAAGGCCTCCCTTCGTAGACAGCACTACGCCACGGTGTTTTTTCAATCTGGAGAAGGCCTATGATACCGCATGGCGATACGGTATCATAGAGACTCTCCACACGATAGGGGCGAGAGGACTCCTCCCAATTATTGTATGTAAATTTTTACGAGATCGTCGATTCCTCGTATGGGTAGGGTGGAGGCCTCTCCGGCCCAATTGAAAAGAAAGACGGTGTCCCACAGGGAAGTGGTCTCAGTATCAAAAACTTTGCCATGGGCATCAACAGCATCACTTCGGTGTTGTCGAAAGATGTTCTCGCTATGCTCTACGTGGACGACCTTTCGATCTCTTTTGGCGCGGGCCAGATGCCAACTCTGGAGCATGGACTCCACAATGCATTGAACCGCTTCTCTCGCTATGCCGAAGATCACAGATTTCTGTTTTTTTTTGGCTAAGACTAAGGTGGTACACTTCTTCCGTCATCTACGACTCCACCTTGACCCAGACTTGTTTCTTAATAGGGTACGCCTGGAAGTGGTTGAATCGCACTGTTTCTATGGTCTTGTATTCGACCGACGTGAGAGGCTCATATTCGCAGCCTTAGGGTCTATTGTACCCACGTCATGGATATTCTTCGTTCTGTGACGTTCAGCACTCGGGCGCTGATAGGGCTACTGCCTTACTTTTTTAGCGATCCTTTGTTCGTTCGAAGCTCGACTGCGGATGTGAGATTTATGCATCTGCATCTGAGCGTGTTTGCGAAAGGTAGACTTGTCTCACCACACCGGCCTTGGCCTGGCGATCGGTGCCTTCCGCACTTCCCATTTGAGAGCCTATTTGTCGATGCTGGAGGATGCCACTCGATCTACGCCGGGTACAGTAAATTATTCTCTTGTATGCGCAGCCTGGCGTCTCCCTCAGACGCCAACAACTTTCACTGCATCTGCAGCTGATTTTGACGGTGCCTATGCCGCTGAGAGACGCCAGTCATACTCTAAGCCCTTTGGGTTTAGGTTAATATACTCTTTCGAGAGCGAGTTATTACCCGCGGGCCAGTGCACCCCTCGTTCTTCCCAGAACGACACCCTGGAGGGTACCACCTTTGGGAGCAAATGCTCCCCTCTCTAACCCGACTAGAGACACTGCTCCTAATGGGATTTGTGTTGTTCTGAGGGGGGATGGACACATGGAGCACTCCCCCCCCCCCCACGAGATAGACATAGTCCATGAATCAACCCAGCTCCAGACAGTAGGACCTTTCATGGGGGCAAATCTGGGCTCGGCGCCAAGCACCAGAGTCCGCTCCTGTGCAAGGTCCCCCTCATGCTTCTCGGGTCTCCAAGGCAGTACTAGGAGTGCAAGGATCTCCTCCACCAGCTGGTATAGCTCTAGGGCCGGTGGTGCCCCTTTTTTCTGCCCAGGACGTCACTCTAGAGGGTATCCTCACCTTTGGCTATTTGTCGCCACGCCTCTGCTCCCAAATCTTTTACAGCGCCAGGAATATTGCGTTAGACCTTTTTGGAGCACACCTCGTGTCACGCTGGAACGGTGCCAGTGTATATGGATGGCTCCAAATCCCAACGGGAGGTCGGCTTTCACGTCGTATCCCCTCAGTTTGAAGTCAGCGGGGCTCCGCCAGGCGCTGCGTCTGTCTTCACTGCCGAGCTGGTGGCAATACACCACTAGGTACGGGAAATTATGAGACGTGCCCGGTTCGGAGACAGGATTGTGATTTATAGTGACTCACACAGTGCCCTGAGTGCTCTCGGAGCATTGAAATCTCCACATCCCCTGGTTCGAAATATCTGTGACGCGACAGTTTAGGCAAGCCGGGTGGATGTCGAGATTATCTTCTGCTAGGTTCCTGGACATGTAGGAATTGCGTGGAATGAGTGCAATGGTGAGGGCGCCAAAGAGTCTGCAAGACTTGGGCGACTAGACCAGTGTTTCGCTCTTCCTAACACCGACTACATAGTAGGAATAAGGGCAGCTCTTCAGGCTGCTTGGAAAAGAAGATGGGAGACGGTTGAATGGAGCTTAAACTTGCGTGCAATTGCGCCGCAACTGTTCCTATGGACCTACCCCACAAAGCTGCGAATGCATCGGGTTGCTTTTTGTCGTGTCCGAATTGGACACACTCGCGAGACGCACCGCCATTTGATGGAGCGCCCTACTGTGAAGACTGAGTTGTCCCCCAGACTGTACTCATGTCAGTCGAGCACGTTGACTTATGGACTTTATGACTTTTGGGGGGAGGTCTGCCTCCTCGCCTTTATTGGACCTTTTTTCTTCATCTTTTTGTAGGTCACATGTTCCTGCATCTCCGATGTCGGAGCATGCTTTCTTTTTTCGTCTTGCTTTTTTCGTTATTTTTTATCGTTGTTCTTTGTTATTTATATATTATTTGTTCTCTGTTATTTGTTTTATAATATAGCCTAATTGTAGACTGTGTGTTGTACGGCGACTTATGCCCAAGTAGGCTTTCGCCAGATGGGCTTCCACGAAGAAAAAAAAATGATGTCGTTTAGATTTTCAGAGAAAAATAGCAGTGGAACTTCAAAAGAACTACGCTGTGTTTTTAATATTAGAAACAAAACTAATAGTTTTTTTTAGGCATACTATTCGTTCTTTCTTCATTTACGGCTTCGGCTAGGTGCAGAAAGCACAAATTTTTCAGACACTAGCACTTCGAGTAGGGCTCTATTTGCAGTGATACTATTTTAAAATTAACTGCTTTCTTCGCCAAAACGAAGCCGTCATTTTCGGTCAATTTTCATTCAAAACTATGAATGTCGACACATTAATATTTATTTTACCTGAGTATTTCATTATATGTTGACATTTTTATGTTTTAGATACTTGTATTAATTATATTTTATTAACAGCCTAAAGATATGGTATTTTCACAACTTTATATCGCTTTTTTGTATTCCCACTATGCTTCTTTTGCAGTTTTTTTTTAATACAGAAATGATTTCTTATTTAATGAATCTGCTACCATAAACCAATTAATCTTGTGCTTTTATATTTTACATTATGATGACGAGTTGGCGGGTTGAGTTAAAGAAACTTCGAATAATTAAGAAGAAGCTGATGTGCTTACATGAGATAGATGTTTCAGTTAGAGATGATTTAAGTGATAAAAAAGGAATAAATGGAGATATTATTATTTAAAATTTGTGTAACGAAGAGAAACTAATGAGAAAGAGGATGAAGAAGATTTGGGCAAAGTTACTTGCCAATCTATGACGTGACACAGAAGTAAAAGGACAGTCAATATACACTTAAACAATAGTTGGAAATTAAATCGTATGATCAAAAATAGTTTTAAATCATGATTAGACCAAGAAATTTAAATGTTGACCACGTTCTTTAATGCATCTCTAAATTCGGGATAACCTAGAAGTTTAATAGTACTACTATCAACACAATTGCAGTTGATTTTCTTGCAACAATTAATAATTCTCGTACTGATAAGCCGAAAACATTTTGGCACTTCAGCAAACACAAAAGAAAATATCGAGAGGTGTCAGGTCAACAGATCAAAAGGATACTACATGGAAACAGAGTTTCCAATACATCTCTAAGAGAAATACTCTCGATGAGGGGCCCCAACCCCTCCGATGGTTCAATTACCCGTACTTTTAATTTCGTCTTGCTCTGAGTCTTCCTGCCCGAGGATTCACAGGGCTAGACGTGCCAGTCATGGTTTGATCATCTACTTAAACTTCAAGGGGGTAACCATCCGTCCGCGAAACGCTTAGAATTCTTTTTCTTTTTGTTGTTTTTCTTATTTTTACGAAAAGACGGCAGGGGATAAACCTTCTCACCACACCGAGAAAGAGCCCAAAACGGACGAGCCAGCACCCGCCATATCCTTCTCCGAAATGGAGAAGGACATAGACAAGTGGGCACCAACCAAGGTAGGAGATATACAGTATCTTCTTTTACTGAGTTCTCAGGGCCATTGCCAATCTAAGAGGTTATTGCACATGGTCAGATAAGGCCGAGGGGCGTCTTTCACCTTATCTTTGTTCGCCGACAAAATGCACCCTGCCACCTGAGGAGGAGGCATCTCCGGGCCCATTTGAAATTTCAAGAATGGACTCTAAATGGCAATCATCTTACGAGAAATTAGAAGTGCTCAAGATCGAGCCGATATGGTGACTGCTGACCTCCATTCGGAAAAGGTTGGGATGGATATGTGAGCCGCATCAAAGTGACAAAACTTGGATATGTGATGTGTTGATAACGCCGAAGGGAGAAAATCGCGACTTACTCTTATAATTGCGTTGAACTTATTTCCCTTTTTATATCGTAGTGTGGGGTGAGACGATATCTCCTTGATCTGACAAAGTTCTGGGCGGGCTTCAAGACGAAAAAAAAGTGTTATCTCCGCTTTTATAGCGCGCTCTGGAGGCAAATCTCAAAAAAAGGGGGAAGGGAAAAACAACCAAAGGTCTATAATAGAAGAGAGGGAGACGTCCTCTACGATAAGTTTCTCTTAGATAGGTCGCTACACAGAAAATGGAGAAGGGCACATAGTTGATCGAGTTGAAGATGACCAAACACGGGTCCAGGGGAGGTAAAGGAAAAACTCATTTACGAATGGGAAGTAGTGAAAGGGTGTGGCTTCTCCTTCCTCGCCCACCTCAGCACCAATATTGGGTGAGTATTTTTCCAAGGGGGACCCCGTAAGTGAAGCAGTGACTTGCCTTCCTGGCTGCTGTGCTGACGGGGCTCACGGCCCCGTCCGGCCCCAGCTTAGCTTCTTCTCCTTCTTTCAGACAACCTGTGGTTATCTCCTACTTCCTCACTCCCTTTACAACCTCTCCCACAACTTTCTATAGTCGGCCTATATTTTCACAAGGTAGATGCTGACCTTCTTCTCAGCCAACTTTCTCGGACCACAGCTGAAGGGGAGAGGAAAATGTTCCTTAGCGTCTGAGCTCCAGTTTGGGATGGTAGGTTTTGAACAACCTGCTTTATCCCCATCCAGACCATCCTCACTTTCCTTTCCTTTCTCTTTTCAATTTCTATCCATTTTACGCCGTGCCCAGGGTTGAGCTGCCATACTGAAGGGTTGCCAGCTCACAAGGCGGGAAGGATGGACTCTAATGGCGACAGCTAGTACAGCCAGCCCCATACTCACCCATTGCAGATCGTGCTACGGCGAGGGGTGATAGCGTATGCATCCCGCAGAACTAATCGGGTCACCATGGCCAGTGATGAAAAAACATACAATCTCCCCTTAATTTCCCTTCATCCACCGTTGGAGGCACCCTTTGGCAGCTCCAGTTAATAATGGAGGTCCCCCCCTCATCCTGTGCTTTCGCAAGGGAAGCTCCAAAACTCTTTAACTGGAGAGGAAGCTTACTCCTCTCCATTGCCTACGGGTACAAGTGGGCTCTCGCTCACCCCCTTCTTTCCAGTCACCTTTATGTGAGTCCATCTTACCACTGCCAGACCCACCTTTAGTGTCTCAGGGGACTGCCAAGAAAGCCAGCAGGTAGCCCATAACCGGCCGCTCCCCGGTGAAGATGCGCGGTATGGCAAACCCCCTTGTGAGAATGAGGGGAGACAGGGCCCATCGGCCGCTTCCTTCGAAAGACCTGATGGCTCAATATTTAACCTAGCGGGGGTCAAAGTACATGCTGCCCCCTCATCTAATCCGACTAGAGACACCGCTCCCAATAGGATCTGTGATGTCCTGAGGAAAGATAGCCACATGGAGCCCCCCCCCCCCTCGAGATAGACATGGTCCTTGAGGCAACCCAGCTGCAGATGTTATGACCTTCCATGGAAGTGAATCTGGGCTGGGCGCTAAGCACCGAACCCGTGTCCGCTCCTGTGCAAGGTCCTTCTCATACGTCTCGGGTCTCCAAGGCATACTTGTAAGGGCAGGGATCTCCTCCTCTGGCTGGTATAGCTCTTGAGCCGGTGGCACCTCTGGTTCTGGCCCGGATGCCACCCTGAAGGGTACCACCTTTCGCTATTTGTCGCCACGCATCTGCTCCCAAAGCTTTAAAAGCGCGGGAAGTATTGCTTTCCACCTTTTTGAGCACACCTTGTGTCACACTGGAACCGTACCAGTGTATACGGATGGCTCTAGGGCCCAAGACGGGTTCGATTTCCAAGTTTTTCCCCTCTGTTTAAAGTTATCGGGGCTCTGCTAGGCACTGCGTCTGTCTTAACGGACGAGCTAGTGGCAATACACCGTTAGGGATGGGAGATTACGAGACGTGCCCGGTCGGAGAACAAATTGTGATTTATAGCGACTCACAAAGCGCCCTGAGTGCTCTCGAGGCATTGGAATCTCCGTATCCACTAATTCCCGATATCCGTGACGCTACGGTTTTGGCAAGCCGGGCGGATGTCTAAATTATCTTCTGCTGGGTTCATGGACATGTAGAAATTGCAGGGAATGATCACACCGATGATTTTGCCAAAAAGTCCGAGAGGACTGGGCAACCGGACCAGCGTTCCGCTCTTTCTCACACCGACTACATGGCTGGAATACGGGCAGATGGGAGACAGTCGAAGGTAACTTAAAATTGCGTGCCATTGCGCCGTGACTGTTTCCATGGATCAATCCTCCAATGACGCAAAGGCTTCAGGTTACTCTCTGTCGTCTCAAAATTCGACACATTTACGGGACTGACCGCAATTTGAAGGAGCGCTATCCTGTGCCCAAATGTGAAGATTACGTTGTCTCCCAGAGTGTTCTGCCCATTAGTCTTGAATTTCCCATGTTTTTATTTAAATTTCCTAGTCATAGGCTGTCGTGATTATGGCTACTTATGCTCAAGTCGCCAGACGGGCTCCTATACAAATTCGCTGCTTATGTTAGTGTCGGCCTTAGTTTGACCCCAACAGTAGAACGCCAAAGTGGGGCCTTTATTGATTCTGATAGGATGGGCATTGTACGCTTTTTCGCCACTCATAAGAGAGCCTATACTAATATCAACGATGGCGTAGTAAGCAGTTTGGAGTGGCGGTGCCGTTTTCTTCAATGGCATTGACATCACTACCAACGGGATGCAAAAGTAGATAAATCAAAACTATGTCCAAAAAAGAAAGCATTAGAAGAAAGATCCAATGAATAGAGTAAAGAGGGTGACAGTATTCATGGAAAAGTTGTATAAAGTAACCAGATAAACTTTTCGGCTTCCTTATACCTTGCCCAAGAGCATTGATTTCCTCTATGGTTGACATTTGGACCGGGAAGGTGTGCTAATCCTTCAGGTATGAAGAGTAACCATCTAGATACGGATGGTAACTCCCTGCGGCAGCCTGGAAACTAAAATTTATGTTTATCTTCCCTATTTCAGTCGTATCAGGCGCTTTTGCCCAAGCTAAAACATAAAACTTTTGTGGATAGAGAAAATAAAGAGATGTTGGTAGAAAAAGGTGGGTGCATGGAGTGACAAGTAAAGCAAAACACCAGCTTCCCCAGGCATTGCAAAAGAGTTTGTGGCTTAAGCTCTCTTCTTGTATCTTACATATCATTTAGTGAGCCCTGGTTTCCCTATTTTGACAACAGCTATTTTAAACGTGCATTGACCCTAGATATTGCGTTTAACGCACTACGCAGGGATTTATTTTCTACGGGCAGTTATCAGGATTGTTCTGACCGATTCATTAACTTGGCCGCCTTTTATGCGTTAATGTTGAAGAGGGCCCAAAGTTTTATTACGATCCAAAGATAAATGGGAAGCAGAGAACTATTTTCACTTTGAGTACTGCCACTCGATCCTCTAGTCTCAAGGGCGGTCGTTAATGTATCCACTTTCTTGGATTCTCTTAAACAACTAAATGTAAGACGCTGAACCTTCGTGCGATTTGTCGAAGGCTGAAGCTCTCCTCTGGCAGCGTAAGTATCAGTTATTTATTCCACAATATAGTTACGTGCACGTGCCATCATCATATTAATTGTTAGATCCTTTCAACATGGTATATCATATTAAGTAACATTTTGACTCTAACATACCGATTACTGATACCAATAGAGCGATTCCCTGATATGTCACGATGCCCGGCTCCCAGAACATGAAGCATTGTCGGTTATAAAATGTTGCTATGTACTAACCGTACCATTTATTTAGAGATTTCTCGAAAACCTAACCATATATATATATATATATGTATATATATATATAAATATATATATATATATATATATATATATATATATATATATATATATATATATATATTTATATATGGTTAGGTTTTCGAGAAATCTCGAAATAAATGGTGTTGCTATCTGCTAACCTTACCATTTATTTCGAGATTTTTCGAAATAAACGGTATATTAGCCTTGTTCTTCATTTCTCCCTTTTTCTACCGTCATTTTCCATGTTATATAAAATCTATAATGTTGACTTCAGTTTACACTATTTTCTTTTAAAGGAGTACAGGTCTTCATGCGAACATTATGAGATTTTTTTATATGTATTTCTTTTGCCTTTATATTTCTCGCATTACTAAATTAACTCCAAATGTAGTAGGTCTTTTTAATGAAACAACTTTGCCAAGTAATACTAGAAATCAACTTATGCATGCTCGCTTTACAAACAATCAAATGAGAGGAGAGGATCAAGAAAGAGAAGGCTCACAAAATGCCTTGGCTATATAGATGATCCCTTCTTAAATTCTTAGGTTTTTATTTTTATCTTTTATAGCTCAAGACGTTAGGCAAATGAATACTTTAACTATAAACAGTCTTAGCCAATACAAGTGTAATAACTGATGCTAAATTCAATTTAGGCTGTGAATGGGGTATTGTGGTAAAGGAATTTGCTGAGTTTACGATTTAATTTTCTTTGTGCCTTGAAACTCAAACAGACTTGTAATATTTTGACATCCTATTTTTGGTGACATTAAAGATTTTTATTCCTTAGAATATTTATTCAATCACAATATTCAACATATATTTATCGCAAAAAATGGTTGACCTAGAAAATGTATGAAAAAGAATAAAAGATCGAGCTACAAGGATTATTTTTAGGTGAAAAGATTAAACCAAATGAGCTGTAGATTTAAAGTTTTGGATTATTTGTACAGATAATAAATAACAAGCGTTGAAATTTTCATTTTATGCCATCGAGGGAGTAGATGCCGAATCTTTAATAACATTTTATGTGAATGCAGTTGTTGAAGTGTTGAGACTTTTTCAATTAAATTCCTTTGCTAAACCATTAGTTATCATTAATGCTGTGAGGAAAGAATCTTCATTAATTACTCTCATCATGATCTCCCATCAGTAGAAAGCTGTCTTCTTTCTTTTACTCTTAGAGTCCCATGAAATGCTTTATGATAGTTAGCTGAATTATGCATTTTAGTAAAGATGATTTTTATTGAAAGTAACTAGAATTAGATTCCCTCGAAACAAGCAAAATAAGAAAGGAAGTACTCATTGTCACTCATGATTTTTTTTACAGTCATCCACACATAGAAAATGTTAAGCCATTGTCTCTTTGAACTATCTCTTCAGGGCACAGTCTGGCATTACAACTATTCGCTATTCATCTTCTTCCAACTTCAACGTCCGTAAACTGAGCCTTTCTGAGGATCTTGTACAAAAATAGCAGCTATTCCATCACTGCCGCTGACAGCATTGACGCAACAATTACCAAGAAATACAGTTCTCTTACTCCTCATCATTGCGGCACAGCTAATCAGATACTATTCGTGTCATTCAGTTATTTGATTGCACGAGAGACTTTTATTATGTGCAACCTTAATCATTGTTTCTTTTCTCTACTAATGTTTTTTCTCATTCATGGTCCTTTTTATTATTTTAGAAAAACGACTAACGTTCTGGAGTAATTCCAGTCTGCACGCTTTAGGACCGTACAGACGCCTATAATCTGAGCTTTCACAACCATAGAAACTCTCGTACGCTTCTTTTGCACTTTGGTAGCTGTCGGTTTTTTGGAAGAGAAGAATTCAAAGACAAGCATAACATAAAGGGCATTTTTCGTTAACTCGAGCTTGTCGGTGATCACAACTCTCCAGCAGCATTCTTCAGTCCCTCACGGGGGACTTAAGAAAGAGATTATTTTACTTGGCCCTCATAATTTATTCATGGCTCCCTAAACTCATCACCCCCGCCGCTCCCAAATCCTAAGGCGTAGCCTTGTGTACTGTCACTCATAACCTAGTTAGGACTATGCCCGTCATGTGGCAAGGCATAATTCGAGGCGGTTTGAAAAGTAGGTTTGTGGTCTAGCCCACTGTTTAACCTTCCGTCATATGCATCCCGGAAAAGAGGTGATGTTGCAATCGCCGGGGAAGAGTTACCTTTAGCCGTAGCGGCCCAGCCAGGACCATAGAGGGGCATAAAACCGTAACTATGTACGCCAAAGCAGCCTCGATAACCAAACCCTGAGTAGGACGGCACCCCAGGTGGTTATAGTTGATTCGATCACAATCCATCATCGAGTCTGCCAAGAGTCATTCTTCTGGAGGGCCTTCCCGGGTCCATCATTCCACTAAGTCATCATTTTCATTCAGGCAATTACATTAGCTGTGCTAAAGACTGTGGGAGCAGAGAGTCCATTTTCCTTCTCATTTTCATAAACTATATTTCTTATGCCCAGGCAATACAAAGACAGGTACAAGGAACGCAACTCCAAGAAAGAGTCTGTCAGGGCCCACCATGGAAGATTACGAGGTTGCGAATAGGGTTTCTCTTCGTATTCTCGCCGGGAACGATAAACATTCGATAGAGATAGAGAAAACCCTGCAAACCATATACGCTGACACCAGAGTCATAATACTGAGACTAAAAGATCAGTACAACGGTTATGTCGCACTCTGCGACACAGATAAGAATTTTAGACCGCCTCTTAAGTGAGGACGCAGCTAAAATCTGGTCAAAATCGGACTTACACCTCGAACACACACGAACGTGACTACGAAAAGATTGGTAATCTGCTAACGTCTCGACCCATGGTAAAGAGCACACTTAGCTACCGGAATCAAGACTGAACTTGAAAAATAACAAACCTGGGCCACTATTGAAGACGTGGTTAGTTTAAAAACCAGAATGGTGAGGATCATACACATGTCTTTAAGGTAATTTTCTGAACCACCAAAATGGCAAAAAAGTTGCCGAACACGGCCTTCTTGCATTCTATACGAATATATCTCCAAACCAAATTGAAAGAGAAACCTTCGTCTGCGTCTAGAGGTTTTTCGCTTGCTACGCCCTGGACCAACACACAACAAAAGAATGAACCTAAGAAGGAAAAGCTTGTTCTTAATGCGCCAGCACAGACCATCGCTGGGACCAATGCAAAAACAGCGAAAAAAGTGTCTAAACTGCAAGACTGGGCAAAAAACTTTGGAAATGTCGTGACTAATTAGAAACAACTAATAAAGAAAAAGAAAGCAGAAATATCCGAAGAAAAGGAAAGAAAAACGAATACTTCGTATGCCGCTGAAGCAGCAGGAGGAACGACAAAGATTACGACACCGCAAATAACTACATTTAATATTGAATGAAACATGGGTGCAAACTTCATACTCTGTATTAAGCATGCACACTTCATAAACATCGCAAAACCTGGAACATATGCTACGCAGCTAAAGACAATGCTTAAGACAAATGGCCTGAAGAAAAAGTAGTTCCCTAGAACCCACCCTCTACAGAAATATATAAGATCAACATGAAACCAGCTGCACAAGAGAGCAAGTCAGATAATCAAGAACCAGACCAAATAGACACGACCAAGAATCTAAGGAAGAAACCTCCGAAGAAGAACTTACAAATGCAACCAAAAAAATTGCCAAAAACTAGAGAAGAAAAAGCAAACCAAAGGCCCAAAATGAATACATAGGAACTAAGCATTCAAATATACGGATCTCAAACGTCTCCCCTCCCAAAAACCTTCAAACAAAAAGACATTGTGGACGAACTAGTTAAAGAAAGATACAAATGGTATTACGACGCCGACGTCGATGAAACAGAAGTACACAATGCCTTTTAACAAGGAATGGTCATTTTCCCAGAATCATGCTACAATTTACCAAATGACTAGTTTAGGAAAAAGGAAACTAGTCGTGTCCGTTCCCCAGCAAGAACAGACAAAACAAACAGGCAAGAATTAAACTCAACATGTTCAAGATTCAGCGAAAACTAAAAATATTTACGCCCAACGTGAACGGTTGGTCAAACAAAAGACTTATATACTCAAACATAATCAGACAAGAACATCCAGTTATAGTTATCTTAACCGAACGATGAATCAATATGGAAACCAAAAGAATGAAAATACCAAACTACAAAATTATATGTGAAAACTACACTGAGACGAGGCTAGGATGGTGTAATGATCGGCGTCAAAACGGGGATTCATTCCCCTAAAGTCCTAGACTTAGAAGAATCCTACACTGCAAGAAAAATTTAAATGACAACCAGAAACCTTATAATAGCCGGGGGTCTACCAACCTCCAAGACGCTCTTACCTCCAAGTTCCCAATTTCATTAAACTTTTCCGCCCAAAAGTGTCAACAATACTAATCGGAGACCTTAACGCTAGGTGCAGAGAGGCAGGGTACACTGCCCACAAGAACGGCACAGGTAGAACCCTCCAACTGTTGATGAAAAGAAACTGTGTACAAAATAGAAGGACCGGCTTTCCCAACATTCCTAACCAATAGAGACTCCACCACGCCAGACATCATCTTCGTCAACCCGAACTTCAACCTCAATCTTCACACGGAACCTGAACCTGCAACCCCATTCGACCATATAAGTATGGTGACAACCATATCCACCTCCTCCATCCAAATGAATATTCCCCAAAGAAGAGCGACCATTAAAACAGACTGGGAAAAATACAAAGAATTCCTAAGCCCCATTAAAACCAGATCACTAAATAATCAAGAAGTTAATGAAATTTAAACAGAAGTACAAAGAATAACCGAAAAAATTACTGAAGCAGACAAAAAGTACAAATCGACAATAGGACACAGAACCATACCAGCACCGCCGTGGGGCCATAATATTAAAGAGAAAATGAGAGATTTCAAAAGACTACAGAAGAGTTAATGGAACTTGGCAACTCAAGGGAAAGGTACAACAGACTTAAAACGGTCAGAAGATAGGTAGGAGAATTAAGAAAAGACAAGGCTAAACTGGTCTGGGACAACATAATCGAAGAGATTGGCATAGAATCTGACCTCCCCCCAAATTTTGGCAATAATACACAAGACTACGGGAAAACAACCTAAAGGAAAAATTAAAATTTAAGTGAAAAACGATAAAGTGCAACGAAACGACGAACTTCAAGAACACTTCGGAAGACACTGTCCCGAATATTCACAATATCTCCTAATAAAACCAGGAGTACGATAGAGAATATGAAGACGAGGTGATGCAAATACTACAAAACCAACAAGAAAATATAAAACCATACGTAAACGTCGACGAAGAGAGACGCCAAAACTCGGAAGAAGGCATGCTATTTACATACAATGGAGGATTACTTGGCAGCAACCAAATTATTCAAGCAAAGGGAACCAGGATTAAATGGCTTCCAAGAACACATTTAATTAATGAACCAAATAACGTACATGGATAAATTCTGAAGATCTTTAATGCCTGCTGAATTGTCGGGTACTTTTTCCGGGCATTCAAAACAGCAACGATGATCCTCCTACCCAAACCGGGCAAACTGAAGTACCAGATCGAAAGCTTCCGTCCCATATCGCTGTTGGAATTTCTTGTTAAACTCCTCGAGAAAGTTGTAAACAGGAGGCTAAAAAAATTTCGCGAGAATAACAATCTATGCAACCCACAACAGCACGGGTTCAGAAGTAAGCGCGGGACAGAAACCGCGCTGACAATTATCACCAAAGAAAGGGCTCATGAAACAGTTCGTGGCAACAGAGTGGATGTTATACTCAATGATGTCGCCAAAGCTTTCGACAAGGTGAGGATACCCACACTTCAAGCCCAAATCAGCAACCTAAATGTCGAACCCAGCTTGTGCAAAATATTTTGCCACTACCTGGAAAGTAGAAAAGCGATCCTACAAATAAAAGGTCAAATGGGAGAGTCATTCGCACTACAGGCGGTATCTTTCTCCAACCCTATATATAATATATACCCGCGACGTACCCGAACTAACAGACGACAGTGCAATGTACATTCAACTAGCGGATGACATCACACAAATCATAACCAGCGACAGAACAAAAACAAGAGACATCACCCAGAAAACAGCGAGAGAGATAAAATATGTAAATGAATACGAAAAAATTAACAAAATCAAAACGAACATAAACAAATTCAAATTAATAGCAATAAATCAGAAAAAAACCCGCACTGAAGGGTTGAAGGCGAAGCATACACGTATAACACGGAGGGAAAAGTCCTCGGCCTAAAACGTATGACAAATGGATACACATCACTTTGGACACAGAAGTTTACGAAGCAAAGGCCACACTGACAACGCTACAAAGATTCTGCAACCTCTCGAACAAAAATGAAAAAAACTATATACAGCCCTCATGCGACTCAAATGACATACCTCATAATTCTCAACCACACAATGAGCAAAACTCAATTGAAAAAGGCCAAGAAAGTACAAATCTGGGATACTATAGTAGATATATACAAAATAAAAGAAAACCAGACCGAATAATATCGGAAGATCTGCACCAAAGAAGCGAGCTATAACCAATAAACAACATACTTCATGAACGTTCCAAAGACCTGTGGGTAAAATTAAACGAGACAAAGTCCCAGGAAGATATGGACAAAATAACCATACTGGAAAACAAGATCTGTCACACCAGATAGAGGCAAAGATTTGACGGAAGCAGGAAAAACACAAGGAGAACTATAAATCCAATATATAGATAAAATTAAAACGAATATGAAACGGTAAACAGTAAGGAGTAACCCAAATTCACAAACTGAAGAGAATATACATAAATAAAATGACAAAACTCACAACCCAAGGAAGAAAGAAGCAGAAATACATATATATATATATATATATATATATATATATAGTAGGAAAATTAACCCACAGGAAAATTAAAAGATGAATCCAAGCACTTTCAAGGAATAGCATGAAAATGGAGATAACAATATTATATAGGGTACAAAGATAGGAAGAGAACGCCCATCACATATTACAAACCAATAGAAAAAAGCACAAAAAAAGACAGAAAAATATCAAGAAAAAGAACCATAGGCAAATAATAACAAACATATGCATCCATAAAAGTATATACACATAACAACGCCCTGTATATGAATGGAATATAGTGGGTGAAAAAAAACATTTTAAAGGATTATCATTAGAGGGAAAACATTAAGAGGTAAAAATTAATCCACAGTAACAACAGAGACACGTGGGGGGGGGGAGGCAATGCGAATTATATTACGCTAATAAAGAGTGACAACAGGCTGCATTATGAATTTATTTCATTTAATACAAGTTTTTTTTTAAAACAGGGTCGGGTCGACTTTAAATAAGCCAAGAGAAATGTTTATATTGGGTAAGATGCCAATTAAGGAACACTCGACAATATTTCTTTTGGTGAAATCAGCGGAATCACAAAAGAATTTTGCAGAATTCCCGCCAATGTTGTAGTTATTTTCAGAATGTAAAATTAAAGTGCTCTTTATTTCACCTCTTCTAATATGATACTAATATTATAATATTAGGAGAGGTGAAATAAACAGCGCTTTATTTAACTCTTACCCCTAAATGTTTTCGCTCTAATGATAATCCTTTAAAATGTTGAGGGGGGGCGGGCGTTCACCCACCATATTCCATTGAAATACATGGCGTTTTTGTGTGTATATCGTTTTAATGATGCATATCTCTGTTATTAGTGGCCTATTGTTCTTTTTCTTGTTATTTTCTGTTTTGTTTTTGTGTTTTTTCCAATGGTTTGTACTATGTGATGGGCGTTCTCTTCCTATCTTTGTACCCTATATAAGGTTTTTTTCTCCATTTTCATGCTATTCCTTAAAAAGAAACTTGCAAATATAGTTCGAAAGTGCTTAGATCTATCTTTTCATTTTCCAGTGGGTTAATTTACATATTATTGCTTCCCTCACGTGCTACTTTGTGAGTTTTTTCCTCATATATATATGTATATATATATATATATATATATATATATATATATATATATATATATATATCTATATATATATATATATATATATATATATATATATATATATATATATATCTATATATATATATATATATATATATATATATATATATATATCTATATATATATATATATATATATATATATATATATATATATATATATATATATAGATATATATATATATATATATATATATATATATAAATCTTTCATGAACGCGAAAGAATGATGAAATGAATCCAGCAAACCGCAAGAAACAGAAAACAAGGATAATTTTTCTTTGGAAATTTGATTTCTATATTCGCTAAAATTCTGTACAGGGGTGGGATTTGAACAGTGCACACTAAGGCAGCGAATTAGGAATTAACATTTCCGAGGAAAAAATTATCCTGTTTTTCTGTCTTTTGCGGTTTGATGGATTCATTTCATCCTTCTTTCGCGTTCCTGAAAGATTTATACATTGTATATTCCCCGCGTGTTTACCTCAACTCTCCTTTGTCCCTTTAATTTCCTATTAATTTCTTTCTCTTACATAGTCCTGATCGACCTTGCGAAGCGTACCTTAAAAGCTTGTTTATTCAGAAGATTTTTGTCTTCCGCGTAGCCAAGTGGTCTGAAGGATGGTTTATGGTTTAATTGAGATCAAAGCGGTTAACATTTTTCCGAAGAAAAATTATCCTGTTTTTCTCTTTTTTGCGGTTTGCTGGATATATATATATATATATATATATATATATATATATATATATATATATATATATATATATATATATATATATTAATTTATATATATAACAAAAAACACCAACATAAGCAAAATAAAACCTAAAGCAAACGTAAAAAACCAAACAAAATAAAAATGCTTAAATGAACAAAGGAAAACAAAGGCTTGAAGGCTAAGAAAACAAATACAAAATTTAAGAGGCGAAACAAAAAGAAAAACGAAAGACCTTATCAGGCAAACGGGCACAATTCATAATTCGTTATCTTTTTCACCCTATCATCTCCATATATCACCCTACCTTCATAAACATCTCATCAATACAAAGACACACACCAAATACAATATCTCTATCTTTCCTATCTCTCTCTACACATTCACCTCTTTTATTATCCCGATCCCTATCCCGAGGAATTCCAGATCCTTTTGAATAAAACTAATCGTTTCGGCGTTATTTTCGGGCTCAGAGGATATATAATTGGGCTTTTCTACTAGTTCACTGGCATGCCAATTCGACAATGTGCCACTATGAATTAACTTTGAGCTACATACTCGTATATGTAGGATGTTCACGAGGGAAATAAAATAGTTAGCACCAACATCAATTGTGACAAATGAATTATTTTGTTCGCCTCAACTTAAAAACAAATTATCAATCACAATCCGAATTCTGCGCAGGGGCAAAGTAATTAATCCTCATTGAGGGCGAAGAAAAAAGAAGCCTTATATTGAAATGTCATAAATAGAGAAAAATCTCTCGAAATGAAATTATATTCAGTCTTTTATTACAATAAACAGTAAATTGCAATAGGAAAAAAAATCTATTTAAAAGAGGCACTGATAAGTATATATATATATATATATATATATATATATATATATATATATATATATATATATATATCCTTTTATGGGGGCTAAAGTAAATGAACGAATTTAGCACGGAATTCGAATAATTTTAGGATGATGAGATTGAGATAGGAATAGAATTTTTCCAAAATCTTCATTTAAATTCTGATTTTAAAATTTTATATTAAAGGACTTAAAAGATATAAATTAAGATCAATTGAATTTACGTGTTCTTATATAGCTCTTAATTGAAACCCAAATATTTAATGAAAGAACCAATTAGCTAATTGAATATATCCCAAAATAGAGAAGGTGGAGAATTAAGACAATAGCTGGATATATTCAGAGAGATCTTACAGGTTCAAATTAAGGATGTCAAATCTCAGCTCTTCCTCCAGCTCTCCTTAAATATTTAATTCCTTGATTAAAATTAATTTCCTTTATATCATATTTTATATATATATATATATATATATATATATATATATATATATATATATATATATATATATATATATATATATATATATATATATATATATATATATACATTAGGGTGATCCCCCCCAGAAAAGAAATTAGTTTTTTATCTCCACATGGCTGATTGTATTACCACATTAAACAGTAGGTCACATACTCAATTTGATCAAAATCGAAGAGTATATACTGGTGGCTATATGGATCTTTAATTATTAGTCTGCTGGTAAATTAATTTTGATAATAGAAATAAAGTCTTTGCAAATACTAGTTTATTTGAAACAGATCTTGGTGTTGAAAGAAAATTTTCACAAAAATATTTATATTAAAGTGAAAAGAAAATAGTTAAATGGCAAATGATTTCTTTTTGACACAAATTATAACTAAAATTGCTGATTAAACATTGATCCTTTTAAGCATAAGGGAAAATTTTTGTGATGTTTTGCCACAATTCTAAGAAGCACCTATTTCTGTTCTTCATCTTTTGTTAGAGATGCATTATACGATTTGATAAGTGCAATACCTCTTTCTGCTGGATCGTTAACAACTATTGAGTTAATCGCTCGACGTTGAAATTCTTGAAAGCTCGTTTTCTCTTCCCAAGAACTTGGGTTAGTCTTCAGGAATGTATCCTCTGCAAATTTGTATCCATCTTTCATTAGGAGACTAAAGATTATCTTAGTTTTTTAAGTTACCAGTTCATGCAAGTCCAAATCCTCAATGTTCTTTGTAAGATTCAATCGCCGAACAACTTTGGTGTTTGCATTACGTTGGAGATTGGAGACCATCTTCTGTTTGGTCTCAGAATTAATTCTATGATCGAAAAATTCAAGACCAACAAGATGTTCTCCAAGATACCGAAGGTGTCTGTGAAGGGCTGTAGTTGCTTCTTTAGATATTGTCTGACTTGGCAACTGACGAGATTTCAAAGCTTCCTGAAAATATGGGACTATTTCTCCTCGAAGATTATGCATTACTGGATTGACGAATAAACTGCTATCTGCCTCTAAAAAAGAATCTTTTTTAAGTGACGACCATTGTTCTTTAAAACGTTCAAAGAGACTTCTCTTTGGACCCCTGAGGCCCAAGTGAAATATTGCAAGCACATAACAACATAATTTCGAAAATATGATGATGGCACGCAATCCAAACAAGGTGCTTCCTAATACTTTCTCTATTATGGTACAGACTCCTTTTTTAGGCCTGTATTTGATGCATTTGTGTCAAATACAAGGTTTTGAACTTCGCCACGAAGATTCAAGTCATTAATTGATGAAATGTATGCCATAGCCTGTTCTTCTCCTGTTGCGTGTGTTATTTTTGGCACACCAAGAAGTTTTTCCATTTCATTTACAGAAACTATTATTGAAATTTGTTCTACTGTTTCCTTTTCCCCATCAACAGCAGGTAGTAGTTTTCCATCCCAGTCAAGAAGGATCGGTCCTTCAACAGACAACGAAGCTTCGTCTTCATTGTATGCTGCCTCTCTTACTTGCTTTCTGGAACGTCGTATAAAACTCCTGAAAAGGCTCATAGCTGCAATATCCTGACCCAAGGCTTGTGCTATTGATCCAGCAACCATTGTTGCTTTTGTATCCGTAATATTTGCAAAATCAAGAACAGCAGCCACACCTGAAGTTGTAAAGAATGTTTTGGAATTTGAAGGACTACATTGTGCATTCTTTTTTCTAGTTGAAGAAGGTGGACAAAACTCTTTGTCTGCCGCAATTAAACTTTTTTCTTCAGATGATGACTCGAAATCTGCATGAGCAGCAGCCTTGCTTGAATTTTAGGAGTAAATACTTACTCTTTGTATTGTAAAGCCTTTTCATGTCGATATCTTTTGCGGGATCCTTGGTTCAAGTAATCTTATCAAGGCACGACATACTGAAGGAGAAAATGTTCTCTCTCTAAATCAACAGAAATTGGCGGTCTTCTTCATTTTATACCACATTTAAAGCATTTTTTGAGGCTAGGTCAAAACGTTTCAGAAGATTAGATTCAAAACTACGCTCATTTATTCTACATTGGTACAGTTCGGTTTTAAAGTTCTGCTTCAAAGAAAGGTATTCTTCATACAACCTTGAGAGTTTCCTAACGCAAGAGTCTATTCGCTGTGTGGGAATTCGGGCTCTTTCCCATACTTTTAGGACATTTTGCAAGCGAGGTTGTAACTTTGTGTCAAAGTCATTGACTCCACTTGATCGTGGTACTAAACAACACGAAGCACATCACTACATAATGGTAGTCTTGCATATGAAAGCTAACTAGTAGAATGTCCTAAGAGCCAGACTGCCGCAGATAAACGCAAACTTCCAGCCATAATCTGAAACAACAGAAATAAAAATTATTGTAACTGAGTGAGCTCAAGTTCCCCTCCATTTAGTTATACTTAGAAGATATTTTTTTATACTCTAAAATATCTAAATATTCAATATTCAGGAAAGAATAAGCTCTCATTTCACATAAATACATAGGCTCCTGTGTTTGTAAAAATCATGGCAGTCATGCTTAATTAAAATATATATATATAAATATATATATATAAATATATATATATATATATATATATATATATATATATATATATGTATATATATATATATATATATATATATATATATATATATTGTGAATTAAAATATGAACATATAGTGTGTTAACATACAATTCTAATATTCTTTAGGTAAGTGTGATATTGATAAAAAACTGCAAATTATATATGCACTGAATAAACAAAGTATATTACTTACCTAAATAATTATATATATACTTGAATAAACCAGCACTTGTATTTACTTGTATTGCGTCAACTGTTAAACTTCAAACGACAGATGAACAATTAATCAATCCTCGCTTACTGATATAAGAAATGGTGCGATTACATCACCATTCAAAACGAGGGGACGTTATTGCGTTATCCCAAATCAACAAGCTGAAACAAAAATTATTATTATATCATACGCCGAGTATGTGAATTTCATTACACTTTTCAGATAATGCAATATCTTGTTTTTTTTGCGAATTATTGTAATTCATAAGGAATGAGTTATCAATGACAAATATATGATAGTATATAAGTAACAACCAATAAATGTCTACTATTAAAAATTCAATATTTTGACTGAAATTTTAAAATATAGAGACACATAGCGACCTCTAAATATTCACCTATTTAGTCAATATTTTACATCATCTCTTTTAACATCTTATAGCATAGGTTTTAGCCATGTGGAGAACATTTCCAACTAATTTCAATTTTTGCATATATTTTTGGACCACCCTAATATATATATATATATATATATATATATATATATATATATATATATATATATATATATATATATACATATACTATTAAAGTCTACAGCAATGCCAGTGTTATTCACTTTAACTTGTACTCTCTTTATTCTCTTTACAATTTGTTTTAATGGCTCTGTGAGGCGAGAAAAATCACTCTAAAAGACATAATTAATTCCAAGACCTCTATTAACCGTAGCAGGTCATCTTCAAGGAAAATTAAATAAAAATTAAAAGAAGGAAATGTCTGATGCACTCTACACTTGGGCAAACCCTAAAATAACCCTTTTCAAACCTACCAAATTTTTTACTAATTTCTTATTTTTTTCATCAAGATCAAGAACAAAAAGTTCTTCGAGTAAGATACTGTTTTGATTGAGTATAATTGCACAAAGACTGGCTGCGGAGGAGTAGGCAAAGGTTTAGCAGGTTAGAAAAAGCCTTCTGCACAAAATTTTCCCAATCGTGATTTGAAGATTCTTTATCACAGAAGAGGAATGAAATCCACAACGAGAGAAAAAGCGCTAACCCAATGAGGTCCTTGCGCTTCCCCTCTCCCCACCCCCCCGGAAGACAAAAGTACCTCCGTTTGCACCCTAAGGGCGGGACTAAACCAAGGCGGACTACAGTAATGAAATCAATCTTTGGGGTACTAAACATTTTACCTCTTACGGCTAATGGCACGCCCTCGGGTTACACAGCCATTTTCGATACCATGGATGACGTGGCGAAACTAGTATCAGAAGAAGCGATGAAATACCTCACAAAAATCGGGATGTATGCCACAATTCCATATGAAATCCTGTACAAAGAACAATAATACTACGATGACTGGACCCCTACGTTACGGAGAACACCTGCGAAGTGATTAAGGCTGAGCTAACTGACAAACAAAAATGGGTAGCAATAACGACAGTGGAAAAATTCGGCAAGGCAAAGAACATTGTGAAAGTAGTGTTCGCCAGCATCAAGATGCTACGAAGAGCCAAAAACAGAAGACTGCTATGATTATATCTTAGGGTAATACCCGAGCATATTAAGGCAGAGGAATTTCTATAGATCGAGTGCTGCTTCAAGTGCTACGCTGTCGAAGAATACATCAGAAGGGAATGCCCAATGTGTAACATCGTCTGTGATCATTTAGCAATGGCAATGAAATTCCCCCTACGTAAAAAAGGCAATCCAGACAAAGAAGGAGAGGTAAAAAAAGGAAAATGTTGCAAGGCAAAGGAGATACGTGGAGGCAGCGATAACGAAAAACAACGAGGGAACCTCAGCTACAAAATTGGTGATGCTAACGAGGGTAAAGAAATCATTGCTATGGTCGTATTTGCACAGCATGTGAACCTGGCGCGCCCTGGTTCGTTTGCCGAAGAATTAACTCGTCTTCTACAAATGAACGGAAGGAAAAAGATCCGAGCGTGTAAGTACATGTGGTTCTACGAGGAACCGTATTCTCCGATTGAAATCGTGCAACTAGTGTCGGAAGCCACGCTCTACATCCAGGATTCGTGCATCCATTCGTTAAGTCAGAACGTGCTTTAAAAAATTAAAACCGGCCAAAGGACTTCAGAGTTAGCAGTGGATAAATTAAATTACGTAAAAGAAAGGAAAAACATAAGGTGAATATAATTAAAATGATTAAGTGCATAAGGACTAACTACGTACGAATAATGTGTTAAAAAGTTATAATTATAATAGTAACAAGCAAAGTGAGACAATTAAAATGATTAAGAACATAAACCAAACATTGAGGTATATTGAGGTAATTGATTAGGACTCAAAAAGTGATTAAAGTGATGTATGTTAAACGTGACCAACTATGAATAATACCACAGAAGATTATTAAAATAGGTTGAATAACGTGAATAACTATAATATAAACATAATAAAATAAGACAATACTTAAGGTAGTATAAAAATTGAATAAAGTAATTAAAATTAGAATAATGTTAATGTAATGAAGTGCTAATGAAGGTAAATTAAAATAAATGTTCTACTTAAAAATAATACATAATAATTTAATTATAAAACTCAAATATGTACTTATATAAAATTACATGTAGATTCGTTCTTCCTACTTCTAGATGCAACTTTCTCTTCTCTGCTCTCCCTTTTTGAGTATATTAAACACTGTTATTCTAATTATTTTCACTTATATGTAAAATTCTTACATGTCTGGAAAATATTCAATGTATACTGCTCTCTTTTTAAATCGTTAAATCATTGCATCTTGACTGGTGACTTCGCTCAGCACGCACGGACTCTTTGAAGCCCGGATACTCTGCCAGCTCGCACTCTGCAACGTTGAAGAAATTCAGTTTTCGAGAAGCCCTTTTAAACTTAAGCAATCTTCTTGTTCAAGACTCCCATTCTTAGAAAAACCTCACTCGAATTTCAAGTCGACCGATCCAACGAACTCATCCTCACATATTTTCTGCCTTCTCTCATCTCTTATTCACCCACCTCACTCACCCGACTATCCCCTCCTGAAAAAGAGTAAAATACACTTCATCCAGCCATCATATTTTAATGTTTTAGGCTAATCTCAACACCATTCCTTGCCTAAGGGGAACTTCATCCGGATGGAGAAGCTGTCTATCATACCCGCCTAGTTCAAACTATGCCCTGCAATAGGCAAAGGCATAATTTGAGTCTCCAAGGAAAGCAGGTTTGAAGCCTATCCCACTGTGGAAGTCGAAGTCATAGTCACCTGGTCAATGGGACTTCACTGCAAGCCCTTGGGTGTTCCCAAAGAACCTCTGGGGGTGCCCGGCCAAAACCATAGAGGAAGCTGAAACCGTCTCTATGTAAGTTGGACGCAGGGTAGAATATCCAACACCCCGAGGGGGCAGGACCCCAGGCTGTGGGAATTGATTTGATCACCATCTACCAAAAGATCCGCTACACCTTACCCCTCGGAGGATCCCACCCAGGTTCATTCATTCAGTCATCCCATAACTCCTCTAAGGCAGCAACCCTAATCCGAGGAATTAAAAAGCCTCAAAAAAGGCAGGGGAAACTCCTCACTCAAAAATTAAATACCATCATTTTATCCCAGGAAAAATATAAATACAGGTACGAAATTAAAGAAGAACATCCAGCACTGGGGAACAGGCCCCCCTTGTGCCTAATAGATAATTCCGACATAACAAAGAGTGTCCCACTTAGGGTTTTGGAAGGGCACACAAAGCCAGACCCAGAAAAAAAACCTCCAAACCAACTTCGCAGAAATAGGAGTAATTGTTCTACGACTGAAACACCAGCGCAATGGCTATGTAGCCATTTGTGATACGGAAAAGGACCTCGATAACCTAATTAGCAAATTAGCTGCAAAGAAGCTAAAGAAAATAGAGCTCGTTGCCAGGATACAACCTGCCGTCGCAATCAAAGAGTCAATAATTTGCAGAAGACTTGACCCGTGGGTAGGTGAACATTGCGCAGAAGAGATCAGGGCAAAAACTGAAAAAAATCAATGGTTGGACCAAATCATGAAATTCAAAAAATAAAGAGGGAGAAGAGAACACTCACGTATTTAAGGCGACACTGAAGGCCACTGAAATAACGGCAAAAGCTGCGGAAAAAGGACTGCTTACGTTTTACACCAAGATAGCGCTTGACCAAATAGAAAGAGAAACATTCGTCTGTCTCTTGGTCTGCTTTAGGTGCTACGCCCTTGATGACCACACGCCCCCAAGATGTACCTTCCAGGACATTAAATGCTCGGAATGCTCAAGTACAGAGCATAGGTGGGAACAATGCAAAGGTTAAAAACAAAAGTGAGCCAATTGCGGAAATCCACACCGCACCATGTTAATGGCCTGTCCCTTGAAGTAAGAAAAACTAAGAAACAAAAAGACTCCAATGATAGAAGAGAAGGAGAGGAAAAGGATAGCGAGTTACACAGCAGCACCAGCAAGGCCGGTACAGGAACAAAGAACAGTCGTGAATATTGAGAAAAATATGAGGCCAGATCTCATACTGTGCATTCTCCACACACATGTTTTGAACATGGCAAAACCGGGTTTATACTCGGAAGAGCGAAATAAAATGGTCACAAGTGGCCTAAAACCAATGTGGTTCCCCAAGAACCCGCATTCCAACGACCTGTGCAGAATCTCAATATCACCTGAGCAGGAAACAAAGGTGACAACAGAAGAGGAACAAATAGCCACCGAAACTGAAATCAACAAAGAAGACTTGGAAGTCATAGAACAAATTAAACTGATGAGGCTAAAATTAGAAAAATAAAAATAAAAATCACAAAGACAAACAAGAACGAAAAATATAACATTAAAGTTTACGGAACACGCTTCTTACCATTCCCGTCGGTCAATAAACAAAAGGAAATTGTTGAATGTCTGGTCAAAAGGAAGTTTAAATAGGATTACGATTCCGACTAAGATGAAATCGATATTAACAATGCCCTTAAACAAGGGCTGGTAGATATCTCGTAGAATTGATGCTTTAACCACCCCACTAACCAGTTCAGGAAAAAACGACCAGGGCAGATTAGATTACCCGCGAACTCTAAGAACGCCAAAAAGGGAAAATCCGAGAAACGATAAAATGCATCCAAACGTACACCTAATGTCGACGGATGTAGGGACAAAAAACTCATATATTGCAACATAATTAAGAAAACTGATCCAGATATAATCATCATAATCGAACATGGTATGAACTTACAAACTGAGTACCTCAAAATCACAAATTTCACAGTTTTGGCCGCAATCCCTACCCACACACGCTTTTATGGAATAGCCATGGAATCAAAAAAGGGAATATCATACACCGAAATTAGAGATCTTGAAAAGTCATATATAGCTATTAAGCTAAAAATGGCCACAAGGGATCTGGTGGTAGTCGGGGCATATCCCCTCGCGTCGCTCGTACCTTCCAACCCCCAACTTCATCTAGATATTCCACCGACCATCTTCAGCGATCCTCTTAGCGGACCCCAATGCATGATGCAACTCTGCTGGATACACACACACCTTCAATGGAAATGGAAAAACTCTAGAACTAGTCCTAAAGCGGCCAACGTTGCCAAGAGAGGGCCCTGATTTTCCCACATTTGTAACAGACAGGTCTTCAGCCACTCTAGACATAATATAAACAAACCCTAACTTTGGTTTCAACATCCACACCACTCCCAGCCCCGCAATATCTTCTGAGCACATCGGACTCATCACAAGGATTTTAACTTGGCCTATCCAAATTGCAATTCCTCAAAGGAAGGCATTATCAAACACCAACTAAGCAAAGAATAGGAAACATTTAGAAAATTATAGTATAACTTCTCTTGAAGAAAGTCTCTAGAAGAAATCAACACACATTTAAACAATATTACAAACCTCGTTATAGAAACCTACATGCTATACATCCCAAAAGCTAACTACATGACAATTCTTGCTCCTCAATGATCCGATGAAATGAAAGCTAAAATGGAGGAAATTTACAACACGTTTGAAGAAATTCGTCGACATGGTAACAGTAGAGAAAGATATGTAGGATTAAAAGACCTCATAAATCAAGCGAATGATCTAATTAAAAGAAATATTAACATACCATGGGAGAATATAATAAGAAACATGGATATTAAAAGAGACCCAAGAAGGTTGTGGAACCAATACAAAACAATTAAAGGTTCCGTACCTAAAGAAAATATGTACCTGAAAGAAAGCGAAATCACAATGAAGGAAAACAGGGAAATCGAAGAAAGATTTGAAGAACATAGGTCTCGGATCTTCTCTATTACCCTTAAGGACAACCTAAACTATGATGTGGTCCATGAACAGCGCATAATAGAAAAATTACAAGATAGGGATCAGGAACACTCATCTTTCACACCGGTGGACAAATCCCGTGACCAAGGGAACGAGGGAAGTCCCTTCACCCTAGTAGAATTTAAAGCAAACCTAGCGACGTTTAATCAGAAAACCCCAGGCATTAGCGAGACCACCAAAACACATTACAAATGCGTCCGTCGATATTCTTCAAGAACTCCTCAAAATCTTAAATTTTTCTTCCGCCTTGAAGACGGCGAGGATGATATTTCTTTCCAAACCTGTAAAACCCTAAGGCCACATCGATAGTTATACACCAATCTCACTGTTAGAATTCATCGGTAAACTAATGGAGAAACTAATCAATGAGAGACTTAAGATCTTCATGTAAGAAAATGATATGCAGAATGACGAACAGCATAGATTCAGAAAAAAAGCGAGGTACGGAGAAAGCAGTGGCACTCATTACCGATAAAATCGCAGGATATATAGTAAGAGGCAACAAAGTGGACTTGACACTCCTGACGTCGCCAAAGTCTTCGACAAGTTATAGGTGCCATGGTTTAAAGCAAAAATAACTTACCTTGGTCTCGAGACAAACCTAACCAGAATTTTATGTATCCATCTGGAAGACAGGAAGGCGAGAATCTCCATTAAAAAATACACTGGCAGTGCTTTAACCCTAAAGGCAAGGGGGTGCTTCAGCTTTACGTTGTACACAGTGTATACCACGTACCTCCCCAAACTTTTGGAGGAAAGCGTGATGTAATTATATAAAACTGGCTGACGATGTCACGCAGATCATTGCCAGTGTAAGACAAAACCCAAGAGATATCGCACAGCGCACTGCCAGAGAGATCATAAATATAAATGAATACGAGAGAACACATAAAATAAAAACAAACAATACAAAATTTTAAACCATATCAATGAATAGAAGTAAGACGTAATGAGTCACCGCCAACTGCATCAACTACCCCTACAGCGAAGGGAGCAAGGTACTCGACCTAAGAATCACCCAAAATGGGTACAATACGAATGTAAACAAAAAAACTACACAAGCAAAAAAATCCTTTCATCTCTACAAAGGTTCAAAAATCTCTTAGAAGATAACAAAAAAAAAGTATACCTAGCCCTACTACGCTCCCTTTTAACGTACCCCGTCATCCCGATCAACACTTTTTCCGGAACGCTAATGTTAAAATTACAAGTAATCCAAAAAATCGCGACCAGATTTATAACTAACACCTCAAGACTAGAAGGAATACCATCAATAGAACTACATCGAAGAGCAAGATTAAAACTAATTAATCAATTCCTACACGAGCGTGCCAAGAAATATGGCACCAATTAGAGTAGGAACTCCCAAATGAAATGATGAATAAAGTTAGACCCACCAAAAGAGAGTACAGGAGACGACACTTTAGACAAAAGTCTAAAAGTAGTCGAAGAAATATACAGGATGAAATAGAACCACTATATAGCTAGACTACCTGAGAATAATCCTAAATGAATAGATAGATTTTAAGAAATAATTTAGTAATTTAAAATATTAAATAAATAAAAAAATAAAAATAAAATGACTAAATAAATAAATAAAAATATACTGAGGAGACAAATAAAAATCATATAAATGTAAGAAGTAAGATAACGGAACACGATAGTGCAACAAAAATCAGCCCAAACTAACGAAAGGAAGACAACTTTAAAGAGAAAAAGAAAACAAAGGCTTGAACGCTTTTCTCGAAAGAGAAGACAATACATAAATAACTATTTATGATATCAAAGAAAACAAAGGCTCCTATGCTGATAAGAGATAAACAAAAGTAAAATAAATCAAAGTAAAGCGATTGCCAGGTAACCTGGTACGCACGCACACACACACACATACACACACACTCATCCACAGACACATCACTAACAAATTTACCCCATCATCTAATCCAATTCATTACATCATTTATCTTCCCTTTCACATTATTATTTCTATCTATCCTATCATATACTCCCACATAGGTCATCCGCATTAACTGCTGCTTAAAGTGATACACGGTCGAACAGCACAACACAAACTACGCCAAATTCGGGCGCGGATGGAAAGATTGTAGGGGTGAAAATCCAAAATGTGAAGTCGATCATATGGACATTCAATTAGATGCCCCGTCTTGAAAAAGGCAATCCAGGAAAAGAAAGAACAACAAAAAAGGAAAAGGAGGCAAGGGCAAGCTCCTACCTCAAGGCAGGAACGCTGAAAAGCACCGAAACCACCGCATCAAAATTACTAATGTCAAAAGAAGAAACAGAAATCATGGCCATGATCATATTTGCCCATCCGGCAAACCTGGCTCACTCCGACAGGTTGGCGAAAAAATTAATCTTCTTCAGCAGATGAACGGCATGAAAAAGAAACTACGGTTTCCACCCAACCGCGCCTCCAAGAAAATCTTAAAAATACAATTCGCCGACGAGCCACAGAAATAAAATGATAAAGAAACATCAGAAAAAGAAGAAGAATCGGCAGAAGAAGAAGAAGAAGAAGTTGCAGAAAATCTGAATCTTCAAGAAGAGTTCGAAAAGAAAAGGAACAGGGAGAGAAGAAAATGGAAGAAGAAGAAGAAAAGGAAATCACTTTAACAGAAGAAAAGGACGAGGAAGTTACGAAGTACAAGAAGTGTCCAAAAAACGAAAGGCAAAATGGAAAGAAGAAAAGAAAACTGAAGAATAAAAAAACGAAAGCGCTTCAACCGAAGAAGAGAACGAGGAAGAGGAAGTTACGAAGTATCTAGGAAGTTCTCCTCATGGGGGAAAAGGACATCCTGGAGAAAGGTTACTTCTTTAACGCCAAAGAGGTGGGTTTCAGGTTCTTGGGTCACCCACGTGCAAAGCCCCAAAGATGACAAGTTAAAATTGTACCAGGGGTTCCAAGTGTGTAAGTGCAAGTGGATCTACGAGGAACCGTACTCTCTGATGGAAATCGGAAGGCACACTCTACATCCAGCATTCGTGCATCCATTCGTTAGGGCAGAACGTGCTTAAAAAAATTAAAACCTGCCAAAGGACGTCCCAGATAGCGGTGAATAAATTAGAATACGTAATATACTAAGAAAAAGTGAAAGTATTAAAAAGTGATAATTATAATGAGAATAGTGACAAGCAAAATGAATACAATTAAATTGATTAAGCGCATAAGCAAATTAACAAAGGGAATTAAATAAATTGATTAGGACCCAAAAAACAAAACTGAGTAAGGTTATTAAAGTAATGTGCTGTTAAACGTGACTCTACTACACAAGTTTATTTAAAATGTAGAATAGAGTGCATAACTATAATGAAAATAGAATAACATAAGACAAAAATTAATGTAGCCAAAGATTTGAATAAAGTAATTATAAATAAAATAATGTAATAGTAATAAAGTGTTAAATATCGAATAAAGTAGGATAAATATATTTGTGAATAAACGGTCTGAGGCCGCTTAAATTCAGCCGCTATCACATGTTTAGAAACACATGCTACCAACGTGCATCTGCGAGAGGAGGCAGAGTGCGTTATCGCCCACTTTAGCCAATATTTAATCAAGGAGGTTCATTCCCCCGTTTTGCCTCCATACGTCGATCTCGCCCGATTGAGTTAGGCTTAGGGGCAGATAAGCTATTTTCCCAGGCGCGACCGGGGCATTCCCCCAAAGTCCCCTACGCCATGGAGACGGCTCCGGGTACTTATACATAGCTTTCCCTGATTGAAGCAGATCAGATCCCGATTATCTTCGTGAGGCATCACGCCGATCCGGTCTCCCTTGTGCACATATGAACTCTCTACCTCGAGAACCACCTTATTTCCAGAAGAGGACAATATCCCTTGAGGTCCAAGGTGCGTGCCTTCCAGACGCAAAGTCAACAAGCCCCCCTGTTGTTCAGAAAGAGAACAACGTTGGAACAGCCATTGTTCTTTGTTTGTGTTGTTTGTGTTTATTTGTGTTATTTTAGTCACTAGTTATCTAGGTCGAGAAACCAATTACGAATAGGTCAGTGCCCATATTTAGGTAGGCCAATTCTCTAGAAGGCATAATCCTTATGGCAAGGAATTTACTTGGTTGACTATTGTGCCCCCAAGTGCAAATATGACTTAGTTTTAAATCTTCGAAGCGCAAGAAGAATCCTTCGGACTTTCCTGAAGACAATTGATTGAGTACGTTCAAGAGGAACAACGAACAGAAAGAGAGAAGTTAAGAGAAGAAAGGCAAAGAGAAGGAGAAATCCACCGAGAAGAAAGAGAAAGAGAAATCCAACGAGAAGAAAGAGAGGAAGGGAAAAGACAAGCTGAGCTTCACCATCAGCTTGAAATGGCTCGAGTACAGGTTTAAATACAATCAGTCAGTTCATGATCAGAAGCCTCGCCTAATCTCCCACTTAAGCTCCCAAATTTCATGGATGGAGAGGATTTTGGAGCGTTTTTAGCACACTTCGAAAAGATCTTCGAGATCAATAACCTGGATCTGGAGGCTGAAGGTGTAGTAAGATTACTTCCCCTTTTAAATTGTAAATTGCACTACATTTTCATATCTCTATCATCTGAATGTACAATTGACTACAGCACCTTAAAAGCTGAGTTATTGGCCGCTCATAATATGACTCCCTCTTTTTTACCGACAAGACTTTCGAGGAGGTCGTATTAAAACCGGACAGACGTTCCGTCAATTCGGATATATTCTTCAGAGGAATTTTAAATTCTGGTTAGAATCCTCAAAGGTTTATCCTAACTACGAGTCCTTAACAGACTTCGTGTTGCTGGATCAATTCTTGGCGTCTCTCCCGACGGAGATCCACTCATTCGTCAAGGATCGTCAGTGCCAGATCTTTAAAGAGTGTACCGAAAAAGCGGATGTCTATGCCGCAAGCCATAATTTATACCCCGAGGAGAATAGAACTTCTCACCCATCCCCCTACCAGGAAAGAAAGAAAGATTCGTGCCTCTTTCCATGAAAGCCGACATTGTTTCCGGACCCCGTAAAACCCCAAAACTTTTTCCCTCCAAACCAACAACGGAACACCAAACCTCCTGTTAAGATTTCTCCTTAATCACTCTTCCCAAAGCGACCAATCACATGCCTTACCTGCGGTGTAGAAAACCACACGAGCTGGAATTACCTCCAAAATTTTAGGCTTAAAAGCGGACCAGCCCACCAAGTTCACCAGATTAATGCCACTCCGGCTTCCCCGGTGGTGCAGACCCAAGCATCAACTTCTCCCCCTCCGTCAGGCCACCAGGTAAATTTTATTTTTGATAAAAGTTTCCCAGGAACTTTGAAATTTGAGGAGGGCAGTGTGAACGGCTGCCGTGTATCTACTCTCGTCAAGGACACAGGGTGCACGTGTTTCATCGTGTCCGACGAGCTCCTGTCCCCAGTGGACTCTAACCACGAAATATTTGCGGTGGTACATGACTACTTTGGGCGGGCGAACCGATTCCCCGTCGTTAGATGTTACCTGCAGTGTCAGTATTATGATGGCTGGACTGAAGTCCTCAAGTAAGCTCAAGCCCTGTGTCCCAGGCCGTCCTTCCTCGAGGCCGAGATAAGAAGGACCCTAAGAGCCCGTCGCCCCTAGAACCCCAATACCGCCCGAATTCTCGGAGATCCTTAACAAGGATTTTAGGTCCGAAGATCAGAAATTTAAGCCCGGTGATGAAGTACTCCTGCTCCTTCCCACAGCGAGTAATAAATTACTTAGCCAATGGAAAGGTCCGTACTAGGTCCGCGACGTACGAGGACCAGTAGATTACCTCATTGGTACCCAAGCAGGCGATAAGCTCTACCACGTCAACTTGTTGAAAAAGTACCACCGACGTGCCCATGGAGATAGGTTCGTAGCATGGACGAAACATCGGCGCTTGAAGAAGATTCCACCGTGGTGTCCCTTAATGTCATGCAGACAGTGTGCATACAACCTGATGCCGATTACCCTCTTTCTTCCCTGCCAGGCGAGTCTTTTGAACCCTCTGACCTTGATATCAACGCGCAGCTGACACCACATCAAAAGGGTCAGCTACAAGAACTATTATGTCAGTTCGACGACGTTATTTCAGAGAAGCCTGGATGCGCTACTAGTTTCGAGCATGATATTAAATTAACGACCTCAGAACCTGTCCGTTCAAAACCCTATCCCATGCCGATTCATTTACGCTAAGCTTTTAACGCCGAAGTCTATAATTTGATTAGTTTAGATATAATAGAACCTTCCACCTCTAGTTATTGTTCCCCAATCGACATAGTCAAGCAACCTGATGGCTCTTATCGGATGTGCATCGACTTCCGGAAGTTAAATTCGGTAACTGTGTTCGACGGCCAGCCCATCCCGTTGGCAGATCAAAACTTACACCTTTTTGAAGACGCCAAGTTCATCTCAGAACTTGATTTGTGCAAGGCGTATTACCAAATTCCCCTCCAGCCCGATGTGAAAGCATATACCGCCTTTGCAACTGAGAAAGGCTTAATGCAATTTAAGCGCATTCCTTTTGGCCTCGTGACCGCTTGTCGTAACTATTACCGTCTCATGAGAAGGTTGTTAGATGGAGTGCCGAATGTCTCCTTTTACTTCGATAACGTCTACGTCGCTACTCGTGAATGAAGTCATAATTTAACCACGCTATTAGCTCTCTTCGAGCGACTGCGCGAAAATGGCCTCACCATTGGCCCCAGAAAATGCCATTTTGCCCACGAAACCATAAAATACTTGGGTTTTAAAATAGGACAAAGCCAGTTAGGTCCACAGTAGGACAAGATTAAGGCAATCACCGACATGCCCCTCCCGAATACTAAGAAGCATTTAAGATCATTCCTAGGATCAGCTTCTTACTATATGCGATTTGCCCCGAATTTCGCTGCAATCTCGGCGACCCTCAGCACCCTTTTAAAAAAGAATTCCCCCGATCGACTACGTTAGAATGATGTCGCCTTTTCTCATTTTAACCAGCTCAAGAGTAAGCTAAATTCTGCCCCCATATTGAAGTTGCCCAACCCGGAAAAATTCTTTGGGATTAAGACCGACGCGAGCAACGAGGGCATTGGAGGTGTACTCCTTGAATATGAGGATGACGGAACGAGTCATCCAGAGTCATATGCTAGCCGTCAGTTATTACCTCGCGAAAAGAGATATGCCACTATAGCTCTAGCGATTATTTGGGTTATTGACAAGTTTAAAATGTATTTGATAGGAAAAGAATTTCAGATAGGAAATGACCACCGCCCGTTGGACTATATTTGGAATGTACGACACTCCAACGGCTGAATTATGCGCTGGAGTCTACTCTTGCAAGAGTACCAATTTAAGATAAATTACATAAAAGGTTCCGATAATCAGATCGCTGACGCACTCAGTAGGAATGCGTTACCAAATAGTGTAGATTAATTTGTAATTCGTAGGATTAGGATCTCTATGTATGTATATACCGTCTTGTACGACTTAAAATCGATTCTCCTGTAATATAATTAGTTAATGTATATGTCTGAATTTTGTGGCTCAATGTCTATTTTTTTTCTCGTATGTGTATATATTTGTACCCATTAAATTACGTATAAATTCTTTTGTCCCATATGTACTAATTTTATATTATTTCATTGTTCCATGTCTCTTTTATGGTTAAGTTTGTATTAAAGGTTAGTTTCCCCTATAATCAAATGATCAACATAATCATATGTATTGAGGTAATACTAGCTAGGTGCATGAAGGTACGGTTGGTGAAAGAAAGCGAGTTCTCCACAACGGTACTCTATGGTTGTCCCTTCTCTCTTTTTTTTCGAAGTGACAACCTTCTCTGGAAGGGAGGGGTATGATAGAACGGTCTGATGCCGCTTAGATTCAGCCGCTATCACATGTTTAGAAACACATGCTACCACCGTGCATCTGCTAGGTGAAGCAGAGCGCGTTATCGCCCACCTTAGCCAATATTTAATCAAGGAGGTTCATTTCCCCGTTTCGACTCCATACGTCGATCTCGCTAGATTGAGTTAGGCTTAGGGGCAGATAAGCTATTTTCCAAGGCGTGACCGGGGCATTCCCCCGAAGTCCCCCACTCAATTATCCCCTACGCCATGGAGACGGCTCTGGGTACTTATACATAGCTTTCCCTGATTGAAGCAGATCAGATCCCGATTATCTTCGTGAGGCATCACGCCGATCCGGTCTCCCTTGTGCACATATGAACTCTCTACCTCGAGAACCACCTTATTTCCAGAAGAGGACAATATCCCTTGAGGTCCAAGGTTCGTGCCTTCCAGACGCAAAGTTAACAAGGCCCCCTGTTGTTCAGAAAGAGAACAACGTTGGAACAGCCATTGTTCTTCAAGCCCGTTCGTCATGAAACTGTTTTCGTTCCAAAGACATCACGTCAGGATAATTTAATTCTTCCCTTTTTAATGTTCTTCAAGAGAACGCTTGGTTTCAGCAATAACCTCCATTGTTCATCTTGAACCTCGTCGATTTGCTGTCACAAAGATCGCTCGTACTTCCGAGTTCCACTTTGCTCTCACTCTTTGAAAACAGTCCTTCCCTTTCGCTAAGGACAACCCCCTGAAGAACCCTTCTGCTGGAACTCACCAGTGGACCGAAGATTCCTACGCATCGTCTTCGTCTGCACAACAACTTTGTAATTACGTAATCTGAGCATTATTTATAATCATCTAACCTTTTGTCAACGCTACCCTGTGTTTTACATGGTTTAGCGAACCATTCCCCCCTTTTAATTTTTATTTGTTTACCTTTTTAAACCTCTCCAAATCTTAATCCTCGGATTAGTCAGATATTCCCACGACCCTTTCCATTCTCTGTTTATGTAAACATTTTTTTTTTGTATGTTGTTGATAGATTAATTAATAAAACTCTATTTTATTAATGATAGCCTTATTATTTTTCTTGTGCTCCGTTCAACTTCTTAAGCATATTAAAGATAAATAAGCCTCTACAGCCCCCCCCCTCCTTTTGCACTAACCTCGGTCAATCAAATTACCACGCACTCAAAATATTAGAATAATTCCCTCAACGAATAGTTATATATGGTATATCGTCGAGAGCATATTCTACGACAATAATATAATAGAATAACAAACGATAATATGAAATGTATTAAAAAGTTCATGAAGAAATTATAAATAAAAAAATGTAAGAGGAATGAAGTGTTCAATATAGAATAGAAGAATATAATACACTGTAGCTCATAAGTCCCAGGACACTACCCTAAAAAAAATAATCCCTACTTCCGAAAAGTGATTTCGCAGAATGCCCCACATGCTATGATATGGGCAGGTGTGATATCAGAACGTTTGATTGGCCCATATTTCTTTGAACACATTCTTAACCGGGAGACATTTGGAGCTATTCTCTCCCCTTACTGAGTTGAGCATTATAAATACAATTTGGCTTGAGCAAGACGGTTCCCGAGCTCAATACGCGCTCTCAGTTAGGCAGGTTCTTAATGAAACATTCCCTAATCGCTGGATTGGCCGTGGTTCAGATGCCATAAGCTGGCCACAGGCGGGACCTGCTTTGTCAACTCCAGACAACTCCTTGTGCTGTATAATCAAAAACAAAGTTGCATCAAGTAGATATAACACTATTAATGAACTAAAAGAGCCAATTAAAGCGGCATTGCAAACCACTTCCAAGGAGATATTAAAAATGATGGCCCAAAGAACATGGCGGCGTTTGCAGTTATGTCAAGACAACGAAGGCGGGCAGACTGATCCACTAGACTATTGAGGTAAGTACGTGTTTCATAACACTGACTACTACATTTGTTTTCCTTTAATAAAATATTGATAGTTAATAAATCTAACAATTAATACAAAAATTGCATTTGTTTTCTGTTAATAACATATTTATACAAAGGTTGTACGTGGAGTGCCTGGGACTTGTGGGCAATCCTGCATAATTTAAAAACACAAATCTGTAAATTAAAAGGGTGTACCTAAAAATAATACATAATAAGTTAATATAAACCTCAAATATGTATATAAAATTAAATCTGTAAATTGTAAAAATGATGATTGTTCTCCACCGATCATGGAGCTCTGTCTTCTTACTTCTAGATGTAAATTTCTCTTCTCTGCTTAATTTTTTTAGTCACCACTTTACCTAATGATTTTTACTTATTTGTGAAAACTCATTGTATGCACTTTTCTTAATAAATGGTTAATCATTAATCGTTAAATCATTGTGACAGCTCAGTCACACTTCGGAAATTTCGACGCTAGCGAAAAACTTGCATTTCCTCGGTAAAAAAAGGTACGGCCAAGGGAGAGCGATTCAAAATCGTGAAAGCCTTTTTACTTTTCTATACGGGGACCTAAATTGGAGAAAAATATATTTGGAGATGTAACTAGGCTACATATGTCAGCCTAACTAGCCCCTATTACCTTTTCAGAGAAGCAGCGAAGAGGGGTTGAAAATGATTGTCACTCCTGCAGTCTCGTTCCAACTATGCCGTTCTATGAGAAAGATATAATTACGGGTGCCGGGGAAAACAGGTTTGAGGATTAGCTCACCGAACAAAGGGCAAGACTGCAACTTTTGGGAAGAAGAGGGGCCCCTCTCCTCTACCCCATGAGCCCACCCAGGAAAAAGGAGGGAGGTAGGACCCGTCTACATTTATGCTGAAAGCAGTTCTGATACCCAAACCCTTGAGGGAGAGCACCCCCGGTTAGAGATAGTTGATTCCGCGCTAAACAACAAAATCTCCACCACACATCACATCTTTAGAGCTTTCTTCCCCCATGGGTCCACCCATAATCATCACACTTCCCATTTAGCAATTCATGTTCACTGACACTGGTCTGCGACGAGGAGGGGGTTAAGCACTGACTTAACCCATATAACGCGAAAGCAAAGCCTCAATGGAAGAATACAAAAATAGAGAAGAAGAGGCAAAAAATCAGAACTATCCCGTTGGGCCTCACTGGCTGCAAAATAATCCAAGAGAATACCACAAGGATTGCCCTGCGAGTGACCGACGGGCAGGTCAAGCCCAGCAGGAAGAAAGTATTCAAACTCATGTTTGGAAAACTGAACATTGCCTTAATAAGGTTTCTAGACGTTCCCTCAGGATACATCACCATTTGCGAACCAGAAAAGGACGTTGAAGCCATGCCGAAGGAAGACGCAGTGGAGACCCTCAAAACCATCTAACTACAGCCCGTTATGCATCCACAAATACAAGTCCATTGCAGCGTTTTATGCAGGAGACTCGATCCTTGGATCGGACATCACAGCAGAGAAGAAATTAAAGAAGAGATCGGGCTAAGATAAAAATGGGCCAAACTCGCAGACGTCTATAATTTTTTTTAAAAAGCGAGACAACAAAGACTATCCACATGTATTCACGGTTGTATTTGCAAAGACCGCGAAGACTCAGAAGGCGAAAGAACAGGGTCCGCTCATGTTTAACGCTAAAGTGCGTAGATACCAAATAGACCGGGAGGAATTCTTTCCTGTCCAGTTTTGCTTCCGCTACTAGAAAATGGAGCAGCACGGCACTAAATACGGCAAAGAGTCGGAGAAAACATGCTCCAAGTGAAGTGTGAAGGGTTACCACTGGAAGGACTACTGCAACAACTCTGATAGGTACACAAACTGCGGGTAGGGTCATAAATCAATGGTTATGGCATGCCTAATGAAAAAAACACATAATCAATGAAAAGAAAACTGAAAGAAAATAGGAAGAGGTACGAAGGTCTAACACCACCTATGCTCAGGTAGCCAAAGCCGCGTGTAAGAAAACTGAGACCAAGAAAACTACCTAAAGATACAAAATGAAGACTCAACAAAAAAACTTACGTACATACTCTATGCCCACATCAGGAATCTTAATCAACCAGGATGTTTTAAAAAAGAGCCCAACCAAATGCTCCCAAAATCGAGATGAGCCAAATGTGGTTTCCGGACGAAAACCATCACTACACGTCCTCCAGCTGCAGATGCTTCGAAGAAAAACAACAAGGAAGAAGAAGAAAACTATATCGGAACAAAATCCCAAACTCAGGAAAGAAAAGCTGATGCGAAGCAAATAGAAGAGAACACAGCTTCAAAACTCACGCAAACCAGCCGAAGAATAAGATCACGACTCCTCTGATTCAGAAGCTTCCAAGAGCAAGAAACAAAAAAATAGGAAAGAAATCAACCAACAAACAGCTCGATGCAGATAGTAAGATTAGTCTCACCATATATGCATCTGAGAAATTCCCCTTCCCTGAAACAATGGCTGAAGTAAAAATAGTAAATGGAATAATAATCAAAATTTACAAATGGGTGTATGACGCTGAGATCGAGGCTGAGTGGTAGAGGAAGTCTTGAACCGCCAAAACGTTTCTCTATACGAGGAAACGTATGAGCAGGTTTCCAACGCCGAATTCATGAAGAAAAGGCACAGAAGAAAAAGGAACATCACCCCAAAAGAACCAGTAGAAGAAGACCAGCATGGAGAACGTAAACAATAGATTGGAGATTTTGACACTCTAAGATAATGAATGGGAGTGGAAAGCAACGGCATATGGAAACATATTTTCCTGTGCAGACCCCGACATAATTCTGACAACGGAGCACGGTATTGCCACGACAAGGGGCTAACTTAAAATACCGGATTACAGAGTGCTCATGAAGAATCACTCTCAGGAAAGGTTCGATTCGATGGTGCTGCGATATCTCTAAGAGAGAACATCACGTTCAGGAGCCTCCCGAAACTGGATGAATCCTTCGTGGCGATTGAACTTCCCACATTGGTCGCAAACCTTACGATAGCTGCAACCTATTTACTTCCTGGCCAAACCCACCTACCCGTTACCAACTTCTGCACACTGTTCGGTCACAGGAGAATGGCATTCTTAAGAGGCAAATTCAATGCCAGATGCCGAACGGCAGATTATGGTACAACTAACGAAAGACACAAGCATTAAGTTGAAAATGGTATGCATATTCTGAGAATTGGGTGCCCCTATATCCGTGCTACTCGGATTATTTACCTGACACTATTTTATACTTTACCTAATTGCAACCGTATCTAAACTCACCTCCTTCCAAATCCTTCTTGGTGCAGATTCAATTTTGGTGTTTTTATTATTTAAATGGAAAAATGAATATTAGCTCCAATTTCATTAGAAATTATTGTTAACTTTGATTTGAGATCTTTATAAGTGAATTTGGTAATTTTCAACGACAGCACGAAAAGTTTTAAAAAGCCATCCGAAGGTCGATTTTTTATTTTTGGGGTGGTACAGAACAAGAAATTATTGGTCATATAATAGAAATCTGAACGATTCTACCCTTTTTTTTGCTGGCTAACACCAGAAGGTAAGAACTTATTAAGATTCTAAGCCGAATGGCTTAGAATCTTAATAAGTTCATTCCTCTAATGTGACCGAGGATGTGGTGGAACGTTTCAATATTATTGTAATGTTTCCAACTTCAAAAGTCCATCGCTAAATGAAATAACCTCATAATTTATGTATTTCTTTTTACAAAAAATGCAACTAACAATGGCATTTTCTGCAAGTCTCATTACTTAAGCTCAAAAGAAATTGCTTAGCTTATTGAAATGAGAATGTGATTAAGTTAAACAGTGTCTGCAGAGTAAATGGGAAAGTGTAGAGCAATAGAGAAAGAGAGAAAATGCCTCTCTTCTGATCACACACAGCTTCAGGCATAAAAACAACTTTTACAATGGTTGACGTCTGGCAATCCCAAATATTCCCCTTTGCGACGATATTTTCATGAGAGAATCAAAAGACCTGCCGATCACTGGCAAATTCTAGGATTTATGCTTAACACTCATATTTTGCGCAAAAATTTTGCCGTCTTTCGCGTAAATTCAAATTCTCTTCGACTTTTCTCCACCGAAATGACCTGGATATCCCCAAGTGTTTGGGAGAAAGAAAAGAGGTTGTCAGTACCAAACCTGATAATAATAGAAGTGTTGTGTTTCTATATTAGTCTGAATAGAAAGCAAAAATAAACATAATTATGTTAGATGGCTCTAAGTTCAAGAAAGACTAGAAATCCCCCCACTCATTGATCATCAGGTTGGAGGACAAAATTAACCGTTATTCGCTTAAATTAAAAAAATCATAACGTTTTAGATCCAATTACACATAACTGACTGCACATTTCTTGGTTTTATTTAGGTTCAATTTATGTGCTTCTTAAACGTTATAAGGAGGACATCCTCCCAATGCCAATTTTATCATTGAAAATCTCCCTTATTATAATCTAGCTAAATACCTGGTTCCTCTAATGGCTCCATTTTCCCTAAACTAATTGAAAATTCAAAATAGTTTTACTTTTGTCAAAGAATTACTAAATTTTCAACAACCTTTTCGGTGCTTTATGAGTAGTTTTGATGTTTCCTAATTTTTTAATAATATTCCACTAGACCAAACCATCTACATCAGTGGCACACGTGCCTTTCCTCAACCCCACAATAATTTTCATGGATTTAATTCACCACTTCTTAAAGAACTACTAAAGTTAGCCTTAAAAGACAATTATGTAACATTTAACCACGAAACTCCTTGTCAAATAGATGGGGTGGGCATGGGTAGTCCTTTGGCCCTGTCTTTGTTGATATCTTCATGTCCTGGTTCGAAGAACAATTATTCAACCAAGAACTGGGAATCATTAGACCTATACTCTACCACCGCTTTGTCGATGATACATACCTCCTGTTCAATTTCGAGGACCCCTGTGCTAAATTCCTACAATACGCCAACCACACAAATCCCAATATTAAATTAACCTGCGAAAATGAGCCCAATGGTTCCCTCTCATTTTTGGATATTCGCATTTCCGATTCTCCCACAGGATTCGTAACCAAAGTTTTTTGTAGGCCAACCTTTAGTGTTCAATTTTTTCTATAAAATCACTACCATAAAAACACTAATATTCCGTGCATATAATATTTGTTCATCCTACACTGTATTTTATATTGAAGTTGAATTTTTGTGTAAATACTTCAAAAGAAACTGTTTTTCTGTGTTTCGGGTGTTAAAAATAATGACAAAAATTTTGAACAGCATTTATCAACCCAAATTGAAATTCCCAACTGTTTGTAAAGATATCCGTTACGAAGTCTTTCAGGATATGGGTTTTTCCTTTAAAAAATTCACAAGAAATTAGAACCCTATTAAAGAAATTTCTTTACCTTACCAATTTTAAGATCATCTTTAGAAATAAACACCACTTAGGAGAATACTTCAATTGTAAGGACAGGATCCCGCCAGAAGCGAAGTGCTTCGTCATATATGAATATACATATCCTAGATGTAATAAAGGAAAATATATTGGCTGTACGGTGCACTCGCTGAAGACAAGGTTATGTTCCAATGTGCGAATTAGCCAAAGGACTAGGAAAGTTCATTCAAAGAAAGAATTCTCGCCTGTTCGACTACCGATGTCACCTTAGACGATTTTAAAATTTTAAAAATCATCCCCGATCCTGTATCAATAAGAATTCAAGAATCAATGTATATAAAAAGTTTTTTTCCTTCTCTAAATTCAGATTTTTCTTCCTATCCACTTCTTTTGCTTTCAAATATAAACCAACCTCCGAATCTTCTCTTTATTTTTACGCCCCTTGCGCTTTCCCCACAGTCTTCCTTTACAAGCTGATTGTACAAGGCAAGTGTTTTCTCGAATTGCCTCTAGTGTTTTCTCAAAATTTGTATAACAACTCAATAACCTGTAAATTCTGCATTGCTCTCTATATTATCGGTCAAATCTTCCATTACTTACATAATTTGAATGTTTAAATTTAAAATACAAGAAGATCGGTGATATTAACACACAAGACGTTGTTATAACAAAAAAATAAACCTTATTTTCCCTCTGTTCTTTTTTTTATCTTACAAATTAAATTGAAGCTCTATAGGAGCAGCCCAAACCAATATTTCTAAGTTATATTTGGATGTACTTTGGACGGAATAGAGCGTTGACTGTTGTATTTTTCTTGTCAACACATAAACATCGTTATCAACTGATGGTAAGGGCTAGGATATTCTTATCGCCAATCAGGGCTTTTGCTATCAATGATGACATCGATGCTACTTACACCAGTGCCATAAGTGTAAACTCAATAGTGGAGAGTAAAAATAATTTAAGTTAAAAATAAAATTTAAGATTGAATGAAGATAAATAAGATTAAAGTATCTAGTGCAGAAGGGTGTTGAAAGAAATAACACCACGTCAAAGTGTTGATAATGCTAGCGAGCAGCCAAACAGTCAGAAGAGAGTCGGAAGATGACTAACGAGTTGAATCCTTCCATCAATTGGTCATTATCGTGCGATACAGTTTCAATTCTAAACGAGAAATGTGGCTAGGTCTTAAGTCCTGCCTTCATAAAGCAAGGGACCCTATCTAGATAGCTGTCGGAAGAACAGAGCGAATAGAGCAGGGCAATGAAGTAGGGTCTTTAAACTTGAACGGTCCTTACTGTTTTTTTTGGTTTGTTTTGTGATGGATTTCTCACAAGGAAGATTCCTTGCAATCTTACGCAAGCCAAGAAAGGAGAATTCCTTGCTAAGTGTGGTACTCGTTCTAGAAGTGTAGCTCAGTGTTCTTGTTGTCTTCTTTACTTGAAAGTTTCGCTTAAATACCAAGAATTAAATTACCTATTGAAATTGGAACAACCTTATCGTTTAAATTATTTAGATAAAATCCCTCCACCCCTTCTTTCTATGCTGAACATCTGTACTGGAAAGGTGACTGCAGCTGTTTACTTCTCAGCCGTCATTTGTGTGTTCAGATCAACTTTGATTACCTACCCTGCCCCTAGATTAAGCTCTTCCACCTATTGATGTTTGTTTTGCCTTCCCAAGGTAAGAATATGAATTTGAGTTGTTGTGATTTTTGCGTTTACTATTTAAGTAGCGAATAACATGCAAGTAATTATAATGTTTCCTCCAGTTCCTCGATTTTATTCCGAACATTTTTATTGCTCATTAAATTTTTACGAGTCGAAATTTCTTCGAGCATTCTGTATAAATTTCAATACTAAAATCTTTTCTGTTTATATTCGAATTTTGGTAAAAATGCTTATTGGCGCTTTACTTAGTGTTACAAGCTACCGCTTTCATAAGAATTCTAAATTAATGGAAGTAGAATGGATACATTCTCGTCCAGTGTTCACCTCTTGGTTAGCGTGGTACCTACTTTTCTCAACACATCAGTTAATAAAATTAATAACTTATTTATTTTTTTGTAGAGGGGCCGCCACACGTAACCATTTTTTAAACGAGGTCATTTTTCAGATCCAGCGAACAATAGGTCGCTTCAATATCATGGTTATTGTGGGATTCAGCAGCCTGGTAACAGCCTGCTATATATCGGTGAGTCGTCCATTTTAAAGAGACCCTGGTTGACTTAGATGGATCTCTCGATAGCTTAGTGCGTAGGGTATAGAGTAATGGGTTTTATCCCAGCGAGCGCGGAAACAACACATAGTGGCGTCGTCCATTGGTGAATAAGCTGATACGTGTCACTACGCTCATAGCAAATCACAACACACCTATCACTACTTTACTGTCTTCACGGCCGTACATACTCACTCTCTTCGGAATCCTGACGATAGAGTACTAGTTTCTCCTAGAGAACTATGATGAGGTATGCCTGTGAAGTGTCACTCGATGCAAGGACGCATGCACAAGCACGGGCAGATAGCTGACCCTAGGGTGCCTGCGATATGCTTTGGGGCATTTTAAGGAGTAGAAGACCGCCTCTTTGATTTTTATACAAAGTGCGATTTACGGTTGACCGGGATTTATCTAGTGGCTTGCCAAATTGCAATTCAAAGGATATGTAAAGAACAAGACCACAAAATATAATTTTAATATATATAATAAATGGGGCAATATATATATATATATATATATATATATATATATATATATATATACAAAATAAGCGGAAACGAATTATTCGATAAAGATAGTTAATGGGATTGTGACAATTTAGGTTATGAGTTAAGCGGGAGGAGAAAAATTAACGTTAACTTGAATAAGAGATATTAATTACGATTGACGGGGTTAAATCAGGAAGATTATAACACAAGATCGTCTTACCTTAAAGCGTCGTGGAGATCTGGGAGGGCAGGGGGAAACAACGGCACAGGTCTTCGAGAAGATACTTTGGGGAGTGCTAACGAGGAGGGCTCGTAGATGTGGGTTTTGAGTACTTCTTGTTGAATAACTAGATTTTCTCTGCTCCAGAGAGATGAAATCTCAAACACGAGACGGTTCTGCGGCTTGGCAGAGAGTCTAATACACGAAAAAAACGGGAGTATCTTATGGGGTCCGAGATGAGGGGGCTCGCGCAGTGCTCCGTGAAGAAGGTGGCTCGATATCTTTCCTCTGAACAGGGGCCAAAGCTTCACGAAGGGAAATATGCTGGTGACATCTTAACAACGAGGTGCGACTCGAACAGGGATTACGGGACTTCTTGGGGTAACAGACAAAAAGGTCTGGACGGAGTGACTGTCAGACTCTCAGTCTCCTCAAGGAATGGCGGACTCAGGGTTAAATAGCCAGGTGGGTGCTCTGATAGATAGCCACGGGCATGGCCGTCTCTAGAGGATTCTCAACGTCAGTTTATGTACACTTACTTCTAGATAATCAGTCGGATTGGACAGCGAGGTTTGACTCGTGATATGGGACAAGGGTTAGTCTGGCTGCGGTCGCGGAGGAATAGTCATGCCTGGGAAGCATGGGGGCGAGAGCTCGGCGTTATCGCGGAGGAAGGGGAAGCGAGGAGCGTCAGGAAGTAAATACAGCAGGGTGGGGTGACTCGGCATGGGACTGCTTCCTTCTCGAAGATTCTACACTTCTTACGCCAAGGAGCACGTGGTTTGCAGCGAAGTGGCTGACAGGAGTATTCCGACGGTGGCTTCTTTTTATTTCCCTCCAAACGAGCGCATGCACTGTGGCGCTTTCAAGCTTAAAAGATAATGGTAATTCTAACCATTATTCGAGTTTCATTATCAGGTCATGTGATCTCTGCTGTGAAAGCAGGATGCCAAACTTAGTAATAATAGTACCAAATTTGGTTATTCGGACTCCGTTGCCTTTTAACCTGGTCTTAATTCTACTTTTACATTCCTAGTGGCTTTGAGAAGTATTAGTTCGCTATTTCGACTCTCTTCTTTATGGAAGCGGCTACTTTACCTTAGTTTCGGAGAAGAAAACTGACCGGCTGCGGGAGGAGAGAACTCCCTAGGTGTGGAAGAAGAAAACTCACGCGGGTGTAGAAGAAGAAAAATCACCAGGGCAGAGAAGGAGAAAAATCCTTAGTGAAAGTTACGTAAATTCACTCGGGTGCCGTAGAAGAATACACACCCGGGTAGGGGAAAGAAAACTAATTCTTGTGCATGAGGAGATTTAACGGCTGCGGGAAAAAACCCTAGTGGAGCAGAAGAAAACTTGCAGGGACCTTGTTATATAATAAATAGGCTCCTACACCAAAGTTGCAGGATTAATAGGCTCAACAGGAAACTCCACAAATTGGAAACTCGGTGTACCTGGCAAACCCGAATAAATTATCTTTCAAGTGACTAACAAGAGTATTATATATAATGTGAGAATAATTATATGAAAACACACATGTCAATTTGTCTATATGAATTTGTATACAAAAATGGAGAATATAAATTAATGAAATCGGATGAATTGCGCAAGTCCAATATAAAAATTTCAACGCTCATTGGCTGAAAAACAAATGTGTACGGCGAAGTTGAAATGGACATAGTAGTCCGTATTCTTAATCGATTATTTAGGTGGTCATTTGTAGTGGCGGATACCAACTCACCGTTATTAAGGATTGACTTTCTGAGACATTTTAATCTTTTAGTGGATTGTGCGCGCGTCATACTTATATAAAAATAAACAAACTTGCATTTGCAGTATGATTATCTAGAGAGCCTGCGGTAGGCTTTATTTTCGAAGACCTTCAGTAACTACCCCTCCATTGCAGAGCCATATTGAAGAAATATGAGGCTCTGAACGGCTTGCACCCGCTCAGCCCTCCCCGTCATTGCCACTTTCAGTAGATGATACAATCAAAACTGATGCTCTACCGACATTGGGACGGCCAAGGCCTCTTTCAATAGAGAAGCTACAGGTTGCCAAAGCAAATTTTGAAACACTATTGAAAAGGGGATCGTGCGCTAGTTTATGTCACCATGGTCCTCGCCAATTCACATGGTGCAAAGAAGTCACCCTGTGAATATAGGGTGGTCGACGATTTCAAAGCGTTCAATGCGACAGGAAACCCGACAGGTATCCGTTACCGCGGGTTCAAAGTGTTATGAACAGACATAGAGAAAATAGCGATTACCACGCAGTTGGGTTTGTGGAAATACTTGAAGCTACCATTTGGCCTCCGGAATGCTAGTTACACAAGCCAACGGCACATGGACAAACCTTTTCGAGGATTAGGGTTTGTTTATGTGTATACAGACGAGATCCTGATATTCTCAGACAATATGGACGACCACCCGAAGCATTTGGATGAAGTCTTCAAAATCCTTGTCGTAAACGGTGTGAATATATTATCCCTGGAGAAATGTGAGCTGGCAAAGGAAGAAATCGATATTTTAGGGCATCGCATTTTGGTTTAAGGAATTCGCCCACAGGGCAAAAAGATGAAAGAAATTTGAGACATGCCAAGATAATATGCACTTCGACGATATTTGGGAATGTTGAGATACTACCAAAGAATGATTCCTAATTTTTCCGCGATTGCAGCCCGGTTGACCGAGCTTGCATGCTTTACGTAGTGATCGACAGAGGCGGCCAAATCGAATCCAAGCTATTCAATGAACTGTCTCACCTCGTTGGTTTTCATCGTCTCTGCTCCACGGCTTACAGACCCTCCACGAACGGGATAGTGGAAAGGGCACACAGGACTCTGAAGTACTTCATAATGGCTCGTCGACAAGGCTGGCTGAAGGCACTGCCAATTATTCTTTGTCATTCGTTTTTTGCCCAATGACTAAGGAATTTCACCTTTCACGGCAGTCACGGGAACCACACTCTTGTGCCTGAAACCCTTATTCTCGTCATCGTCTTTGAAGACCGACTTTAAGTTTATTAAAGAACTGGCATTAACCATTGTACAAGTCTATTTCACCCGGCATCCATAGGACACTTGCACTCGGTGCCCAAGCTTTTCGAGCCAAAAGATCTTGGGGAAGCAACTCCTGTGTAGGTCCGAATAGACCTAGTTTGCAAACAACTAGAAGCGCCATATGCTGGCCCTTTTCTAGTGATCTAACTTGAGAGCAAAGTCAAAAAGCTGGAATTCCTTGATGGAATAAGATACACTGTCTCAGTGGACAGACAGAAACTGGCGAGATTACCCCCTAGCATAAGGATTACGCGTTGAGTAATTAGCGACGCTCAAGGCCGCAAGCAGATCCTAGGAGAAGGACCAGGTGCACTTCGCCTCATAGAGTGCATGCAAAAGAAGACGATAATACATACCTCAGGTAATCGACGAGACACCATTATAAGATCCTGAGAAAATAATAAGAAGCCTAGGGATAGTTTTCAGAAGACGTGAGTCTACAAAGAAGCTGGGGAACAGAAATTTCAATCAAATCCAATTATAACGCAGATCTGTAAATTTGGTTCATATAATAGAGATCAAATTATCTGAAATATGTAAGTACATTGTAAATACACAGCTCTTCATTACCTCAGCCCAGAGGGTAGAACTAATGAGCTCGATGACGGAGGCTTGTACGAAGACGAGGATAGGCCACGCCCCTTGGAAATGAAACCGCATATATAGTCATGAAAGAGATATTATTATGATTATCAATTATCATTTTGGAATAGGAGAGGTTCGATTCAGTTAAGACATTAACCCACGAGGCAATGATACTCTTTTTAATTACCAGAATTGATTTATTTTTATATATCTTATTAAACTGCATCTAAAGGTGGTGTATACCTAATTTTTAAATGTTCGGTAGGTAAATTACGGAGTAATGAAGTGTTCCCTTAAAGAAACGCCATGGAGGCTCGCTCCTGTGTTAACATTATTTTATGTATATTTGTGTTTTGTTTTTAATGTTTTAATGGATGAAGGTTAACCAAACAAATCATAAGTACTTTAATATTTTTTATATATGTTCTTGAATTACAAGAAAAGAAACGGAGAAAGAAAACAAATATTTATCCTGTATAAATAACTCCACAAAAAAATCTTGACAAAAAAATATCTGTGCAATAAAAAATAAAATATGTAATAAGAACCTACTTTGCTGCAGCTTAGTTTTTGATAATTAATTTTCATTTATGCATTTCTATGCAAAGAATTGCCTTACTTTTATCACAAGCCGATAGAGAGAATATAAGGTAACTTGTAGAAATGAGAGCAAAAAATGAAGAGCTGAAGAAGGATGGCATTAAATATAGTAAATGTATTATACATGGAGATAAAGTAGTCCAGATCAAAGTTGATCCTGCAACACCTCAACCTTTTTAGAGAGGCCTCTCACCACACAAAGAACTCTCCAAATTCTACTGAAATGTATATATGCAAATATATATTGTCTTTTTAATAAACAAGAAGAATTTAAGTTACTATTAGACAAAGAATATCCATCCTTAGTTTTATTAGTTGAAACTAAATTAAATGTAAATATTAGAAACTCATTATTGTTTGGTACAAATGAGTATGAGATTTATCGAAAATATAGAAGCGAGCAAAATTATACCTGGTGGTGGGGTTGCTATTCTGGTAAAAAAATATATAATTTCTACAGATAGTAAAGTTAAGTTTTTGAATGATCATTTATATGAAGAAGCAGTGTGGTGCGGGGTAAATAAATCTTCGAGGAAAAAATGTGCTGATTGGCACAGTTTATGGAAGGCCTAACTCTAGTCATGAACTACATGATCTCTTATGTGATCTCACTAGGCTGAGTGATAGATACGATAAGGAATCACAGGTGCTGATTTGTGAGGACTTCAACTATAATGAGATTTTTTGGGAGGCAAATAGTATTTTGAGAGATAGTCAAAATATTAACTGTGCAAGGAATTTTCTAGATGCTATGAATGACTGTTTCCTTATTCAACATATTAAAGATTGTGACAATCCTACAAAACTGATTTTTTTTTCTCGGAGTCAACATGATGTGGAGAGGGTATAATTCTTGCCCCCTCTAGGGAAAAGCCACCATGCAACAATTGGATTTAAATTTGTTATTGATGGAAGTCCCCTTGAAGCAGAAACTAATGTAAACTACAAATACAGTTTTCATAAAGGAAAATATGCAATGATTAGGAGATGTTTGGCTTAGGTAAATTGGACAGAATGTTTTTTAGAAGCAACACAGATTGAAAAGTATGAAATTTTTGTAAAGATACCTCTTGATTTGACTGACTTGTATGTCCCAAAGATTAGGTGTACGTTGACTAAGTCAAGCCCAAATGTATGACAAGACAAGTTAGAAATCAAATGATTGCTAAGGAAAAAGCCTGGAAGCGCCTTAAAAGGCAGAAAGACCAGTTTAATGGCCTAGAAATATAAACAGGAAAAAAACTTGGCCCCAACCATGATTAGAATGGCTAAGAAAGTATTTGAAAAAAACTTTGTGATGATATTAAGATAAATCCAACACATTTTTGGAGCTATGTTAGGAGCAAGAAAAATTTAAAGGAATCTGTGATGAGAATTATAACAAGAAGTTGTCTCCTAACTTAAGACAATTAAGAAACTGCAAATAAATTTAACAAGGCTTTCCGCACGGTGTTTGGGCAGGAAGACCTGACCAAAATACCAGACTTTAACATTAATATAGCTGTACCATCAATTGAGGACTTAAATGTTACTGTAGAAGTGGTCGATAAATTACTAGAGTCAAGTAATGTTAATAAAGCCATGGGACCTGACGATATCCATCCATGGGTACTTAAAGAATGTCAGAGTGAGTTGATCAAACCGATTTTATTTATTATTAGAGAATCGCTAAGTATAGAAATAGTACCCTGCTCTGGAAAAATTGGCAGGGGCTGTACAGTGTTCAAGAAAGGAGATAAGAGCAACCCTTAGAACTATAGACCAGTCTCATTGACGAGCGTCATTTGTAAGCTATGTGAGACTGTTATTTGTGACAATTAAATAAAACCTTTAAAGGACAACTATATTTTAAATGATAGTCTACATGGCTTCAGACAGAAAAGAACTACCTGAACTAACTTACTTATTTTCTTCGCACAACTAACAAAAGCTATGGACCAGCAAATTCCTGTTGATATTAACTATCTGGATTGCAGAAAAGTCTTCGATATTGTTCATCATAAGAGACTAATTGTAAAACTTAAAGCCTATGGAATAGGAGACTCCCTCCTTAGGTGGATTGGAAAGTTTTTGAAGGATAAACAACAAATTGTAGAAATAAGAGGAAAAAAATGAAATAGTTAGAGGTCACTTCTGGGATACCACAATGATCAGTGTTAGCGCCTGTCCTTTTCCTGGTATTTATTAATAATCCTGTTAATGACCTTGAGTGTCTAACATTGCTTTTTGCAGCTGATGCTAAGATATTTAAGAAGATACAGAATGATGAGGGCATTTAAGCCATCAGGATAGATTTGCAGAAAATACAGGGATGGAGCAAAAAGTGGCTATTGGAATTTAACAGTGAAAAATCTCCAAGACTTTATGTAGGTCACATAAATCCAGAGATGAATTACATTTTGAATGAGGAGGAAATACAAGCAGTAGATGTTGAAAGAGATCGTGGAGTATTAATTTCTAAGGACCTCAAACCAGGCCATCATATTGGAACAATTTGTAGCAAAGCTAACAGAATTGTTGGTATAATCCAGAGCAGTTTTGATTGCTTCGACGAGGAAATGTGTAAGATTTTTTACTGCTCTCTAGTCAGACGACATTTAGAATATGCTGTACAGTGTTGGTCTCCTTTTTACAAGTAGGCATGGAAGAGATAGAAAAGGTTCAAAGGAGAATGACCAAACTAGTACCTGAGTTGAAAGACCTTAAGTATCAAGAGATAGGTAAGCAGCTGGACTCAACATGACTGGAGGAACGCAGACTGAGAGGAGATTTAATTGAGACATACAGGATTTTAAATTGGATGAGAAACATAGATTAAGATATTTTCCTTGAGAAATGTGAGTCTGTCACCCGCTCTAACACATGTAGACTACAGAAAAGAGGTCATGGATAACAGTGGTAAGAGCTAATACATTCAGCATAAGAGTTGTTAACATATGGAATAGTTTACCTGCTAAAGTGGTTAATGCTCCATTAATTGGTACGTTCAAGTCAAGACTGGATTAATGTGAGTGGGATGTGAGATTGGCAAATTGTGATAATGTATCTAAATGGTAGTGAAAGATAGCTGTAAAGGTATCACTGTGATAATAGTGTTGGAGTATGTATTTCAAGTTTGATTGAGATATAATGGAAATACAGAGGTAGAATCCCCGAGCAAGTATGTAATTATATATATTTAGTACTAAAAAGAGTTAAGGTAACTGGTACTGAAGACAAATAGTTGAGATGAGAGCCACACAAGAGAAATCTTATCTCCCATGCAATTGAACTAGGTAAGCAATGATTCTTTGAGCCCACATCGGCTTGACTAAGGGAGGAGGGGCCAATAAATGGCATTGCTCTACAGTTTGTTTTGATTCAAATACTTTAGGAAAGTTTCACAATTTTCAAAATTGAAATAGAGTTTTATCTTCTATTTTACAGGTCCTGAATTAAACTATAATATATAATTATATTAAATTTAAATTTGAGCTCTGGAATTCAGAGTAGAATTCTAAATAAATTTTAAGCTCAAAAATATCTGCTGTTTCCAATAAAAATATAAAAAAATAATGACTATATAATGCAACAGAACTTTTTTTAGAAATAGCAATAGATAGGGTTGATGAAATGAGTAAAATTTAGCTGCCATCAATTATTATTGACGGTAGCCTTGGCGTAAATTTACGTGCCAAAACTTGTAGAAAACATAGTTATTTTTTTTACAGATGTTCAAAATATTATAATGCTTAAATATTAGTGTACTTAACCCTATGGAACTATGGAAAGATGTTTTACCTCCAGAGGGTTTTGTGGTCCTTTCCTTTTTTAGTAATGTTTCAGAGATTCTCCTTCTGCCTTTCCCTGTTTGCTTCAATCATATCTAATGGGAAATATGTTTCATGAGCGTATTGCATTCTCTCGGATCCTCTCAGCTCTTTTATTTCCATTATTGTCATTCAGGTTTTTAAAATTTTTATGGAGACGTCATTTCGTATGTGTGCCGACCAGTTAATTTCAGTTGTTTAACTTCCCTCCTCTCTCTTTTATCCGCGTTTCAACAGATTTCACAAGAAAGATAACAATTGTGTGGTATTTTCTAGATAAATAAATAAATTTATTCAACCAAAATATTTGACTAACTTAGAGTCGACTAAAACAACTTTCCCATTTTAACAGTGTTCATCTCAATAGAATTTGTTTAATAAACTTTCAAAGATCAAGATTTATCATACAATATTGCACTAAAAAATAAACAAAACTACTTAGAGGGAAATTAATTTAGGCTAATATGGGTTACTGTTTTATAGACGAAAGCTGTTCGATATTTAAGAACAAGAACATAAAATATTGGCGAATAGTCTTCTTGCCTAAAGGAAAGCTCGCAAATTATACAAATCACCCGAAAAAATACCTTCAAGTAAAATGCTGTGAATTTTTGTCTTTTGACGAATTGAAATCGAAAAGGAAATAGTAACAACTCCAGAGGAAGGAATTATTATAGGTAGACCACCCATTTATGGTAGGTGAAATGAATGGTATGATTTGGCTTGGGGCAAGGGCTGCTATTGGTTATGTCGTAGAATTCAATCTGCAGATGTCTGCTGGTTATCCACTTGTAGGCTGGGTTAACACTGTCCGGCTCATTACTCGGCACAGGTAAGAAATATATAAGAAAATTGTGGTTTTGTAGGTTTTAATCTTGGTCCTATAGATCTCAATTCCGGCAAGTAAAATCACTGAGTTCATGGTTCGAAGTGTGCTCACGTCCTTATACCTGGCTATCGTTGTTAACAGTTTCATTATTCCCGTATTTTTATTTCTGGCAGACTGTGTTTGTGTGTTTATTACCAGCATTTTTATTCTAACGAAGTATTATGGGCGTGGCTGCGTTTCTCACATCTGAGAGCTGAGCGGAGCTTCTTGGATGTAGAGGTAGGTGCGTGTACACCAAGAGAGTGTTCTAATTTGGAAATATGATTTATATCTATGAGGTCGATATTTGTAGTAACATACAGTTTAGTCTTTCGCAGTTCCATGCTAACGCGGGTGGGTCAGACTTGCTTATCTATCAAAACCATTATTTGTATGGACAGCTGTTTCAACCGTCTTAGTTATCGTCGCGCGGACAAAATGGTCAATTCGCACCTGTTTTCTAATGTGTAAATGTTTGTTTTTACCGTGGGAGAACAGCGATTTCATTTCCTCGTGGTTTTTACATTATTTACAAATACACTGTTTGCTTTGCATTTATACATTAATTATTGACTATAGGTATAGCATTATTTACAAATATACGGATTGATTTGCACTAATTGATTAGTAACAATTGGCATATTATTTCAGTATTCGTTTGTCTGTCCATTTCAAGGTTTCATAGGACCAACGGAGTGCTCAATTTGTGAGATGTCTTGTTGAGTCTATTTAACTTTGTAGTTGGGCGCTACAATATAACAAAGAGGAAAAAGGTTTATAGTGAATATGAGTTTATAAGGATACAAACTCTTTCTTCAGTAGTATTCAAGGATGTTCCCTATAGAAATGATGAGAAAAATCCGAGAATAAATTATAGGAAAAAATATATATTGAAAAATATAAGATTCTATCGATTAGGTCGTAGGTTTCCTGGGTTTTGATAGCTGATATTTTATGATCTATTTCACCCAAGATCCGATATATGCCGGCTTTTAAATGAGAATAGAGATAAAAAATTAGGAATTAGGAAGAGGTGGTAGAGATTTGATACCAGCTGAGCGATGAAAGCTGTGCTTTGGGGAACCTCCTCACACCTTCATAATGAGCTGATAGGGTAAATCAGGTAAACTAAGCCATCAGTTCAGTCCAAGATAAGGAGTAATTAATAGAACGAAAAAGAAACTTCATCCTTTTGCATAGGATTAGCAACCAGTACTACTAATAGGTTTTATAATCAAACAGTGGAACCATATATCAATAAAAATAAAGAAAAATACTATTAAAAAAACACATGCAAAGGACAAATATGTAAAAAATAAAAATAAAATTTTACATGAGAACTAAGGAATATAAACATACACAGTTAAGGCGGAGTTCTAGAATTATAAAAACAAAACGAGTACACAGAGTCGATTATGTGCACGGGAGTACAAAGCTTAACATATTTTACTTCGAAGCGGGAGGATCCTCGACCGGATTTCTACTTAGACTGTCTACTTCACAGTTTTCTGTCCCTTTAATGTACCTTATTAGGAACTGGTATTCCATTAGAAGTAAACTCCAACGCATACGCCTTCCGTTCGGGCTTTTAAAATTCTGTAAGTTAGCCAATGGGCGATGATCGGTTTCGATCACGAACTCCTTACCTAACAAATATGTTTGGAATTTTTGTACACTCCATACGATCGCTAGAGCTTCAGGTTCTATGACCGTATATTCCCTTTCGCCTAACGAGAGCTTCAGGCTCGCGTAGGAAATGGGGTAACTGTTGCCGTCTTCATCATACTGGAGAAAAACGCAATCGATGCGTTCATTACAAACATCCGTTCGTATCCCAAAAGTTTTGTTCGTGTTCTGGAGTTTCAGTATCGGAGTTGATGTTAGTCTTTCCTTCAGCTGATGGAAGTGGGCGGTCACTTTGGGGTTCCATTCAAGGGGGTCTTGGGAACTTTGTTTTAGTAGGGAGTAAAGGGGAGACGCTAAGGAGGTGAAATTCGAAACAAAACGTCGGTAAAAGGAAGTCGACCCGAGAAAAGAGCGTAATTGCTTTTTAGTAGGTAAGAGGGGCATGTTGGCGATAGCCTTTACCTTTTCTTTTTGAGGGGCTATTTGATGCTCACCAATTTGGAAACCAAGGTATTTAATAGTGCTATAGGCGGAATGGCGCTTGCTAGGACCTATAATGAGGCCGTTTTCACGAAGCGTATTGAGGAGCGATTGTAGGGAGGTAAGATGATGGGCCCATTTACGCGTGGCTAGGTAAACGTTATCGAAGTAAAAGGAAATGTTACTCAGCCCATACAATATCCTGCGCATTATTTAATTTTATTTACTACAGGCAGTAACTAAACAAAAAGGTAGGTGCTTAAACTGCATAAAGCCTTTTTCTGTGGGAAATGCGTTTTATTTCTTGACACTATTCTTAAGGGGGATTTGATAGTAAGCTTTACACCAGTCTATCTCTGAAATAAACTTAGCCTCTTCAAATAGATTAAATGTAGGCTCTGATCTATCAAAGGGAAAACTGATACGGCGCTTAGCTTATTAAACTTTACGCTCATGCGCTAAGACTGACTATAACAATGGTAGAGCAATAATCCGACGTGGAGGGTTCAATTATTTCTAACTTTAGCAAGTTTTCCACATCGGCGTTAAAGGCAGGGCACAAGTAAACGGGTCCATGGTACGGTTTAGATCTAATAAGCTCCTGGGTGGTTAGGGCTATATTATGCTCAAAATACAAAGAGCAACCAGGCTTATCAGAAATTACATCGGGGAATTCATGTAACAAAAGAGCCAACTGCGTCTTGTGAGTGGGTTCCAACTGGGTGTTTAAATCGAGTTCCGGGGCAGAGTTAACACGGGAACGGGTGAGCGAAGGGAGAAAGTAGTTCTTGTCTGCTTCGACATATAGTGTTTGTATTAAATTAAGAGCCTCAGATGGATAAGAGGCTTCCATTACTATCTCTTAACCAAGGGCAATTGTATTATTATGGCGGGTGCGGCGGTGATAGCGCTCAAGCATATTTAAATGAAGTAATTTGTTCCCTGAGGGGGTCTGTATTATGTAATCTTCGGGACCGCGTGCTTCTAGGATTTAGAAGGGGCCTCTCTATTACGACAAGATCTTGTTTGTCTCCGTGGGTGGGAGGAGCAGCACCCCTACACCGGGCTTGAATCGCCTTTCTTTGGACTTAACGTCAAAATAGGTACTATGTTGTTCTAAATTTAAGTCCAAATTTTTGTACGCTATATTAGCGCATTCTTCCAAGCGGTTTCGAAGATCTAGCACGTAAGCATACGAGGACTTGATCTCCTCATCCAGGCGGAGATTATGAAAAAGTTCATTCAAAATGCTAATTGGTCCGCGTACATTTCGCCTATACAAAAGCTCGAAGGGGGCAAATCCCAAAGTTCTGTGGTGGATTTTTCTGCAGGCAAACAGTGCAATCGGCAGGTTACAAGGAGTTACGAGAAAAGAAAGTACCCTAGGAGACCTTACGGTCCATTCAAAGAGGGTACTTTTCGACTAGCAATCGAGCGAGCACATGGCTGCTCAATTGTTTTGCGTCCCTAAACGGCCACTTTTCAAGAGTTTTCTAGTCTTGACTTGAACTGGTCAACAGATTCACTGTTGACAACTTCCCCTGGAAGTGCGTTCCACTTACCGCAGATACTGTAGGTAAAAAAATTTCCACACAGATTGCGGTTGTAACACTTCAGTTCAAGTTTGAAGCTGTGATTGCGCGTTTTGTTCTCACTCAGTGTGAAAATATCCCGGTAGTTAACATTGTCGAACCCTCAAAGTATTTTGAAAACTTCGATGAGCTGACCACGCAGTCTACGGGTTTTTAGCGAGAACAGATTTAATTCCCTTAGTCTATCCTCATAACTTTTATGTTGGATAGAGGGAATCAGTTTGGTTGTCCTAGCTTGTACGCGTTCCAACCTTGCGATGTCCTTTCGAAACGAAGGACTCCAAAATTGTACGGCATACTCCAGGTGCGGCCGAACGAGGGAGTTGTACAGACAAAGTACTATCTCCTTGTTACTATATACAAACTAACGCTTTATGTAGCCTAACATCCTTTGGGTTTTCTTTTCTGCCTCGATGCAATGTTTCGAGAACTTGAGGTCGCTAGTGATAGTTACATCCAAGTCATTCTTGGGGCTAAGCATGGCATACCTTTTTCAAAATGGTCTACAGAGTGCCATTCAACTTTTTACAGACGCCGCAGGGTGAAATGGAGAGATGAACAAGGGCTCGATCATAAGGAGCTTGCCGACGTGTTCCATTAGCTTAGAAGTGAACTTTCTACCTCTATCGGACAAGATCTCCTTCGGGATGCCGACGCGGGAAAAGATAGAAATAAGGGACTCCGCACAAGTCAACCTATCAATTTTTTTAAGGGAATTGCGTCGGGGAATATCGTTGCAAAGTTAACAAGAGTGAGGAAGTACGAGTGTCCTTAGCTAGCCTGGGGGTAAGTTGGGCCAATTAGGTCTATGGCACCTCTAAAAATGTCTCCGAGACAATTAGTGTCTTCTGAAGTGGGGCAGATGGTATTCGTACTTTCTCTGTAGTCTTCTGGCAAATTTCACACGACCTGCAAAACTCGGTTATTTCTTTGGCAGCACTGGGCTAGAAGAAATAACGGAAGATTCTCTCTGCCGTTTTGTTGTGACTGTAATGACCAGCCATTAATCCATCGTGTGCGTGTCTGAGAAATTTAAGAACATGGGAACAGGGAATACACGATGGGCGATTGGAGGTTTTATGACCAGACGAACTGGAGCGATAAAGGAGTCCGTCGCTAATGAGGTCAGCAACTGCCCTTTGATCACGGGCAGATCCACGTTAGTCACTTCTTGCTTTTTCCCACAAGGACTGGGGAGTGGGGCATTCTTTATGAGCGCTTGCAAAAGTCTCGTTTTGAAGGGCTGTAAACTCTGGCGCATAAGGTGGTTCTAAAGACATGGGAGGAACAGTGTCCTTTAGCGCTTGGGCCCTCGTGATGACGGGCTAAGCGACAGCGTTAGGGAAGAGCTGCGGGCTTTGGCCGATCAACACGGCGCAGAACTTAATGGGGACTGCAAGCACTTCGGCCAACTAGTGAAGTATTCGTATTCGAGATAGCAGCGTACAACAGGAAACCAATTTACACGTACTAAGTAGCCATTGACTACTGCGAATTTATCTTGGTTGGAGCCCACAGAAAGGAGCAACTTTTTAGAGATCACGAAGCAAGTGCATCCAGTTTCTCTTATAAGGGTTGACACTTGACAACCATTAACGCTTTTATTTTCAAACTCAAGCCCACAGTGGGAGCTTTTGTGGAAAAAGGAAATTAACTTGCTGTCCCGGGAACTGCTTGTTGGGGAAGTCGCTGGCGTTTCAGGGCGAGCGAGCGGATGAGAGGGAGAGGCACTTATTTTGTGGATTTGATGACTAGAAACAGAACCAAGTTGGGAGTTTGTGGGACAGTGGGTTCTTGCAAGAATAACAAATTCAGGGGGTACGAGGGTAATCCGACGTTGGGAGTTTATTTATGAGGGGTTTAATATCCCTCGATTCTGGCGGGAAATGGTACTTGGGTATAAAGGGGACCAGGTACCTTCGCGGTGTCATGGAGGAGCATGACACCGCGTCTCAACTTGCCGCGCCGCTTCTGAAGGATGCATTCTTCAACCCAGCCAGTTCGTCGGCGTAATATTAACTTGTGATGGTCCTTCTACGAGGCCCATAGTCCACCAGCAACACTCCCTCCGAATCCCAGAAGATGGTGGCCATGATCTTCCCGGCTGAGGTTGGGTCCGGAACTTGATGGGGATCAGAGAGCCCCTGTGCTTCCAGGCCATGCTTTCGAGCTTGGTTTTGGGATCCCAGTGATGGACCCACCTTTTATCACCTGTCACTATGCGTGACTCGAATTTCGCCGGGTCTTTGTTGTACAGGAGCAGCTGCTCCTCCGAACTTTGATGACGTTGAAGTCGATCATGGGGCATGAGGTTTCTAGGGACCCAACGGGCAGAGACCTTGGTCATGGCCAAATTGTCGTGGATGATGTTGATAACACTTCCAAGTTCTCTCTCGATTTCTCGATCTTCACCCGTCGATTTTCAAGGATCATCCTCTCCACACGGCCACATTCTCCTCGTTGGTCACGTCAGACGGGCGTACTGGACGGTGGTCATCTTCAAGGTAATCACGACCATGGCGAAACTCTCTATTCCAGCGAGCAATAGTTGCATATGAAGCGTCGGTGTCGGTGTACACTGCAACCATGGATCTCTTTTGTATTCTTGCCTTCCTTGGTCAAAAATTTGATCACTGAGCGGTGTTCAACCTTCTCCATTGTTTAAAAAGCTGTGACTGACGATCTGCGATCAGCTACTGCTTCTTAAATATACGAGGCAGGAGCGTGCGGTTGCAGGTCCTGACTCGTTATAATTTGTCGTAACATACCAACAAACAGCCATCCCCCTTCCTCTGCTTTGCCCTACCGATTCGCAAAACTTATTGACCGTCCCTCGTTTTTCAAGTTTTCAATAATTTTTTCATTAGATTTATTTATGTGTAGTTCTTATGCCAGAAAGGGTAAACATTTTTTTCCCATAATAGTGGATTCAATAACATTTTCCTATTTTTGTTTTTGTACGAATTTTAAATACATGATAGTGACATAGTCAATAATTTTGCTTGTGTGCCATGTAATGCTAAAAAGTGTGTTTTATTTCTTTTTAGAAATATATAATTTCCTTCATTTTTTTCTTGTGTGTTATTTCCATGCCAAAAAGACGGACTGTTATTTCCTAATGATAGATGAAATAAAAAATAAAAAATTATCCCAATATAAATTTTTTTGTCTTTATTATCCAGGATTTTTATAAGTAAATTGGTTTGTCCTCCAGAGTACTTCAAAGTCAGGGGTAAATTCATTTGACTACAAATTGTTTTGGGGTTAACCCCCCTAAAAAGTTAGCCGTTGCCTGTTCTAACTGTTTAACTGTTACCGTTAATATCTCTTCCCCTTCTGATTAGTCGATAGTCGCTGAAGATCTTCTTAGCGTAGGTCCAAAACGTCCAGCAAACAAAGGATTTATGTAATCTCGTTCAGGCATTCTCCTACCATTGAGAGAAACCATTTCTTATTCATGGTAAATTTTGGCACATAAGCGACCATGCTCGCCCACTGTATGTTCGTAGCTAGTGAAAGTCAGAGAAAGTGGTCTCTCTCTCTCTCTCTCTCTCTCTCTCTCTCTCTCCTCTCTTCCTCTTTTTCTCTCTCTCTCTCTCTCTCTCTCTCTCTCTCTCTCTCTCTCTCTCTCTATATATATATATATATATATATATATATATATATATATATATATATATATATATATATATATATATATATATATATATATATACATTTACCATAGAATTCCCTAAATGTCAACTGACAGTTTAAACATTAATTAATTATCAGTTCTGCCAGTTTGGGCAGATTCTCGACACAGAAATCTAAATTTAAATATATTATTTGCTCACTTACACACATACAGGGCTATAAATGAAATAAAATGTATACATGCAAACAGAGAGAGAGAGAGAGACTTTTTGTAATATGCTTAGCTCGGTTGCACTTTATCTCAATTGCTTGTCAAAAAAGAAGAGAAATTTTAATTTAAATATTTTTATTTATTTAACCCATTTATTCTGAAAGAATTTAAGTTCATCGTTGAGTTACGAGTGTTATATAGTTCTTGAAATATATGCACAGAATAGCCATAAAACCTATTTTATATGGTTATCCTTATATTTTGATAACATGCTATATTCAAATTATTGTTGCAGAAAAACAACGAGTGACATTATATAGCACGATTTGTTGCAAAAAATGTAACGTCATGAATCGTAGATTCAGGAGTTTACAGACATATTTCTAATAAAAAGGTTTGTGAAACCTCTCTATATTTTCATTAAGGGGCGTTTACACTAGGCATGTGTGTCACGATGCTATTGAAAGCAATAGAGCGATTGAGAATTTGTAGCACAGTGTAGATACAAAGAGTAATGCTTTATACTTTTTATGTATCTCTGCTGTATAATTATTTGGCGTCTATACTAAGCTATAAATTATCAATCTTCCAATCGGTTGGTCCAGACTAGCTGATCCTCTTAATTTTGTTTTAAATTTCCTTAGACTTCAGTTCTTTTGGATTCAGTTGTGTTTACTTCAAAACCCTTTGTGTAATCTTATTGAACCATTTATCCATACTCTTAACATCACTTGGAAGTTTCCGCGGGCCAATAGGTTGAAAATATTTTGCGCAATAAAATTTGGTCTTTTCAACCTTTTTGAGCCTCCCTCAAACTTTCCGCCACTTTCAAATATATATTTGCTAGAGTATCTTTACGCCGTGGTCTCTCTCATTCTTTATTCCAGAACTCATATTTATTCAGATAACATGGCAGTCCTCTTTAATATTAGTAAAGTTAAACTGATATTATGCTCTACTTCTGTTATTGTACTTTCTAAAACCTTTCACTATTCCTCCATTAATTTTTCATATATTAAAACTACCAAATATCCTGATGACTGGGTTTCCAGGACGGTCCTCGGACCTAAAATTATTTAGCCCTCTCACTTTTAGGTCCTTTGGTGACTATAAAAGGACCAAGGGAGTGAAAACTCTATCAGTCTGTTCTTTGATCGCCGGTGCACTGTCAAAATACTTTCGCTGCCTGGATCATTCTAACAGTGTTCCACTCCCTTGCTGCTTTCCGTGCAGTGTAAAAGTGACTACTCTTCCTACGACAGTGTCTTCTCCTTTCGTTAACTCATTAATTTTAGCAATCTGTGAGAGTAACCCAAGGGCTGTCCGGCTATGCAACTAATCACGACGCCCAAGAAACTGGCACAGAAACACCATCTTTCGGAGGACTTCGAACAGGCTATTGAAAGTATAGAAGCAGCTATATCAACGTTGATACAACATCTCACGAGGTCAGGCTAAAGCAGCTAGGACCATACTCCCAAAAAGTTCGCCCAACCTTCGCTGCATCACCCCGTGTCTCCAACAGCGGTGGCAGGGGGCCAGGTAGGCCGCGAGCAATCTGGGCCTACTAGGTCACCACAGATTCCAGAAACACCAGACTTCCAGATCCAGGAAGAGCACTTAGCTAGGAATCAGATATCCTCCTCAGCCCCCCCTTCACCGGTTCAGGCAGATAGAAGTAGGTCACCTTTTAACACTTGCTAGCCTAATCAACCTGATTTACCTAACTGCTACGATAAGTTTGTTGCCCAACTGACGGAAAATTTTGGATCCGTCAGGTTCAAACGTAGGGACCGTGAAGACATTGCCAGGCTCGTCACTCTCTACCAATAATGGAGGTACTTGAAGGACGAGGAGTACGACCATCTCTTCCAACGAATCCGTCTTCATTTTGTGGTACTTAATTACGGCTGGGGGCCAGCACTGGTGTATGCCAGCGAGTGGGCAAGGCTGGATACTAATCTTACATTAAGCGAAAATGCGCTTAAGGATAAAACTAGTTTCCCGAATTACCAGTATGGGCAGCCTACAACAATATGAGCAGAGAGTAAGACAATCAATCCGCCAGGGTGGCTGGCAGAGTCGGAATAGTCCGTATGAGGCGGCCTTTTGCTAGCGCAAGGCGTGGTGAGGAAGCTCGCTCATAAGCGCCAAACTACAGCGGAATCAAAAGACCTTAGTGCTTCCCTCGAAAAACTTCAACTTTTTCCTCCCACGCGTGGCACTCCCCCGCACTTCTCCGCCTAGACCTATGATCTCTCCTCTACAACACGACCTTCTAGTTCCCTATCGTGCCGATGATATCGCCGCTTGTCAAGAACTACAACTTACAAATTTACAGCGGTTCTTCGAGGAAGCGACCGCGCAACACGGGGCCTACAACATTGAAAAACAAACCAACATCATGCGTTTCCACGCTCGCAAGTTTGGCCCAGAACGGACATGATAGTGGTCATACGCCTCCCAGGTATGTCCGTCCCCACGGTTCTCAATAGAGACAACCATGAAGTCTCGCCGGCTCGCGACCTCCCTATGGCAAGTGGTCCTCCGGTTCCTCCAGAACCGGACCACTTCCGGGAAGAACGATATTCTTCAAGACGTCTCCATCAACAAAGACCATCTGTTTTGAGGACGACGACTCGACGGAAGACGTCGCAGAGGAACAACAGCACCAGGACCAGGACAAACTACAACAGGAGGAACAACGGGATGAACAACAATACCAGGCCAAGGAGGCCAACAAGGACAGGGAAGCTATCCGCAGAAAGGATGCCGACTTCTCACCTTGCATCGACTCTTTGGAACCCTAAGTGAAATCAGTGTGTAGTAAGCTTACAATCGATGATCTTAGTAAAGGCACACTCCGTAACGTGACTCAGGTTTCCAACCTGGTTAAAAGTGCTGCTAGTCAATGGCATTCAAGTTTTTTTTCCTAAAAGGTATTATTCCCGACAAAACTTATATTCATACATATAATATCTATCGTTGCATAAATACAACAAGTGTAGTTCCCTATAGTGCTGGTTGTTGCGTTAATACAACATCTATTTTTTTCCATCTTTAACCCACGTAAAAGGAACTTTATTATGGATAGAATTATTAATACAATAATCTGCCATGTTTCTAAACCATCAAAGATACAGATACATAGCCTTCATAAGGTTAGCACACAAGATAATTGGTACATACCCTTTAAATGATAAAGACATGATATTCGAAAAAAGTGGCCATCAATAGTCAAGCGTTTAGCTGCAATTGAACATTAAAATTGTTTTGAAATTCCACTCACGAGATTAGATCGTTTCCTCTAACGTTATGATCAACCATTATCACCTAAAAACCGTATTCTTTCATTAAGTCTGATTCTGAATCCACATTTCATTGGTAAGGAGAAAAGAATATATCGAGACGCTACGAAGATGATCGAATACGATCGAAAGCTCAAATTTATTTTGATTTTTACCAAACCCATTCATTTAAAAGGGAGATGAATACAGGACTTGTGATCTACCATCTACAAGATGGAATAAAAAAGACAGTTAGAAGAATAGAAAGTTACCAAATGAAATCACCTAAGGTGAAATACACTATGGTCTTCAACAAAATTTGCCCTCGAAGGACCACCGTGAGAGCAAGCTCCCTCGAAAATACCTCTCTATTCTTTTAAGGCCACGTACGCCTAGCGTGAGAATTTTAAAAAGTTCGAGAAAGAATTAGTCCCTCGCTAGATCACCCGTCACAAATGCGTTTGCTTTCGGACGCCACTCGTACCCCCTTTCCCTTCCCTACGATAACACCGAGCACAGCAACATTAACCCTACCCCCATATCACGAGGCAAATTTAAGCGTCTAGACCTAATCGTTATCATAAAACGTGTTTGCATAGACTGGCGGCAAAAATCTTCTAAGGACCACCAGGCCCTGAGGTGTCTATCGGACCAGCCACCCGAGTATTTAACCCGAAGCTCACCATTTCTCGAGGAGATTGAATGCCCGCCATTCACTCCGTTCAGAAAGCCGTCTGTTTTCAGTTAACCCCTGTATCCCTTCGTCGAGTCGTCGTATTTCGTTAAAGATCTCGCCAGCAGATCTACATTCGTTAAGCTTTGGCGCCTGTTCAGAGGAAAGTAATCGAGCCCCCTTTCCCATAGAGAGTTATGCGTCCCTCTCATTTTTAAGATCCCTTCAAGATTCCTGTTTTTTCGAAACTGAGACTCCCTGCTGATCTGCAGAATCGTCTCGAGTTGAGATTACGTCTCTCTGGAGCACAAAAAAATCTCATTCTTTATCACCAAGTAATCCAGCCCCATCTTCGTGTCCTGCTCGTCAGTACTCCTTGAAATATCTTCTTGAAGTCCTGCGCCGTTGTCTCCTCCCCCCCCCCTCTCTTCCAATTAGCCGGCACGTGAAGGTAAAGCGATCTTGTATGGTCATCCCTAGATTACCTTGTAAATCTTTACATAATTCATTTAACTACCTTTATTAAGCAATTTGTTCACCCCTTTTTTATACCTATAAATTGACCCCTTTTATTATATATATTAGAATTATATTTTGCGGGTATTGTCTTTATATATCCTTTGAACTGCAACTTGGCACCCATTAGTCAAAACCTGGTCAACCGTAAATTGCACGCTTTATTAATCGCCCCAGAACATATCCCAAGCGGCCTTTGGTCAGCTACCTGCCCGTGCTTGTGTACAAGTCTGAACGCCAAACTAGTCTATACAGGCATACTTCGACAAACATAAATGTTTACTTCTACCCGAAATGAGTGGGCACTCAAGGTCAAATGAGTAACCTTGGCTCAATTCTGGGCGCGACAGAAATTGAAGTAGAAGTAGGAGAGGGGTGAACATCCTTCCCAAAATCAGTGCGAGGAATTTAAATAAAAATAATAGAGTGCGGTTGGCTGTTACTAAACTAATAAAGGTTGCTGGCTATAAAGCTTATGAAAAGGTAGAATCCAAAATACACTTTAATAATTTACACAGAATACACAATAAATATTTTGAATGAAATAATGGAAATGGATACTCGATGTTTACAGTAATCGATCTAACAGAGCTACCTGGAGCGAACAAGAGCAAGCTCTACGTAAGTGTTTGGAAGGTTATAACGATCCTCGGTACGTATGTACACAATCGCGGATGACTCGCAAGGATGCCGCAGATGTTCGTCTCAGCCTGGCTTGGGTTCAAGCGGTTATTCGATTGACTTTAACCACAGGGAGTTTAACCTCCAAAAAGTAACAATAACTGGAGTCAGCCTTCGTGTCAAACGAAAGGTACCGAAACCAAGGATGGGCCAATTGACTGAAGCTCTTATCCACCGGAATAATTCGTAGGGAAACGTAGCTCGATCGAGAATGAAGTGTATCGGTGAGAGTGGCAGGCATATACTGTCGATGCCCAATTGGGACCAACAATATATAGGGACCAGCAAGAACCGTTACTGCTTCAGAACAAGTGGGGGTGGGGGGCTCTTCTTGATCAAACACGGCGCTGAGGGAGTGGAAGTACCACCGCGGGGTTTTTTTGTTAACGCCCCGAGAGGTGACAGAGGCGTGCGTTTGACATTTCAATCCCTCTCTTATCGCTGAAAGCAGTTTAATATTCGGGCTGTTCGTATGGCTTTCGCTTGGCGTTGCCTGCCCTAGTGGTTCGACGGGGCACATGGCTGCATGGAACCTCTATTCTTGACAATCAGATTTTGCAAGATAAACTCCAGTTCTTTCAGATCTACCCATATGCTGCATGAAGCGGGAGTAAAGCATACGCCGTGTTGCCTCGCATATGATACAGTGCTACTGCAAGTACAACGAAAAACGTCTAAAATTTTTGATCGCATACTAGTGGGTAGTTGATCTTTGAACTTGAATCCCAGTCTTAAGTCATAAACGAAAGCAATAAAATCCTATGTAAATTATTTTCCTAGTATATATAAATTCCTTGGTCGTTTTTTTGTTTTTCTCCCCTTCTCTCCGCATTTCCCAAATATTCAATTTGTTTCAAATTTAATATATATGTTTCATCATTTTTTGTATATGTTTAGAAAACTTTTTATTTATATATTTAATCTGCATTTTGTATTCTTTCTTTAGTACTAAAGATGGGATTTGTTATCCTGAAACGTTAGCAATAAATGTTACGAGGCATCTTCGGCTGTGCCCTGGAAATCCTGTTATATATATATATATATATATATATATATATATATATATATATATATATATATATATATATATATATATATATATATATATATATTTATATATATAGATATATATGTGTGTGTGTATATATATGTATCGCTAAAAATGTATATACATGAATTTGACTGCATAGGATACCCAAAGAAGTAAAGATGTATTTTACCGCTTGTCAATAACGGTCCCTTCTACCTACTGATGCAAAAACCGATCATCTATCGCGTGTAGTTTTTTTTTCTAAATTTCCTTTGAAGTCTTTCTTTAGAAAAGTTGCCTCAGTCATCCCCCACTCAGTGCCTACTACCCAGCTGGATCCTAATGGAAATACCTACACTCACTCGTGTAGACGTAAAAGTCATTATCATTTTTTGAAAACAAAAGAGAACTACCATTGAATCTTGCCACAGAGTTCTGCAGTTGAATGTAACTGAACGCAGAGCGATGAAATGAAATAAAGCGTGGTATATACTCCAAGGTTAGTTGAAACTTTTCCACTTAAAAGAAGACTTTATTTATTAGTTAAGTTGGGGTGGTGTGCTTCAAAACTATTGGCTAGGAATATGTTTTGATAGCTGAAGCTATTAAATAACGCTTTTTTATGAATATTGTATTGCTAGATAGATTTTTCTTTCTCTTTTGGACGTTTAAATAGAGTTTTCTTATTCAGGATTTATTTAAGTAAAGGTAACGCATGAGCTTAAATCTTCACCCCTTTTTGAGTCAGAAAACGAAAGATATAGAATTCAATTTGCCTCTTACTCCCAGGCTTTTAAAGGTTAGCGCAACCAAACAAACAAACATGATTTATCAAACCTACCTAACTCATAGTAACACAAACTAATTGCTTATCTTTATTAATGTAAGTATGCAGGTAGTAGATCTGTCCTGCTGTGTACACCAGATTAAAGGCTTGTATAAATGTATTTAAGACATGAGAGGTCCTTATAGGAAACAGGTTGGATAATTTGTAACAATATTTTCTCAGTGAAAATATTGTGCAGCAGGGTGAAAAAATCGAGAAACGAAGCCCTTCATTCACCCATCGAAGAGAAATGCACATTGTGAGCTCAAAACGAACTGCTTTTTAATGTCTGCTATCAGTTGGTATAAATTAAGAACTGGATTAAACGAGGTCTATAATGATTTAAAATTAGCACAGCCTTTCCTTTTCGAATGGCAGAGAGATGAAAGAGAAGATTATTGTTTTCCCTACTCGTAACAATTCATGTGCACATCACTTGAGGGCACTGAGGAAAATATGAAGCTATATGTAGTATAGCAAGCAGCATAAGATAAGGCTGATGAATGCTGTTATATGTGCAATTTTATTCCCACAAGCAGTATGACTTTGCAGGAAAATGTTGAGCTAGGCTACAATCCTGGCGTAGCGATAAATAAAGTTAAGGAGAGATGCTCAGAATTAGACTCTGGTCGGAGAATACGAAAGAAGGAAGCTAATATTTTCATGGTTCGCGGATCATGGCGTTCTAGCAGACTTGCCGCATAACAATGTAACCAAAAGATGCAGGGCGACAGATCAGATGCTCTTTTATTGAAGGTTGCAGAACCAGCGACGAGACATGAGCACTTTAGTTTGCCTTGCAAACAACAACGCATTAAAATCTACCTGCCATAAGTATTAGAGCATTATGCATCCGAGACCAACCACAGAGTACTGGTCAGCCTATTAGACGCAGGGAGCTGGTTATTGCGGCGAAATCCGATTTTCCCTTTAATCGCGCCGCAACGCAAAATACTTTTTAAGTCCTCTTCTCTTTCGACCTATGGATGTTAAAGGGCGCTATCTATAAAGGTTCAAAGCCTCTCTTCTGACAAGGTATGGTGTTAATGGTCAGGTCATTAAGCCTAGACAGAAGGCTGAGGCGATTGTTATAGAAAAATGGAGGCTGAGAGGGAACAAAGGGAAGGTACAACAACTTGCGCCGTCCCTGGCAGGGAGTTAAAGTCAACCTATGACTAGTTTTCGTCAGGTAGGCATAAAGTGGAGCTCCTTCAGGTACCAAGTGTAACAAGCAACACATGATACCCTCTCCGCTAATGGAGATAAAAAACGTTGCTACAGGAAGACAGAAAGAAGGAGAGGCAAGGATGAGGCCACACGGGGCAGTGAGACACGTCAGCATAGCGGTAACAATAACACATCGCCGTCCTCTTACGGAATACAAGAAAAATAAATATATAAATTTAATTAAGCTCAAAAAGGAAAAGTTGGGAAAATTCGGCATGACGGTTGGGAAACAAAACCCTTTTAATATTTTCCGAGAGTAATGCTTTAAATTTAATATATTTTATTGGGAAATGTCATACCTAGTTTATTTATAACTTGATATATTCCAAACACTCCATCTCCAATAATAATATATTAAATTGTCACTATCACAAGAAAATTGACCGTAAAGTGTAAAATGACTTATTCTGGCAACTGTACAGCTTACGACTATTTAAAACCTAAGACTAAATTGCACTACTATTAAATGAAAATAAATCTTAAACCTGCCAATTCTCGGCATGAAAATGAAAACCATTTGTAGCGAAATCTTTGCAAATTTTATTTTATTCCTCTCTCGGCTTCGAGCTCGTGTATCTTATCACGACCTAGGAATTTTAACACCCAAATCAGATGCCCAATTCTTCCACCAAAAATACATCAGCGCTGCTTCGATCGTTGCCGGAATCTCAATCCTGGAGTTCTCTGAAATGAATACATAAGATGCTTCCAGATTGGAGACCAAACTAGCAAAGATAACAAAGGTGCCTCTTTCAATCAGACAAAAGTTCTTTAAGAATAGCTAAAAAAAATAGAAAATCAAAGCGGTGAATATATATCACGTAAATCGAAGAAATTATGTATATTTTAGGGTTATTTAAATCAGGAGTTTAAGTTATAGTTGGGATTGTAACGCTAAAAAAAAATATATTTATTTATTTTATAAAAAGGCGAAAACTAAAGGCAATTCTCCGATGTAAGGCTTTGAAAACCAGGTTTTCAAATTTAATAACGGGTGAGAAGAAGTGAGAGGGTGAAGATTGTTGTTTGCCAGAATACAAAGAAGAGGAAGATACTTTGAATGCGGCAGAACGGTTACCCTTTCTGGAAGAAAGGAGGTTCCATGGGAGCTTAGCCTAATCAGATATGCGTCAATTCAATAGGCCTTTACAAAAAAGATACTAGCCAGAATAGGCGATTGATCTATTTTATTTTGTCCGCACTTATTAGGACTAATATATAATTATGCAACTTGCAATTCTAACATTAGTTCAGTCAGGTCATCTTATAATGATTTACTTTGGGAGGAGAAAAATTGCGACTATATTTCTAACTTTAATCCGCAAAGAATTCAGGAAAGTAAATTTCAGTCAGTGCCCTTTAATTTCATCGCTGAACGAATTCAAAACCTTAGTTCAGTGTTCACATAAATTCTAATGGAAATAATATCTTTCTATATTTCATGTTAGTAATCCTAAGGCCTAATAATGCCATATATCAGGATGCATAGGTCTTTTCCTTCGCAAAACACCTAATCCTCCCCTCCATTATATATATATATATTATATATATATATATATATATATATATATATATATATATATATATATATATATATATATATATATATATATATCTACTGCCTCTACCATTATTCTCCTAGCTCTCTCTCTGTAAGTTATTTATATTCACATCCTGAATTTCGAAATGAGGCTAAGCTTTTGTTCTTATTCAATAACTTATGAAGAGTTTCCACCCTTCGGCCTTATTTAAACGTGGTTCTGTGACATACGTTCCTGGATTTCCAGAGCATTATTAGATATAGGGGTGGCGTTAAATTAATTGCTGGCTGCCCTCTATTCTCCCATCTATTTCCGGTCAATCGTTTCAATACTTTCAAAGTTTTATCCACTCTTTTCGCGTTGTACCCTCGTAAAAACTTCGTTCGTCAAACATCCTCCTGGTCACCCTTCAAATAACTTCTTCGATGGCTTACTTAAACTCAAAGATCACGCCTCCTTTACATTCTTCCTTATTATCCTTGGTAATTTAATTCCCTTCAACATAGTCCTTTTCTATACGGTTTAGGACATATTTTATTTCGACACTCTCACAGTTTGTCTCTCATCTCCCATCCCTGTATACGACAATAAACGAGTGCGTTCTTTGCTTCTTCCCAATTCTTAGCTTTAGTATAAATGACACGTTGAAAAATATCATTAAACATTCTGTAATCCACATCTACTTCAATCTTTCCGTGTAACACAGTGATCGAGAGCGTACTCTCACCTGTCTTATTGTCACCAACATTTATGCATCAATATTGTGCGTAAAGCACCATACCGCCCTTACCTTTTTTCCTTCTTGAATCTTTACCTCACCAAGCTGGCTAACTTCAAACCTGCTCTCATTGACTCACCCTTTGTCTTGTTATCTCGAGCCATCTCTCTTCTTTCCTCCTGTTTTTGTCCATCCACATGTTTTCTGGAATTTCAGCGATGAGAAGATTAGCAGGCGTATCTGCAAGCCAACCCAATCTCTATTGGCAATAAAATGTATGCGCATCCCATAGCTACACTCTAGCAATAAATACTCGTACGTTCAACACTCTTTACAATTCTACCTACCTGCATGGCTCGCCCCTTCCATATCCTACCTACCCTGGAAATAAAGAAAATTCTCGGATAATATTCAAGATTATCTCTTCTTTCCTCACCAGTGCTATAGGAGTCTCTCTTCTGTAAATCTAGTGCTGATTTTGCAGAATTCTTCTCATGAAAATAGTAAAACGTGTTTATTCTAAAATATAAAATTAGCTTTGGATCATTGTCATGAAGTACATCGCATACTACTCTCTCTTGCTTCAGAGTCCAAAGAGGTTGTAATCTAGGTTGTTCTTTTTGAAAACAGATCGTCGATTTCTGGTTAAGTCATTCCTCCTTGACTTTCTAATTCCATCTTGTTAACTTTCAAAAGCTCATTTATATCTTACCAACGTTTCGAGGTTAAATAACAAAGTTATATACAAATTAGAGCATTTTGCTGTTTGCGCCTTATTCTATAGAAAACCACCGATGATGTCTCAGATTCTTGACCACATTAAACAATCGTATATTGATGCCCTCTTTTATTTTGAATTTATGTCTGCTCAATCTTAGGATCTTCAGGTGGTTTAAATAGCATGAAATACATTGTCCTTCATCTTCTTCTACCTTCTCACAAATTTCTGTTCTTCTGGAAGTGCCTTTAAATTGGCCTAGGCGTAATAGTCTTACTTTCCTCAATTTTTATTTAGTAGAAATAAATTTTCCAATGTTCCTCGCTTTAAACTTATTTGTCCTTCAAAGTTTTTACTCCTATATTTTTTTATTGATACAGTTAAAATCGGCAATTTCCGTTAGATACATATGTGGATGACACTCAGACCTCATGTGAAACTTGTAGGTAAGTCTTCGAACTACTCGTTCCAAAATCTTCGTCATATCCTCTCGCATTTTGGTCGTGGTATTTAAGAGATCAGCATCCGCGCATATATTAAAGCTTGACAAATACAACTCCTTCATTGCTGAAGTTTTTAATTCAATTCTAAAACCATTTAATTTGTTCACATCTATGTATTCTATGTTTACCTTAAAATTGTTCTTTGTTATCATCCTACCCATTTCCATCTTGAAATGAACCCTGTTCTTATCTGATTTTACATCGTTTTTAAGGTTCTAATTTACATTAAAATAACTCCCCACTTCCATTAACTCTTATTTCAGTTAAACTCTGTTTGAGGGCTCTTTCACCCTCTGATGACTACCAGGGGAGTGGTATGGGTGCAAAACGGCCAGACCTTCTAGGAATAGTAGTTAGACGTGCTGCGATGAGGTTGCCAAAGAAGAAGTCAACGGGCTCATCTACCGACCCAAACTCATAAACTGAGATAGAAAATTATCATTTACTGAAATGCAGACAACCGCGCCTGTGCCAAGCACCATCGGGGCGGGCTATCAGGCAGCAGCGGCCCATAAAATGATATTTGAATGGGAAAGTGATCACTACCATGGAGGTCATCGAACACCCCCAATTAAAATCAGGCTGTGCATCCGGAGAGCACAAAGATAGATCGAGGCATAAAAATAAAGCGGATCTCGGGCAGTGATGCGTAAACTCATACACATTTAGGAAACCCATCTAAAACTCATCTATAAGGTTGGCAAGGACTTGACCCTTGGGATTAATTGAGTCGTCTCTCCAGAATGGGTGTCTACAGTTCAGATCTTCGAGCAAGAGAAAGAGCCTCAGCATACATGCCACCACGCGGCGGAAGTCCCCCGCTTCGAAGATGGCTGACAATGGAAGGTACGCAGAAATAATAGTATACCTCATATCTAGGTTCAGCTGGACAGCTACTGCCTTAAAGGAGGTATCTAAAGTCAAGAGAAGAACGGAGACATCATGCAGGGTGTAAATGGCAAATCCCCGCCCCCATCCCGTGGTGATGTGGTCGCAAAACTCTTATACCCCGGGAGGGTAGGCAGGGGGCATGCGCCCAGCCTGGTATCTTGCAAAACGGTATCTAACGCAGAACGGGAGGAGACGAGCCTCCTCAACTCCTCCTAGTTAACTCGGAGTCCCGGGCAATTCCATTGATGAAATATGCCCTCCAGGCCTAGCTCGGAGGAAACGCGGGGGCCCTCTTCGAACCGAAGACCCTCACGGGAATGGACGCACGCTTCCCGTAGGCAGAACTCCGGGCGCTGTTGGCCGGACAATGTGCTGAAGGCGTTGTCGCCTTTGAGGACTTATTGGGGGAGTTTTGGCTCACCATGCCATGTGTTTTCCTTTTACTGCCTCAAAACCTTAGGCGGTTGGGGTGGCTTCGGATGCGAGGGCCCTCTTTTCGAGGATCCGCAGTCTCCAAGCCACCAAGCCTATCAGTGGCGTGGATGAAGGAGCCGAAGCTCTTTTATTGCTGTCCACCTTTTGGGGGGCAGCTTTAGGAACCGTGAAATATGGCCTGGCGACCAACTTCAGGGGTGTTTCCTCTTGTAAGTCTATCGACTCGGTGGAGGATTGTGACCGTTTCGCCTTACGGGAAACGGTCAAACTGAAAGAAGGGGTGGAGCCCTGGTTTTAGCCGGGGCTGGGTGGGGACCCTTGGTGCCCGCAGAAGGGTCCGAATGGGCGCGAAAACGACCGTACTCGTAGTCCTGGAGGGGCCAAGAGCATAGGGTGTCTTTCTCACCATTGAGGTATAGGACGTCCCAGAGAGCGATGGGCGCGCCAGGACCAAATCCTTAGCCTCGCGAAATAAGAGACGATCCTGAGCCTAAACGGCCAGGATTTCCTTCTCATAAAGATACGCAACAAATTCCTTCGAAGAAGCGAGTTGCGGCTCTCTGCAATTGACACACTTTGCCACACACGATTTGGACTTATCGTGTGCTGCTTTGGAGCAACTTACATAGATTCGGGCAAAGTCGACTTTGTACTTTGACAGGAGCGATTAGTTTGACCGGAGGGGTAACAGTAATAGCACCTCCACGGTAGTGGTAAAAATGCAATTATGCAGTAGCGATAACAACCGGCACGCACGGACTTAGGGAGATTGTCACAGTCAAACGTGACGAAGAGTGTAGGGGTGTATCTCGAGGCCCCTCCCTGTTTTCTCATCAGACGTTCGACCTTGACCGCCCCATGGTCGGCCAACTCTAAGGTGATGTGATCTATGGAGTTGTCCACGAGTTCCCGCGCAAAAACTATTCCTTTCACGAAGTTCATGGCAGAGTGCGGCGTCACACTCACAGGCGTCCCATTAAGTGTCCGAAGGGCACTAATCATGGCCGCCTCGGAGGGATTCGACGCATTCGCCTAAAGGTTCCCGTCCGACAAACGGGTCACCTTCGGCTCCCTACCAATCACACTAGCTAAAGCTCTCCTCTGATGGATCATGTTGCCCTTAGCCAACATGCTGCCATTAGTCGAGCGAATAACTAGAAATCGCTTGAAGCCAGCGTACTCTAAAACGCCGGTTAGACTCTAAATGAGGTGCCCCGATGTAATCGAGGCTCCGTTCTCTGCAATGGTACTTTTGGTCTTTGTCAGGGACTCCGCACCCAGGGGGGGCAGCGAGGCCGGATGTGTTGATCTTGAGTTGGTCGCTTACCGAAATAGCAGACACATCTGTCTCCGTAGCCTCCGCGGATGTATAGGAGCTTCGAATCTTTTCAGTATTTCTCCTGTTTTTTTTCTTTATTGGAGAGAAGAGCGGGAAATAAACCCGCTTCTTCGCTCCGCCAGAAGTAGCCCCCAGGCTGGATGGACCGGCGTCAGCAAGATCCTTCTCTGAGATGAAAAAGGTCCCGGCGGTCGTAGGGGCACCAGCTAGATGAGAAGATCCCTTTCCTCCTTGTAAAGTCTTGGAGACCCGAGCCATCTCGGGTTCGGTGCTTGTACAGAGCCCAGATTTGCTTCCATGGAAAGCACTAATGTCGGAAGCTGGGTTGCCTCAAGGACCATGTGTATTGGGGTCTCTCTAGTCGGGTTAGATGGGGGGCACGTGCCTTGACCCCAGCTAGGTTGGGTATTCAAACAGGCAGGTCTTTTGAGGGAAGCGGCCGATGGGTCCTTTCTTCTCTCTTCCCCTTAAAAGGGTTTGCCCACCAAGCCACTTAAACCGGGAGCGGTCGGTTATGGGCTACCTGCTGGCTTTAAATGGCATTCCCCTGGGAAAGTAAAGGAGGGACTGCCGCTAGAAAGAGGGAGGCACCCGAGGGAGACTCCAAAGAAGTGAGGGACAGCATCCTGCACCCGTAGGCAATGGAGAGGATTAAACCTCCTCTCCGATCAAAGAATTTTAAAGGTTTCCCTGTACCTGCACAGGGGAAAGACCTCGATAATTTCACTAGGGCTGCCCAATGGCGGGTCCGTCGGTGGACGGGGAGGTGAATACAGTTTTTTTTAATCTCATCATTGTAAATGGTAACCCTATTATTTTCCCGGGATGCACTAATCACCCCTCGCAGTATCTCGCTCTGCAAGGGGTGAGTACGTGTTGGCAGAGCCAGGTGTAGGTTTCTATATGTCATATTCTTTGACGCTAGGTCCCTGTTCCTGTTCCCCAATTCTAATTATTAATAAGGTATCAAAATTCATTAGATTTATGTTCTTCCCAAAATGCGTAAGTTACTAATCAAATATTATTAGAAAAGAAATCTGATCCTCCCTTCTAATTTCTGAATGGCCTCCTCTTAAACATCATATATTTCTAAAAGAAAACTAGAATGTTGAAGTTAGAAATTTAAACATCGCAGTCTTTTGAGATTTTCTACGATAAAAAAACTCTAGTATGAAATTAAAAATGAACAGAAACTTTAAGAAGAAATGACGACCCTCTTTTTAACTTAAAAGTCGACAATCTTCAAAAACATCCTCTATTTGTAGCTCATCTTTAAACTTTAAATGGTTTTTGAAGTATTGCATCGTACTAAAGCGAGTGACCCTCCTTTAAGTTTTGTATTGCTTTGCTCTTTTGCTTATTTTTAATGTAGCTTGTAATAGGGTAATTTCTTATTACGGCGACTTATGCCTTTGGTGCCAGTCGCCAGTTGGACGCTTTTTAAAAATAAATAACCCTTCAAAGGTACAAAATTCACTCAACAGTTTTAAGAGATACGATTGAGGAAAGCTTTTTGCCTGCTTTTAATTATATGAATCTTAGATTTAGGTGAGGAAATTAGCTCAAACTTGAGTTTTAATGGTTAGGTGCAGGCAATAACCTGTCCCTGGTTATTTAGGAAATGATCTTGGAATAGAGAGGGTCAAATTGTATTTACTCTTGCGTTTTCTAACTTACCTTTGTGAAATGGTTTAACAGTGAAGTTAAAGATGCCTTTAAAAAGGAAAACATTTCAAGCAACTTAACTTGCAAAATAAATACACTTAAACTGTGACGACATAGGTTAAGGTAAATTGTACGGTTACAATAATTATTAACAATATTTTCAATTTTAACAAAAGTTCAAGTGTTTTGGGGTTTATAAGAAACCGGAACATGCTAGATGATTCTAGAAGATCATTTTTTGGCGCGTTGTATCCCTAAAGAAAATCAAATATTAAAAAATAATGAAATCGGACTATTATAACACAAATTTATTTTAATTTTCAAACAAACCTTTGCACATTGTTTAAATTCTCAAATCAGTTATATTAGCTGATGCATCAATAGAAATGAAGCCAGCCTTTTTGGAAGACCGTATCGCGAAATAATGTATGAGAGCGATGCCAAAGCTGAAATAACTAATAGGCCCTGTACCCTTTAGATCACCTCTTAGATTTTCATCTAATAACAAATTATAATTGATGGTAAAATTTAGACTCTAAAACCTTTAAATGGTTTGTATCAAGGTTATTTCACCCAACAATTTTCGGACTCTGTTCATCGCTTGGTTAGTGTAAGGGAACCCCACGTGGACTCTCTTGAGCAGAACAGGACTTCCATGCGCTGCCGAAGGCCCGGTTAGGCCTAATTGGTAGGCCTGCCCCCCCTCTCCCCTTCCACAAGCGGTAGCCTCAAACCATGTCCACTACGATTCACTTTTACACAGGCATAATAGCCTCTGCAAGAAGATTTGAGGCCATTCGAGAGTTGAGCTGTTTCCCGCTAACCACCTGCCAACCCCGGAGAGAGCCTCGGACATAAATAGCGCTTGACTCCCATAAAGAGCCACAGAGTTGAGAAGTCTCGCCCGGACCCCAGAAGATTCCCCATAGTGATTTTCCGGGCTTGTCTCATCATCAACTCCTGTCGAAGCCCTACTTCGTTGACCCCTTCTTTCGGTTGGCCAAAATACTCTCCCCTGGACCGGAAGTTAACACCCCCCCTCCCTTGTTTTTGGAGAACCGTAATCACTTCAAGTTCCCGCTCAGAAGTTTCGAGCGGCCTCACCTCACGTGCAGAAGACGTCCGTAAGCCAACCCCTTCCCCCCTTTAGTAACCCAATTGAGTTAATCCCCATCCCCACTTGAATAGTCTCCTCCTGTAATTCCTTAAGTTCTACTTCATAGTCTGATTTATAACTTCAATTCCCTCCTACCTTTACTGATGTGATTTTGTCCGTTAATTCTCTGAGGTAATTTTACCCATCAATTCTCTCATTATTTTTATGTAAATAAAATTATATTTTTTTACATACCTCTTTAAATAACCTTGAGCTTTGCCATTGCCCATTTTTTACTTGACCTCGTTGCACTCTCATTTCGCATTTCAGCCCGTCTAAACTAGCGGTGTCCGTCCCTTCGTCGGTTCACCTGTAAGTTATCGGTCCCTCCCACATAGATGTAATATAGTATTGATGTAATATAGTGTCATACCACGACATATATATATATATATATATATATATATATATATATATATATATATATATATATATATATATATATATATATATATATATATATTAATATTAATATACATATTATATAAATCTGGTGTCAAGTGTGTTGGGGTTTTTACAAACCCGTGTCATTTTAATTTCGACAATAGAAGTTCTCTTGTTATTCACGTACATACCTTTTATTTTGAATTTTTGTATTGTACTGGCAAAAGGCAAGTTCAAGTTATTTGAAGAGCAGTGGAACGTAATCTATTTAGATTTTGTGTTGGAGCCCAGGTAATTAATTTTTGTTTATGGTGTTTGAATTTTGGAGACTCTCCTGGTTATTAATCCAAAAGAGTTGAGGTCTTTGGTGTCCTAATTCCGGTAGGACTATTTTAATTTTTTTTTACCGCTTAGAAATAGCCTAGTTAGGTAGCTGTATCAATTTCTTTTTGTGATCAAGGCCTTCACGAATATTCAAGTATTCGTTTCGCGTGGGTAGTGTCCTAGCTCATTCGCGTATCAGTGTTCCCTCAGTTAACTGCGTAAAAATGTCATCTTTCGAAAAATTTAAGAGTCAGGGTGAAATGTTAGGTCTTGCGGGCAAAGACCTGCTAAATTACGTACAGGAAGAAGAGAGGGACGAACGGGTAGAGCTAAGGGAAATGGAGATGGAGAAGAACAAGTTGGAGATGGAGGAGAAAAAACTGAAGATAGAGATGGAGAAAAACAAAATGGAGAACAAACTGAAGATGGAGATTAAGAAGAACAAACTGAAGATGGAGATGGAAGAACGTGAGCAAATAAGGCAGCATGAGCTGGAAATGAGCCGAAATCAAATGGATTCTCAGCCCATCGGTTCCCGGGCTGAAATTCCCCAAACTCCTTCAGTCCACCTTCCCACTTTTAATGATGGAGAGGACTTCGGTTCAATTTGGCCCATTTTAAGAGAATCTTTCAGATCGATAGATGGGATCTCGAAAATAATGGCGTCGCTCGCTTACTTCACCTCCTAAATGCCAAGTTAAGGGATATCTTCGCATCCCTTCCCCCGAAGGCAACTTTGGACTATTCCACATTAAAGTCCGAATTGTTAGCCGCTGTTCATATGAATAGCGAATTCTACCGCTCCCGATTCCGCCAGGAAAGGATCCGCCCTGGCAAAACATTTCGACAATACGGGTACATCCTCTAAAGACACTTTCAGTGTTGGCTGGATGCTTGCAAAATTACCCAGGTTTACTAGTCCCTTCTGGACTTCTTCCTTAGGGATCAGCTTTCAGCTGCCGTGGTTCCCGAAATTCGCCCCTTCATCAAGGATTAACGTTGCGCGACTCTCAAGGAGTGTTTGGAAGAGGCCGATGTCTACGCAGGTAGTCACTATTTATACCCTAAGCATGTTAAAAGGGCTCCCAATTGCGCCCCCCAAACTAAATTTATATGGCCCTAGGCCCCCCAAAAATTGGTTTCAAGATTTACCAAAGTTCCTAGTCCCTCGAAGCCAAGAAACTTCCATCCATCGGAACACCGAGATGTTAAGCCCCTAATTCTTCTCCATCGGTTGCGCCGTACCAAAAGAACCCGATTGTCTGCTACACCTGCTGAGTTCCCGGCCATTACCGCACGAACTGTCCTCAAAACTCCCGATTCACAAACTCTCAGTCCCACCAAGTGCACCAAATCTGGGCCGCCCTTGATCCTTCTCCTTCAACTCAAGAGACTCCCAATCCTCCCTCGCCTGCCAAAGACCCGGTCCATCAGGTAAACTTTCTCTTTAATGAGAACAACCCTGGTGGATTGAAGTTCGAGAACGGAACTGTGAATGGTTGCCGAGTATCCACCCTCGTCCATGACACCGGGTGCACCTGTATTATAGTGTCTAAGTACCTACTCTTCCCTGTTGGGCCCGACCACAAGAAATTTGCGGTGGTCGACGACTACCTTGGCCGGGCCAGTCGTTTCCCAGTAATTCGTTGTCACATTGAGTGTGACTATATGTTCGGTTGGTCCGAAGTGTTAGCGGCCCCAATCCAGTTCTGCTCCGTTTTGTTCGGTCAGAACCCCGTAATTGACGACCATCCCGTGGCCCAGCCCGTGATTAACCGTACACAGGGAGCCCTGGAATCCCGTTCACTTGTTCCCCTGAAAACTACTATCGTCCCAGAGTTCAACGCCCTCCGGAGCGATAAGTTTTCCCGCAAACAGAAGAAGTGTGCATACTCCCCCCCCCCCCTTTGAGAGAAAACTAAAGCCCTCGAGCGTAAGTCCACCAGCGGTAACAAACGAGTCTCGTATCCCGTGAAGAAGGACTTATTGAGAGGTTTGAGACCTAATTGCACCTTAAGGCACGAGAACGAATATTCAAGCCTGGCGCAAAGGTGTGGTGCTACTTCCCACGGGAAGCAACAAAATACCTAGCCAGTGAAAGAGACCCTACCACGTCCTCGAGGCTAGAGGAACCGTGGATTACCTTATCCATACTCCGGTGGGAGCGAAGGTTTTCCACGTGAATTGTGTATATATATTATATCATCAATGTTGCTAATTATGATTTTTTGTGGGGTCCACTAAATTGTTTAGTCTTTAGTCCCATATTTATGCCTCCATTTAATTGTATTTTTTAGGGGGGATGGTTCGAATGAAATGTCGCCAATTTTCTCCTGTGATTTTTTCTGTTGTTTAAAATTGTATTAGTTAAATTCTCTAGAATTGACCTGTTTAAGGCTTATGTCCGTAAATTCCCCGCTGAGCTCAGATTTACGATGCTGCCGACGAGGCTGCCAAGCGAGCCGCCCACGGCCCCATCATCACCTGGACCGTGCGCCCCAGCCTGCAGCAGCTCAAGGTGCAGGTTAAACGCAGGGCCGCCCACAACGCCCACCAGCAGCACCAAGAATGGGAAGCAATCAAGAGGCAAGCGGCGTGGTATGCTGCAGCCACAGCCTATCGCCCACTGAACCCATCCTTCCAGCAGCCCAGAGCGAACGGCGTGCTGCTACAGCGTGTGAGGCTGGGCTACTCCACGCGGGAAGAGCTACACGCCGACTTTGTGGCAGGGAGGTGTGAACACTGCGGCGGCCGCTCCCGGCGCCCACTGGTGCACTACCTCCTCTCCTGCCCAGCCACCGCCCGCCTCAGGCCAGAGCGAGCGCCAGCCCCTCCCCCTGTAAGAGGCGCCCTACTCAGGGCGCGAGAGGCAAGAGCCGCCCAGGTGGTCCTCTACACCCCAACTAACGAGCTGCTGGAGGTGCTGAGAACAACACCCCCTCCGCGCTGATCGCCGCTCGCGCCCAGCCGGGCGACAGGTGATGAAGACCGACGCCACCCACTTGCAGCAGATAAGAAACGCGTGGGACGCTCCACCACGTCTTACTGCACGCCAAACACTGACGGGCTGCCCGTTTTGTGCAATGTGTGCATTTATACATGTATTTATACTATTGTATCATATTATTACTGTATTTGTCTTTTTGTTTTTTTGTTTGTTTTTATTTTATTATTATTTGTATTATGATTATGTATAAATGTACGCTATTGCACAATAAACCTATACAATCAATCATTGAAAATTAGAAAGCGAGGATTGTAGCATTAGCTAAAATTTGCATGAGCTCTCCTCGATTATTTAAACGATCTGGGCAGTAGTCTTTTGAGCGCTTGGTTTTAGACCTACTTGCATGTTTGCTCGCTTGCCCAGATATCACCAGTTACCATACAAACTTCACAGCTTTTAAAGTCTAACCGTCCTATAGACCAAAATTCGGTCTTATGATCCGACATCCTTTATAGGACTGTTACAAAAGAGAAATAATGAAACTTCAGGTACCTGCGCTCTTTTGAGAGCACCCTTCAGATTTCATTCCGTTTAATGTTTTTTTATGGTTCAACGGGTGACCACATTATGTAAGTTTCAGAAAGCTACAAAATGCTCATTTTTCAGCTACTTTTGAGTCATAATCGATTCCATAACGTAATTCTAACACAAAAAATTCGCATGCGAAACTAAGGATAATATTCGTTTTGACAAAATTATATTTTTTTAATTTTCAAAGAAATAAACGTTATTAATTCTTAAACTTATGTTTACCGATGTAATTTTCATTTTAGGAAAATATGTTTATATTTTGGTAAATTTGAATCTTTCTGCGTCATTTGAAGTCTTCCCTTTCCTTTTTGGCCTTAGGCCTACTTTTTGGCTGACTAATTTAGCCAATAACATCCTATGTCTTGTCTATAAACATTTTTGTGTGCAATACTTGTTTCGGTGAGAAGTTGAGGAAAATATCGTTAAAGTTCGGTTAGGTTAGGTTAGGTAAGGTAAGGAAAGGTAAGTTGTTTAGATTAAGTTAAGTTAAGTTAAGTTAAGTTAAGTTAGGTTAGGTTAGGTTAGGTTAGGTTAGGTTCGATTACGTCTGGCTCTGGATCATTTACATGAATTTGAAAATCTGTTTTTCTTATGCAGTTTAATCTGTGCTTTTCAGATCTGAAACTCGTTTTCGCCTGAAATACATACTCTTCGTATAATGGAACTTCAGTCGATTAATGGTAAGGTATGCATTTTCGGGAAAAACGAGTGTCAGATCTGATAAGTACACATAAAACTGCGTAAGAAAAACAGACTTTTAAATTTATTAGAAAATTTATTAAAAGGAATCTTTACTGATATTAATGTTAAATTAAGACAACAATCACCGGTTTAGGTTAAAATACACTAAGACACAAAAACATTAAAATGGAATAAAATCAGGAAACAAACCTAATTTGAAGTTCCTTTCTCAAGTAAACGTAGTTCTTAGCTCAGAGGATTTCCGTGATAGGCAAAAACCACGGCGCTCGTGTCTACAAAAGACGCGTTAATGCGCCAATGGAAAAACCGAAGAAGCAAAAGAATAAAATAACAGTTTTAAAATGACAAATTCTCAGTATTAATTCTTACTGAAGTGGAATAGATCTTTTATTTCTTACAATATTTAATTAAAGCGAAAATTAATTATATTCAGTAATTAAGCATAAATTACCATCTCATTCCTCGCAAACTCCTAAAGTATAACAATATAAATCAAACGTAAAAAAATCCCCTCGTGTAAGAGACAAACATATGCAAGAAAATTGCGTTCATTGGCATAAAAATTAGTGGCAGGAGTAACAATGTTGACTAGAAATTGTCTCCAGAGCTAAATGGACATATTTGCTGCCAGAAAAGCTGGTCGATTGGATGACTGATTTGAAAGATTCTATTTTTTTCTTTGGTCTTGCTATAGCGAACTCTGCGTTTTCAGGGAAACAGACATAAAAATCACGTGTGATGGAGACTTCCTACGTTTCTGTTACTTTTCTTATCCAATAAATGCCCATGTCCTTAAGATTTTATCAGGAGAGCGAACCTGAGTTATGGATCAAAGAGTGAAACACTTTTTATGAGATCACATAAAGCTGCGAGCGAACATGAGAAATACATGTATACGAAGTCTTTCTTACCACCTTTCGCTGCTGTAACTGTGCATGATTTTATTCCATCACCTCAATCTATGGAGCGATAGGAGGCTTCCAAGGACACAGTAATAAGTTTCGCAATCAGAGGCAGCTCCACTAAATACATGAGGAGGAAACTATTGCTTCAAATCCAAAACTTACTCCTTTCTCGTTGCTGAGCAAGTTAAGTGAACACTCCGCACCTACTGCAATTCAAATTAACGCCACAGTTAATCGTTCAAATCATTGAGGTACTGTCGAGTGATTTTTCTCGAAATATCTTCCTAGAAGCAAAGCCTGCTTCTCCATTGTCCCGGCAAAGTTTTATTAACTTTACTGGAATTAAAAATATTTGATTTACTATGGCCAATCATAAACTTTAACAGAGTATAATGCATCAGTATCAATTTGCATATGATTATTATTTAACAAGGCGTAACGCGAAACTAATAAATATACTCTTTTTAAAGCTATTTGAATTTCACTTGCAATTCTGAATGAATTAAAAACCATTTTTATTAAATTAAAAACTATTGTTAGTAAATTTTTGCATACTTGATTAATATATTCAAATTGAGTTTCTCTAATAAAGAGAAAATTTCATTATCCTTTTGTGCAATCATCTAGAGTAAAAGAGTATATTAAACCATCATAAATCCCCTCCATTTGGAGCATAAGGTATGTTTTGTGGTATTCGTGAGCGGATGCCCTCACAGCAGAGAATGCAGTCTACTTACGTTGCAGGCGTCCAGATGGATAGATCAGCTGCACAGGGCTAATAAGAGGTGAGTGCGTGAAAAGATTAATGGTTGGTCAATGGGGAAGATTCAAATACCAGGTTTCATTCATGGTTATTGACGGCTTAAAACAAAAATAAACTTGAATTGCACTAATAATGCTAATTATGGAAATGTCTACAAAGGGAAAGGAAAGGGAGTATAATGACGATCCCAATGAAATAATAAATCAAATATGTACTAATCAGTTTAACGGGGATCAAAATATGGGACTTGGTCAGACAGAAAAAAATGTTGGTAAACACTGTGGAGTCAAATTAAAGGGTCGGGAGGAGGATATCAGGTGGCCAGGAAATTATCTTTAAAAAGAGGTAAAGGAATTTTAACTTGGCGGCTTGACTCTTAGTGAGAGGAGCGATTATTACGAGGCGAGCTAGCCTTTCGGCTCGAGGGGCGTTATACGCTTGACGGCGTGGTCGGAATTACCTGGGGCACAAGTTAGGTAATTTCCAGGCTTGGTGAGACACTCTCTTGAAGTCTCCATGGGGAAAAGGTGAAAATCGATGGCGTTTTCTTGAATGACTTGCCTCGCCTTTTCCTTCTTTGCCGGCAGTGAACTTTTCGCTGTAATTAATTTTCTTGTGGATTTCTTCCAAGTCTAAAAGTTCAGAAATGATAATGATGTATAGAAGCAAAAATATATAGTAAGTTTTTCCATTTTACAAATATTGAAATAAAAATAAAAAAAAATTAAATAGATATATGTAAAATGAAACAATAGATGGGTGTAGTGGTGAAGTTATATTTTTTTTAAATTTAGCGGAGAAGAGTACGAAGAGTAAAGTGTAAGTATGAGTAGGAAAATAGATTCTCCCGGAATCAACGGGGAGGTCAACTTATTAGCACTATATATTGTTTTGAAAGAATACATGAAATGTTTTTAATTTTTGTTATTTAAACTTAGTATAATTTTTAGGGATAATTTTTTAAGTCAAATTTATAAAAAAATGTTTGAAGTAAATTTTTAATATAATCATTTTATGTTTGATTTTATTTATTATAGCACTTATTTTTAATTGAGTTCTTCTTTTAGTCTTATTTAGCTGAATTAATTGTTCTGGTTTTACTATTTCCTCTTATTTCTTTTATAACTTTATTTTAGTAACACTTTATGATATTACTATTTACATACGAGTTAAATTATTTTGTAATCTGTTAAATAGTTGAACATATATTATAGTTCTCGTTTAGCTTAACCTTTAGTTTATTTTTCTGTTTTACACTATTAGACCATTTTAATTATTATTCACTCGATTCATTCACTTTTCTTACTTTAGATTGCTTATTTTAGACGCTTTAATTTGTTCAATTGTTCGCACTTTTGACAACTTTTTTAATCACTTTGATTTGTTCACTTCTTGCTAACACTAGTTGCTATTTTTTAGGTTAAGTAATACTCCGAAGTCTTGTGACCATTCTCCCTTACCTTAAAGACAGCTGAATCGATGGTGTGTAAGCACGAGTCCGGGATGTAAATCGTGCGCTCCATCAATAGTCGACCTATTTCTTTCGGGGACCATGGTCCTTCATATGTCCATTTGTATTTGCCCTCGTTGATTCCGTTGAGCAGTTTTTCATTGTGTCCCTTTGGGGGTTGGCATTGAGAGGGATCATGGACTTTAAGGTCCACGTCCATAGCGTCGAAGAAATAGCCCCGCAGAAGGATATCCCTTTTCTCTGTGAGTGGAAATTCCGGAGACTTTAGGATTTCATCTTTGTCTGAGCTTTCTAGAGATTGGCTTGTTTCCTCTTCTTTATTTTCCTCTTGTACGACTTCTTTTTTTTTTCCTTATTTATTTTTCTTCATGGTGAACTTTTTCGTGTTTCCGTCTTTTTCCAAGTCTTCTTCCGTTGTGAGTTCTTCCTCCGAAGTTTTATGGTGCCGATTCACAACTTCTTTTCCAGTGTTTTTTTGCTGGGGAACGTCGATGAATTGTATCCTTGACATTTCCTGCGATGCGGGATTGGGTGGGAACCATAGCGTTTCCTGAAAACCGTTCTTTTTCAGGAGGCGAGTTAACTCCTCTGCAAATGAACCAGGGTTAGCTAGATTCGCCAAGTGAGCAAAGACGATCATGGTCATAATCTCGTTAGACTCAAGTGGCATTACCAGTTCTTGGGCAGAGTTTTCTGTGCTTCTGGTTTTGGTTGATACAAGTGCCTCGACGTAGGTCTTGGATTTTTCCTCCTTTACCTGCTTCATTACATCTCGTTTTGCCCGAATGGCTTCCTTGCGGATGGGACACCTCATGGCCACGGCCTTGTGGTGCCCTCCGCAGTTAGCGCTTTGTTTCTCGGAAGTACACTCTTTCCATTCGTGACCGAGTTTGGAGCAGATGGAGCAAGTGACGTCGGCCGCCATACATTCTTTAGTGGGATGTTGTTCCACGGCCAGGCAACGTTGGCAGAAATCGAGTTGGATAAACTCCTCCGCTTCAACTTGTTCTGGGGCGATACGAAGGAAGAATCCCAGGAGTCCATCGTTCATGGCCCTCTGAGCCATCTCGATGTTTGCAAAGATTACTTTGACTATGTTTTCACGGAATTTTTCGACTTTGTCTATTTTTGCCCAATTCTGTTGTTTAGTTAGCTCGACCTTGATGTCCTCACAAAAGTTGTCCTTGAAGAACAGGTCGAGTCTCCTAAGTATGATAGTTCGGCGTGCGAAGATTTCCTTGGGGATAACAGCTTCTAGGCTAATCACACGTAAGGGCTCATTTGGCTTCCTCCGATACCAGTCAGTCGATATCTTCGTCTTTCAGGCACACGGCTGCGTAGCCGTTGGGGGTATCAATAAGCCTAATTAGGGATATATTGAGTATGCCAAAGATGGTTTGCATGATTGTTGGAATTGGTGCTTTGGTCGTTCCACCGATAGTGCGGAGGGGCACCCTCTTGTAGTCCCGGTTGGGGTGCCCCATGGCCCCCTTCGGGCTTTTTTACTCCTCTTAGTGCACGTATGAGCCGTCTTTTTCCAGAGGATATTCTTGTTCCGAATCACGAGGCTCGAATAAGAGAGTGTCTTAACCGACCTAACCGTAAACTTTTCCTCCTTTGCCACGACCAGACATAATGACTCGGAACACCACTAACTCAATTCGGAAAACTCTCTATCTCTCACTAAAGTTCGGAAAATGGATTTAAGCAGTGATTATTTACAAACGGTTTGAGCGTTAGTAACCTTTTAAATCTATCATGGCGCTGATTGAAAAATTATTACAGTGCTTATGTCTAAAAACTGATTGGTCAATTTGTCAACGCTAATGCTGTTATTCCAAAAATGAACGTAAGAATGAGTATTAAATGTATATCAATCCTGATTGGTTGAATTTTTATAGTGTTATGAGTAGCTGAAATAACTATTGATATAGGTGTATTTTTGTGTAAAAGGAGTCAGTTACACGAAAGCTAACTGGGAGCAGTACATATAAATGCTCACCACCTACCAGTTAGCTGGCCTGGATGACGCAAATCTTGAGGAAATTTATGAGAAGATTGACAAGATCACTAATCTCCTCATTCAAGCTGACGAAAGATGCGTCCCCAGAATCTCGTACAAAATGCTCCCACAGCCTAGATGGATGGACGAAATGAGGGAAATCGCCAGGGAACACAGGGACATCATGAGGAAGTTGGTAGGACAGGCCGAAACCGGGAAAGCGCAGCGCAAATGAGACAGCTAAGCGAGGAACTAAATAACATAATCCTCATGAAACAGAAGGAAATTTGGGACGATATCATAGGCAAACTAGACCGGGAGAGAAATCCTGTAAGTTTTGGGAATAACATACGAAAATTTAGGGGATTGCCTCCCAGGCCTGGGATAAAAATAAAGGAAGGTGACATCATCATAGCAGATCCCGATTCTCTCAAAAGGAGATTCAGGAGACATTAGAAAGAGGTCTTTGCAATATCACCTGAGGAGAACGACGATTTCGACCAGGACTTCGAAGACCAACTGCTCGAGGACCTCGGAGCGATGATACATAGGACCCACCCACACCCGAAAGTATCTAGAGAAAGAGAGATAGTTAACCACAGGCACCCTATCACCATTGAAGAGACGATTAACACCATAAGGTCCTACAAACAAAGGGCTCCCGGTTGGTCTGGGCTCACTAAGAACAATCTAAAGAACGCCCCACGGCAACTTATTCTGTGCATGCAGAACACTATGAACGCATCCCTGAATACAGGCTACTTCCCTGACCAGTATAAAGTGGCTAAAATCATTTGTATCCCGAAAGGAAATAAGCCCCCAGACCAAGTGGCTAACTATCGACCCATCTCTCTCCTAGAAATACTCGGCAAGATCTTCGAGAAGATTATAGCCGACAGGCTATAAAATCAACTCGACGAGTTGGGGGCGCATAACCCACAACAACACGGGTTCCGACCAAAAAGCGGTACGGAAACGGACCTGGCGCTTCTAACAGAAAAGATCGCACACTGCTAAGCGGAGGGTAACTATGTTAACATCGTGATGAGGGACGTGCAGAAGGCCTTCGACAAGGTTTGACTAAGAGGACTACAATACATGATCCTAGGTCTCTAGCTAGACTTAGTCCTAGAAAGGATCCTTTGTGACGTCATAATAGACAAAAGGGCGCGCATGATGATATAAGAGCACAAAGGACCAGAATTCGAGCTCACATTGGACGTTCCCCAGGGGAGCTGCCTGAGTCCTTTGCTTTACTTGGTCTTCACCATCGACCTCCCTACTCCAATGCACAGGGGCACGATGTATCTGCAGTACGCAGATGACGTCACGCAGATCGTCCCCACTAGGGTGAGGAAAGCAAGGGATCAGGCGTTCAACACTATTACAGAGATCTCTAACATCAACCAATATAAGAGAAGGTAAAAAATCCGGACAAACAGGGAGAAATTTAAGATCCCCCCGCTGTGCCGCAAGTTGACGTGGCTCATTGTAATAGATGGGAGGAGATATGGCGACTTCGCCGAGGCACCATCCTGGGCCTAAAAATCTCCGACCACCGCTACTCGAATCACTACAAGGAGAGGCAGAATATGGTGAAGAGAGAAATCTCTAAGCCATATGGCATCAGAAATCTCAGCTCGGCAAATATCAGGAAAATATACCTGATGTTTATCCGGGCTAATCTCATCTACCCTGCAGTAGTGACTGAAACGGCCAGCAAGACCGCTATGAGGAGGCTCCAACGAGTGCAGAACTCTTCATGCATCTGCATAAATAAAACCAGACGAAGAGAGTATCTTTGTCAGAGGAAGCTGCCCCGCAGACAGCGTCTGGAGCCCATTAATGTCGCAACTCAGATACTGGCTAAAAAGGTCTGGTCTACAATAGCCAATGATATCTTTGGAGAACTAAGAAGAACTGGTGGCAGAATAAACATCCCCGCTAGATTGCGCGGGAAGGTCGCTCGAAACCAGCTTTTCCCAAGCACTAGGCTCTGTTTCGAGGAAAACACAATACCAATCTACACATAAACATAAACAACAGAGACTATGACACAAAAAAACTACAAGACAGAAATTAAACTCACAGTTAATGAAGAACAAGCAAATACAACAAAACAAAACACGAGGTAATACACTAAATTCGATCACAAATGAAGGCTCGAAAGCTCAACATTTTTCACCAAAACTGAGTAAAGAAATCGAGGAGAAAAATACACAGAAAAACATAAAGAAGAACGCACACAGAGACAAACACAAGTCAACATTAATAAAACAAAAAGGAAAAATAAGTAGTTAGAGTATAAAAATGCCTGCGATGCTCCTCAAACTAGATCAACCCTACCTTTTTTTTACCATCTATCATCTACCAATATCTAAATCTTTAGTATTGAGTACACTAGTAATTTACTAAAGGAGTCAGAAGAGTTATTGTTAATCAAGAAGAAAGGATATATTTCCCGTTCGCCACTTGTATACACGTACGTCTGCGCTCCTGCCTAATAGAGAAGTTAAATCCTGCTCCAAAATTCCTTTACCTTTAAAGGAAGCAACGATCACCTTATTTCCAGAGAAAATACCTTAATCACACCCTATACATCATACTGGTCAGGAGTCTCAGGAATCTCTATGAATTCAGTGGTCCGAAATGAACACATTTTTTTCTGAAACGATCACCACAGATTCGGTAAACGCCGTTAATAAGGAACAAGCAAATACAACAAAACAAAACACGAGGTAATACACTAAATTCAATCACAAATAAAGGCTCGAAAGCTCAACATTTCACCAAAACTGAGTCAAGAAAAACGAGGAGACAAATATACAGAATCATGCTGTTCATCTGAGTTGGAGCGAGAGATAAGGAAGTCTCAAGTTGAGGCATGGTTCTTTTCCTTGTCTAGTTAGAGTGGCGGAAAATAGATTCTCTCCGGTGGACTAGTTTAAATATCTCACCTGCTCCTCAAAAAACTAGGTTTTCCTCCCCAATTTGTCGGAGCCCAATCTGCCGCAATTTGGAGAAGAATAACCTTTACATGGAAGATAGTTCCGGCGGAAAGAGTAAAAAGGAAATAGCGAGAATGATATTTGTGCAATTTAGGAATGTTCTTTTTGCTCATGCTCTCTCTTTCTCTCTCTCCTCTCAAGGAGTTAAGCTGAAACTAGCCCGCAAGCTTCCTTCATTCATATTCTTTAAATGACCAATTGAAATTGAGCTAGACTTGTTAACATTTTTATAGGAACACATTTCAAACTACCTTTTGAACTTTCAATAAAAAGATGCCATTTATTTGACGTGTATTCTGAAATACTCATACTCTTTCGAATGATCTCGACTTAAGCTGAAGGCAGTAGTTTCTCTCTTTACAGAAAAAAGAAGCAAACCAATATCTCACTTACTATAGTATAATTTTTTTTCTCTTTTACGATAGTAAGAACTTTAATCGCGAGGATCTAACTTCAGAAGATTCCTTGCATAGTTTCAGGTCTCTGAATGAGATTACTCAATTTAATTTATTAAATCCTTAAGAAGTTAAAGAAGATCCTTTAAAATCTGTCACCTTTCTCACAACTCTTAGATTCAGGGTCATGAGACATGACTGACTCAACATCCTCTGGCATCTCTGTTTGGTGACTGAAAGAAGGAAATGATAAGGAATTTGAGTGCATTAGGGACTCTTTATCAGAATTTAGATCAGTTATTTCTTATTATTTCCACTATTCATATGATTACGTTTGTCAAATCTATTTTCCTCTTTAAACAATAATATTTTGTGATTCCTTTATGTACCAGGGATCACCTGGGTTATATCAACCGCGAGCTGGAGATATAATGAGTCTTCCTTTATCGGAGTTAGTAAATCTATTGTGTAGATTACATAGATAAAGGAAGAGGCTCGGACAACTTCCCCGCGGGACTCTGACCTCGAGGAGGAACTCTGTTGCTTGGTGACCCTCAATCATGATTCTGGCGCGCCGTTCTATAACGAAGTCGCAGATAATGCGCTCCAGGATCGGGTCTAGCTGAAGGTTCAGGATCTTATGTTGAAGGTCCCTCAGCCAGACCTTGTCAAAGGCCTTTTGCACGTCCCTTAGTAGGATGTCTGTGTACTTTCCATCCGCTCTGCACTTGCCGATTTTCTCGGTTAGGAGCGCGAGTGCAGTGTCCGTTCCACGTTTCTTCCGGAACCCATGTTGTTGTGTGTTGTGGACCCCCTTCTCATCAAGTTGTTTCTGAAGCCTATTGGCTAGGATCTTTTCCAGAATCTTGCAGATGATTTCCAAGAGGGAGATGGGCCTGTAGTCCATCAGCTGTTCTAGCAACTGTACCCTTTTGGTATAAAGATGACTTTTGCCACCTTGTATACACCAGGGAAGTAGCCAGTGTTAAGTGCTGCGTTCATTACATTAGTAATGCCTTGTAACAGGCGTAGGGGAGCATTTACCAGATGGTTTTTGGTAATTACTGTCCAGCCAGGAGCTTTGTGCTTGAAGGATTTGAGCGTGCTTAGGAACTCCTCAGCAGTGATCGGCCGTCCGTGGCCAACCATTCTCATCTCTTCAGAAACAGGCAGGTGGAGAATCCTGTGGTGGATTCTGGTATTGAGTTCGTCAATAACCTGGTGTTTGAATTCCAAGTCGAAATCCTCGTTCTCCTCAAGGGGGATGAAGAATACTTTCACCAGTACCTTCTGAACCTTTTTTCTATTCTCTCCGGATCTTCAATGATTTCTCCATGTTCGTCCAGCTTTATTTTCTACTTCATGGGCATCCCTCTCAGCTTTTTTAACTCCTTCCAGAATTTTTTAGGGTTGTGCTCTGTGTCGAGTCTCTCAATAATTTCATCCCATATGGCCCGTTGTTGTACCTTGATCTAGTCTTTGATATCCTCTCTGAGTTGTTGGAGTCTTCTGGTGTTATTTCTGTTTGGGCCAAATTGCCTAACTTCCTCATAGATCTCTTTATGTTTTGTTACAATATCTTGCATCTCCAATGTCCACCTGGGTGTGCACCTACGGAATGCCCCTTTTGTCCACTTCCATGATCAGGAGTGTTAAACAGTTGATCTCCTCGTCAATCTCTTCCAGGATAGCTTCGCATAGGTCGGCTGGTTCAAAGCTGTTGAACATTCGCTTGTATAACCGTCAGTTTGCTTTTGCAAAGCTCTTCCTGGGCGGAATAGGAATCCTGAGAGGTGCGAGGGAGATTGTGGTCATGATGGAGATATGGTCGCTTGGAACCGTTGGGCCAGACATACTGCCTAGATTGAAAGGGAAGTTGGTACTTGTTAATATTTTGTCTGGGGCTGTCGCTGATCCTTCAGCGATGTAGGTCGGAAATTCCGGTCCAGCTCTCTCGAGCCTGTCTCGGTCAATGAGCAGCTGCAGATTTCTTCCCCTTTCGTTAGTTCTGGTGTAGTCTGAGGCCCCCAGACTAGCATTGAGGTCGCCTCCTATGAATACATTCCTGCGGTGGGCAGTTAGGGTTAGAAGATTGTTCATAGGTAGATATCGACAGCGAGGAGGCTGGTATGCAGCTGCAATCATGAGTCGCCCAACAAGTGTAGGTATTTCAACCGCTACGAAGAATTGATCAAGCTCTGGGAGCCTTGTGAAGGCGATGTTCCTTCTAATGGCTATTGCAGCATCGTCAAATCTATCTCGCCAGAATGTGCTAATTTGGGATTTTCATCCGTATGCTATAGTGTTGACATCCTGTTCAGGTATTAGGATAATGTCTGGGTCCGCCCTTCTGAATTTTTTTGCCATATTCATTCGCTTTCCACAACCACCCATTTGTGTTTAGTGCTAAAATTTTCAAGGTATTGTTTATGTTCTACATGTTTTGTGTCTACTTCTAGAGTGTGCTACTTCTTCCTTGTGCTTGCGTACCTTTCTGTTCTTCATCTTCTTATATTCCATGGCCGTGATCGCAAAAATGGAGGCGTCGTCGAGTAACACTTTACCTGAGTAGAGTGCTGCCGCAACTTCAGTTTCGTCTTCTAATTCTGTACTTGTCCATTTTAGCTTGTGGTTTTTAAGGCCTTTTATGAGGTCCGTGTCGAATATTTCTTCAGGGAAGGGGTTCTTGTTAGAAGGGTAGACCTTCAGCCCCAGTTTTCAACCGTCGTACTTGTGTTTATTTCTCTTGCTTTTTATCCTTCTAATGTTCTCCTCTCTTGTGGGAGCACTCCGGGTACTGTCACTGTCCGAGTCTGCGTTGGTCGTCGTTTGACGTTCCCTTCTTTGTGGTATGTTTTTGGTAGCTTTCTCGCTTTTTCTTCCCTCGCTTTTCTAGGTACAATTCTGGGGTCGGTACTCCTGGGTGGTTCCTGATTTTCTTGTTATTGGTCCTTGTGTTGGGGGTCCATTGTTTCAGCTTGGTGGGTAGATGTTGCTGCACTAACCTCTTTATTCCCCTCTGGGGAGAATTGTAGTTGTAGGACATCTCCTGAGGGAGGGTTCTCTGAGAACCACATCTCACTCAGATTGTTTTTCTTTAGCATCAGGTTGAGCTCACTTAATAACGTGTACAGATTCGTAAAATTTCTTACGTGCGCTTAAAGGATGCAGATGAGAATCTTTGACGATTCCTCGTTCTCCAGTTTGATGTATGTCTTAGTCGGGGCTTGAGTAGGGTGGGACGTTTTAGTTGCTTACGCATACGAAGTAGTCCTCCTCCTCTGTTCTTCTTCTTTTTATGCGGGCTGTTCTTTCCTAATTTTGTTTCTTTGCATGGGACAAGCCATGGTTATTGCTCTATGGCCCTGCCCGCAGTTTACGCACTTCTTTGCCTTCATGCAATTTTTCCATTCGTGTCCCTTTTTACTGCACCTGGAGCATGTATCCTCTGCTTCTTGACAATCCTTTGTGGAGTGGTGCTCCATCTTGTAGCAACGGAAACACATCTTTTCGCATGGAAAATAATAGACCCTTCTCTTTAGCCTTCTGGGCCATCTCTGTCTCCTACAAGATCAGCCTAAATACTTCGGTGTATTCTTGGTTCTCTCTTCATTTTCGGAACTTGAATATTTCCGATACTTTCGCCCAGCTCTGGTTGGCCTTAATTTCTTCCATTAATTCTTCTTTCATGCGATCACCTATCCAGGGATCGAGTCGACGGCAAATAACGCTGCGGTGGGCCTGTATTTGGGGTGGTACTTTGGGCTGGAGGTTTATCTCTTGTAGAGCGCGAAGGCCATCAACTTCCTTACTAATTGTCTCGATATCCTTTTCCCTTTCGCAGATCGCCAAGTAACCGTTTGGGGTGTCTATAAGGGGAATTACTGCGACGCTGAGTTTTCCGAAGATGGTCTCAAAAACTTTACCCCTTTCCGGTTAGGCCTGGCCGTTGATTACCCTGAGGGGTATTTGTGTGGCTAGACCATTGCCATATTGTTGAGGGTGACCCCCTCGTGGTCCTTGTCAGGCAAGCACGTAGGATAAGCAGACTTCGGTTATTTGTGTGTAATTCGATGAGTATTATGTGTGTTTTGAAATTATTATTTTCTTAAGTTGGCTCCCCCCCCCCTACGCTTTTTGAGCAGCCTTAGATCCCGGAGGTATTCGCCTTGGTGAATGTCGGGATAAGTGTGGTAATGACGCATTATGATGGGATGATGGATGATTGAGTATGTGTGAGACTGGGTGGGATCCTGCCGGGAGATGACTAATGACGGACTAATTGAAAACGCCGCTCCCCGGGGGTGTTTGAATCGCGAATACTCCCACCCTGCACAGAGACGGTTAAGTGTCCCTCTGTGGCCCTGGGATGGGCCTTCGCAGTGATTAGCAACGGAGGTTGTAGTCCAACCCTTCTCCAATCGAGCTTCAAGACATTGTCATCCACTGTGAGCCCATCCTCGAATCAGCTTTCTCCAATGCCCCCAATTATATCTTCTCTAGTGAGCGACATAGTTGGGTGAGGGTGTGTATGGCGATTTTCCTCCGTGGGGCCCTCAGAAGCGGGGAGAGGGAGTCATGGTTTTATCCGGTCATCTTCTTAAAAGCGTAGCTTGAAAAAAATATGATGAAAATGTTGGTAAAAAGGGGGTTAAAATGGTGTGGTAGTAATAGGGTATTATCTCTCTTGTGGTTTCTATTTATTCTTCTCTTTTTTAGTAGCCTCCAGGTCGACGCAAGTAAGCGATAATGGAGACGTTTTGGCAAGATCTTGCCCCAAAAATTTTTGCCTTCGCCGCTTGCTGACTTATGCCCAAGAAATCAAATCAGTCACTCACTAATAAAAATGTTTAATTCGAAGATATACTCAGTTTTAGTAGAAGTTGGAATATTAGAAGATATAGTTGGTGAATATTAAAGAGGGAGAGAGGAATTTGCCCTAGTAGGGAAGGCATCGCTTTATTTTGATTTTCTATTTATTTTGGCCTTTATTTTTGTTGTTTGCTTATTTTTGTTTAAAAAAATTCAGCTTTCAAGCCTTTTTTAGCTTTAGTTACCGACAATTCACCTAGTATTTCTGGTTTGTGATAGTTGTATTATTTGCTGTTCTCATTTCTGTATGTTTTGACGCAGTGTTTTTATATGTTGTATTGTGTTTTTACTATGTATATATTGGTGTGATTACTTCTTGTGTGCATAGTTTTGTGCTCGAGAATCGACTTTGGCCCGAGACTTTCACCCGTAGCCTTTAAGGTATATTAAGCCTGCCGCCTGTTCCCTGTAGCTCTGGAATATCACCAATCGTTAGAGTGGACCAGACCTTTTTTCCAAGTTTGTGAGTGACGACATTGATGGGCTCCAAACGTTTCCTCCTGTGAAAATCTCTTTGCCTAAGTTGATCACCCTTCTAACTTTGTTTATAAGCAGAGAGGTAGTGTTCTGGGCATGTTGGAGCCTTTTCATCGATGTTTTATTGGCCGATTCAAAGACCAATGTGGGGTAGATGAGCTTAGTCCGGACATACATCAGATATATTTTCCTGATATTGACCGACCTAGTCTGGAGGCTTGTGTCCCTTCGTAATAAAGATGATTTTGACCATCTTGTAACCGTCAGGGAAGTAGCCTGTATTGAGGAACGCGTTCATTGTGTTCATTAAACCCTGAATAATTTGCCTTTGGGCATTTACGAGGTTATTCTTCGTATTTCCAGACCAGCTTGGAGCCTTCTGCTTGAAGAACCTTATGGTGCTCAAGAACCTTATGACAGTTATTGGGCATCCGTGGTCAACCATCACTCTTTCCTGAGATACTTGCGGCTGTAAGTGGGTTCTATGTATCACTGTGCCGAGGTCATCGAACAATTGGTCTTCGAAGTCCTGGTCGAAGTCGTCGTTCGCAAGTGATATAGCAAAAATCTCTTGCCAGTGTGCTCTAAACTTCCTCTCGAGAGACACTTGGTTCTCTATGATGTCGTTTTCATCTTTGATTTAGGTTCTGGGTCTGGGAGGCAATCCTCTAATTCTTCGGATGTAATTCGAAAACTTTTCAGGATTGCTTTCCCTGTCCAGCCTCTCAATGATGTTATTGCAGATTATTCTTTGTTGTTCAATCATTATGTTATATAGTTCCTCACCTAGATACCTCATTTTGGCTGTCCTTTCCCTATTGGTTCCTGTCTTGCCGATCTCTCCATAGATTTCTCTATGTTCCCGGGCGATTTCTCTCATCTCGTCCGTCCACTCAGGTTGTGGGAGGATTTTATAGGAGATTTGGGAACGCATCTCTCGTCGGCTTGTATGAGGAGATTGGTGACCTTGTTTATCTCGTCATCAATCTCTTCGCGATTAGCGTCTCCCAGGTCAGTTGGATGGTATGTACTGGGTATCTCTCTATATAGCTCCCAGTTAGCGTTAGTGTAACTTTTCCTAAGGGGAACGAGCTTGAGTAGTGGAGCAAGCGAGATCGTGGTGAGAATCGGGATATGGTCGCTCAGTACCACTGGTCCGGGCTCATTACGATGTTGAAGGAGAAGTTTTTACTTGTCAACACAATATCCGGTTTTGTTGCCGAACGTTGTGTTAGAAAGGTCGGGAAATCTGGCCCAGCTCTCTGGAGTCTGTCTATTGCGAGTAGCAGTTCTAGGTTTCTTCCCCTTTGTTCGGTGCTTCTGTAGCTTGATGCACCGCATCTGGCATTTAGATCACCGCCAAGCAATGCTATTTTCCCGCACCCGAAGAGGTTGTATAAGTTAGGGATCGGAGGGCATTTGCGTCGTGGAGGTTGATAGGCAGCTGCCACAGACTGGTTTCCAACCAGGGTAGATATTATTACAGCCACAAATGATTCATCTAGGTTTGGGAGTGTTCTGTATGTATTTCGGATTGCCATGGCAGCGCCATCATATCGTTCCTGTGTGTGACTTTTGTTTTTTACGGTGTAATTTGGTATCTTTATGCTGTTTGCGTTTGTGTTCACGCTATGTTCAGTGATGAGAATTAGGTCGGGATCCACTTTACGAAATATGTTTCCGTAAGGAATGTGTTTTCAATCTTATCCATTGACGTTAACTGAGAGAATTCTTAATGTATTGTTATTGTTTTCCATGTTTGTATTGTCTGGTGCTTGTGTGTTTGTGTGTGTGTGTGTTTCCTCTTTTCGTGGTTTTGTTGCATGTGTTTTTTCCGTCCCGAATTCTGTTGAATTCTGCCTCGCTTACGTCGAGGCAGGAGTCTCTATATGGTTTTATTTTGGCCTCCATGAGCGCTGGACCTATTAGCGCTTCTTGGTCTGGTGAGCCATAAGACCATTTTAATAAGCCCGTTTTACTGCTTCGATGATTTATCCTACCTTGAGGTCTTCTGGGAAGAAGGTTTCAGATTTCTAAAGAATTTAATATTGATTTCATCGCCATCATATTCCTTGTTCTTCCCTCTGTTTATGTTCCTCGCTCTTTCATGGATCTTACGAGGCTGGGAGCTCTCTTGCTCATCCTTCGATGACAAAGCTGAGCTCAAGATGTTCCCTTCGGCCTGCTTGATCCTTCTGGCTGTTCTTTTTGCCCTCTCATCCCTTTTCTTCCTCGCCTAAATTCTGAGGTCCTTGTTTGGGGACCTATGAGGGCTGGTTTTTGTTCCGGGTTCTTGTTATTTTTCTCATTTTCTTCTACGTTTCTTAATGTTTAATTTATTATATCCGCTGTAAGACAAATTTTACGTTTTTAAACATAGGCGCTGCAGCAAATTGGCCAATCAGCGTTAACATAGCTTTTAGGAACAATTTACGTTCAACCTCTTAAAAACATAAGCGCTACTGAAATTAATACTGATAGACGATCTACCTCCGATATTTGCGGAACACACGAACATCTGAGCTGGAGTCCCCTTTAACACTTGATTTCCCAGCGGCAGGCAACAGCTGAGAATCGAGGAGGTACTCATGTTTACTTAAGTCAAAATTCAAAACGAGAGAAGGAACAAGCATAATGATAAAGATATTTACCCGACTATATACAAACCCAACCAACGAAATAACCAACCAAGGCCCAGATTGATACCCTAATAAGACAACCGAATTTAAACAACTAAAATAGGAAGAAACACCCGACTAAGAAGACAACACATCAAACGGTAAACAGAGATAATGCGAACCAAATGAACTAAGTGTAATAAGTGAACTATATTAAAAAGTTTAACAAAACTGATAGTGAAGTGAAAGTTAACAGTAAAACAGAAATATAACAAACATAGTAAACTAAAAGTGTAATAAGTGAACTATAGTATTAAAAAGTTCAACAAAAATGATAGTCAAGTGAAAGTTAATAGTAAAACAAGTGAACAAAGTGAAACTAAAGTGAAAAAGTGATAACAACAAAAGAAAGTGAAACAAAGTAAGGAAAGTAAAAACAAGTAACATAACAATGCATAAACAAAAATCAGAACTAAGATAACTTAAAACGGCATGAATGCTACAATAAACACATGAATGAAAGATGAAGAGAATAAGGGAACAGAGATTAGGCGGTCCTCCCGCTTCTGTATGAGGAACATAGATGCTAAAAGTTTTGAGAAAGGAAGTAAGAATGATGAATGATGATTAAATCCATAACGGTGGTTCCGAATCCACGTTAATCAGCAGGTCCTCCTTGTTTATCGGGGAAGAGTATTTCACCCTTTCCACCTTTAACTACCGAGGTTTCTCAATCTGCCTCGTCACCAATCTGTCCTCTTTTGACTCAAAACTTTCCGTCTCCCAAAATAAACCCTCTTCTAAAGCTTGTTCCGGACTTTCCTCTTCTGTGCCCCCCTGATCGTGAGAGGGGTACAGAGGGGAGGAGTAACTGTGAGCCGTACCTTTTCTTCCCCCAAAAAACAAACTGCCGGGCCTAGTCCAAGGCACTCGACAAAGTATGCAGAGGGGTATACAACTCAAGATACTCAGATTAGGAATGAACAACAAGATCGAAAGGATTTTATGTGATTATGTAATGGAAAGACGTGCTTATGTGGAAATAGGACGACATCAGTGTGAAATATTCGAGCTCGCTGCAGGCTTGCCCCAAGGCGGATGTCTGAGTCCGTCTCTCTATTCAATCTACACAGCAGATATACCACCACCAAGAAATGAAGGCTGTTTGAACATCCAATTTGCCGACGGCATCACTCAAATCATAGTTTGCCCATACAGGAACGGCCCAATGCAAGCTTGGATGACTGCAGAAGAGATGAGAAGCAGTAATATATAGGGAGAAAAATGGAAAATTAAAACCAGCAGGGATAAATTTACAATGGTACCCGTGTACAGGAGGAGCATCTCAGATGTATATACAGAAGGACAGCGCTACAGATATGACAAAGAATGTAAGGTGCTTGGACTAGCAATTATGAAATCAACTTAGGTAAAGCACGTAAATGAGAGACTAAATCGAGGGAAGAGCCGCCTGGCATTACTGTACAAGTTAGTTAACCTAATCATGAAAAACAAGAGAAAAATTTATCAAGCCATAGTACAGTCCGCGATTATTTATCTAACCATCGCGATGTACACGATCTCGAGAAGTTACCTATTAATATTCCAATAAGTCAAAAACAAAGCTATCTACTTAATAACAAACACCAGAAGAGGAGAAAGAAGAAGCCTAAGAGAACTTCATAGGGAGGCAAGGATAAAGCCACTTAACAAAATAATTGCAAGAAGAGCAAGGAAAATCTTAGAAAAGACACAGAATGAAGTAAGAGTTGAATTAACCAACCAAATTGCCCAGAGAGAAGGATGGAGATCACACAGATTATTCCCAAGTTTCCCAAGGATGAATGAGGGAGGAGAAGAAGACGAAGAAGAAATCAACATTTAGAGAAACAGATTAATACTCGACGACGAGTATGAGTAATTAATTAACCGAAGCAAACCAGAGAATAACATATATTCAATTATAACTAGGATAGCAATAGGAAATAATAGATAAAGAGATAGAAACCTACACCAGTTTTTAGTAATAATATTTCCTGATAACGGTTTGAACGCCTCATAAATACCATTACTACTTTCTAACTTTATCACGCTAGCTATACTACATAAAATGGACAGAGATAAGCCTGACCTCCAGGCAATAAGCATCTCTTTGCAAACCTCTTACTTCCTTCAACCTTCTGCATCTATTCGTTTTTTACTATCACTTTCACACACGGGACTCACAGTAATACGTGGGACAGGGGTCACGATAAACTGTTATTCTTATAGTTAGAGACAAGCGACACATCGTGGTTTGAATTCCACGTTAAACTGTATGTCCCATGACTAACTAAGTCCACTTTTGTCTCCTACTATTTTCTTCGCTGTCCTATCCTAAAACCTTCTTCTTTCTCTCCCTCTTACTCCTAGCCGCTGTACTCACAGTGCTTGGAGCCTGCTTTGTCTCTAGACAGTGTGACTATGGGGGTCTATAAAGGAATACCAAGCCTCCCTACCTCCTTGGCTGCTCCATGAGCATTAAGGGAGGCGGGGGGAGGGTCGGAAGAGCTGTTGTTTGTCTCCCACCTGTCTTTTCATTTTATTTCACGGGTTACTTCCCTAATGGTTTTAAGATTGCTAAAATAATCTTCATACCTGAGGGAATAAAACCTTCTGATCAACCGGTCAATTACAGTCTAATCCCCCTGCTGGTAATTCGTTGCGAAAGTCTACGAGAAGCTCCTGGCTGACAGGTTTCAAGAACAACTAGCCGAGCGAGGAACTCACAACCCTCAGCTGATGAGTTCCGGGAGAGATGAGGAACAGAGACCGCTGTTGCTTTCATAAAGGAAAAACTCAAATAAAGCAAAGCTGAGAGAAAATACGTATACGTGTTGCCACGAGATGTAAAGAAGGCCTTTGATAAGGTTTGACTGAGAGGGCTACAATTCAAGATCTTCAACCTCCAGCTACACCAAATCCTGAAAAGGGCCCTTTGTGACTATGTCATGGAAAGGAGAACTTAAATCGCGATTGAGGGCTACAAATGGCCCAAATTCGAACTCGAGGCGGGAGTTCTACCAGGCAGCTGTCTGAGTCCGTTGCTGAATCTCGTGTACACAATAGACCTCCCTGCTCCGGTGAGGTTCGATTTGATGTATCTGTAGTTTGCACATGACGTAACCCAAATCGCTCTAAGTCCCATCAGGAACGCTGGAATTCAAGCAAAGAAAACAGCTCCTGAGATTGATAACATCAACCATTAATAAAAAGGAGGAAAATCAAGACTAACCCCTAGAAATTCCAGATAATTCCGATCAACCTTCGGAAAATAGACCACGTCCTCGTTGACTATGAAATTTATCCGTACTTTAACGAAGAAAAAGTCTTGGGCTTACCTCTTTCCAAAACAAGATATAAGGCCCACATAAACGACAGTCTCACTAGCCAAAAGAGAGCTGAAGCAACTGAACCGTTTCCGAAGCCTTAACGTGCCAAATAATATAAAACTCTACACGGCCTTGGTACGCTCCGTTCTCGGGTACGCAGCCGTGATCACGAGGCAAAGTTCCTAAGCTAAAATTAAATTAGAATAAAAAAGAGAAGAAGAATAAATAATCCACAATGTTAATTAAAATAATAAGAATTAATAATAATAATTAATCTAACAGCAATAACAAAAGACATATACGAAGAGAGGCAAAGTGCCCAAATTAAGATTTAAATTTAAATAAGAAATGAATAATTCAATAACAAAGTCAACGAAAATGACAATAAGAGAAAGATAAATTAACTGCAATAACAAGAGTAGAACATTTGGCGCAAAAAAATATTGCTCTATGGTTTCTTCGGCCTCCATATTTATTGGACCTTTCTCTGTGCGATTACAATTTTTCTAAGTCAATACAACATAACCTAAATGTCACACTTTACGCGAGATATGATGAAGGTTGAAATCGATATAAAATCCTACATTTTATCAAAACTAATTCAGTTCTTTAAGAAAAGTATCTACTCCTAATTAATTGATCAGAGAGCAGGGTCAATTTTGATCTTAAAGACTTTGATGAATAATTTTTTTTATATAAATTACCAAAGGGAAAGTCTCTCCAATGACTTGTGGCGTTTTGTGATAAGATGATAAATGGTTATTGCATTGATAGTTTCCCATGGTTCAAACCACTTAAAAGTGCAATTGAATGGCTAAATGAGGCTTCTGCAACTAAATGGCGCCACCGTGCGCCAAATTCGACGGCAGATTTGAAATCTTGAGGGTGAATAACCCTGTGTCCCAGGGTCATATGGGTAATTTCATGGCTCTAAATGGATAAAATTGAACTTTACTCCTTTTGAAAAGAAAGCGACGCCTAGAGCTGGCGCTTCGCCGTAGGAAAAATTATTTTTTCGCCTTTTAAAAAACATGTCTTTCTTTGCAAACTAATATTTTATATTCTACAATCTACTCATTTTGCTCTATGAGGCCTAATTGTTATGCCACCTAACTTATGTAAACTAGGCAGATAGTAACGAGACTTGTTTTTCGGCTGTCAACAAGTTATTTTAGGGTCACCTAATGTTTTCCAGCGAAAGTCCTTATCCTCTATTGACGTCAAAAACCGGCTACTCCCAACCTCGCGCCGCCTTTCTTCTTTGACTTCCTCTAAAAAGCCGCTTCAGACACGCTGTCACCCCCTCCCCCTCCTGAACTGACCCTTATCACAAATCAAATGACTCACCAACACCTTCAGCCACACACTCTCATGCAGACTGCCCTAAGTATTTCTAGCGAAGCTGCAAACACCTCCAAGATAATACATATAGGAATTCTTTGGTAAACTAAAGTTTTTCACCCGTTAAAAACTGTGTAAGCCTTTATTTAATAAATATGAATTTTCTAAGTCAATTTTTGAAGAAATCTGGCCTATTTTCGGTAAAGGCTCGCTGAGCCAATTTGAGATATAGAGTATAAAAAGAAGTAAAACTGGCCTAATAAAAATTGCGACAATAGGGCATTTGGTTTTACATTATACCGTGTTTTTTCACTTCTAATTCACCATAAATATATATTCTCACTTCTGGCTTGCCCACTATTCAATACATTTGTAACTTTTTATGGCGTCTCGAGTCTTCTAATTTTGGTAAGATCGTTACTCCAGCACAAAACCTTTAATGGAAAATTTTGTAAATGAAATACCCACTGCATTAGTTAGATTTTGTTAAACCTAGTTGCCATCAACTTTTTACTCTTCCTTTTCTGAAAGTAGGATCATAGGGAAGGATAGACACGGATGAGCAGGGAAGAGCTTCCTTATTCTGATATGACAGCTGCTCTTTTATGGATGATTAGATCTAATTCCTTTTCATTCTAATTATCTTTATTTCCCTCAGTTAAAATTGTTCTGGGTGATGATGGATACAACATTTTTCTCCTAAAAATCCATGATGTCCAATAAATTAAGATATGAAGTTACATATTTCTTATCCAAGCATAGTAAAGATAGCTTCATATTAGCAGAATAAAATGGCCGTCATGCTGCTTAAAATTCTACTTTTGTTCACCCTTCCACAATTGGAAATAGACTTTTCCATTCATTAACATATGTCACATTCACTTTATTAGCCCATCATGGTCGTGATATAAAAGTCAATTGACTTAAGGCAATATCTGCTACTTTGGATCTATACATTGGACCTAGTATCTTTGTCTCAGCTGCGTTCTTACTGCTAGTTATTGTTGAGGGAGCGATATCTTAATTTAAATCTCCTTTGCATTCTTTCAATTACATACCCCACAAATTGTTTGTTCAATATGATGTGTTTTCATGAAAAATTAGGCAAGTTTTCATTCAATTTACCTCAATAGCTCTAAATTCTATTGGTTAAAAAATGGTTTGCGGAATAGTTAATTTAAGAGCACTAATTTAAATTGTCGCACCTACAGCGTTTGCCACTCAAGATCATTTTCAGAAGAGCAGGGTCTGAACGTGTTTTGCCACAATCTCTAAAAGAGAAGCACCCGGTGAAAGAAGGGTTCAGAATGGGCGCGAAAACGACTGTGCTTGTAACCCTGGAGGGGCGAGGACCAGAGACTGCGATTTTGAAAATTGATGCATAGGACATCCCAAGCAGCGCCAGACGCACCAGGATCAAGTCGTTACCTCGCAGAATGAGCGATGATCTGCAACTTCAACGACGAGATTACTTTTACTAGGAAGTAGGTTAGGGCTCTTTGCAATTGATAAATTTGGCCATACATGATAAGGACTCATCGGTTATGCTCTAGGAGCAAGTAACAAGGACCTCATACAACCTGACGGTGGAGTCCTACAGGAGCGATTCGTATGGCTAAAGAGGTGGCAATTGTACCACCGACATCATGGCATTGGCACTCATTCCTTCATGTGATAGCGTAACCAACCGGCAAACAGCAACTCATGGGGCCCGTCATGGTTAAACTTGACAAAGGCCCTTCCCAGTATTTTCATCTCACTTTTGACTTTGACCGCTCCGTTTTCTGATAGATATTAGAGGATATGTTTTAATGAGTAGTGTATGAGTTACCTAGCATAAAACACTCCTTTCAGGAACTTGATGGTAGTGTGCACGTCACACTCACCTGCAAGCCATTGAATGTCCAAAGACTGCGATACATTCACATGAATTCTCTCGTTCGAGAAAAGGCTTACCTTCAGCTATCTAGGTGTCAAACTAGCTAATGCATTCATCTTATGGATCATGGTGCCTTTGGCCAACATGCTGCAAAGTGTAGGGTGACGACATAACACCATTTGTATACAGCGGGCTCAATAGCGCGCAGTAGTCTCTAAATTAGGGCTTCGACGTATAGAGGACCCGCTAAATTCACTCGTATCTCGGCTTACCATGATAAAAGCAGACCCATCTGTTCATGGATCCCTGCTGATGGAGAGAAGCAATTAGTCGTTTTCTACTTCATTTTACTCTTTTGCTTTTTCGGAGAGGGAGTTGGGTAATGAACCTGCTTCTGTCCCCCAGCTTTAAGGACTTCAAGGCCGTTTACTTCGATATCAGCAAGATCCTTCTCGGAAATGTAGAAAGTCTTGGTTTTTGAAGGTGCTTCAGTCGGAGGAGGAGATCCCTATTATCTGTATGAGTCCTCTGGGGTGCGTGCATCCTGAACTGGAGCTTAGAGAAGGCCAGACTAAGGTTGTATTTGGCACCGGGAGCAGTTTGGCCACCATGAAAGATCCGGCCATCTGCTGCAGGGATCACCTCTGGAACCTTCTCAATCTCAGAGGGAGGGGAAGCCCTCTATGTGACCATCTTTCCCCTTATAGTATCATGGATCTCAATCGAGGATTCTTCAGTCCAGTGGTCTTCACTCTTTTAGGCCGGCGAGCAGACATCAATCCGGTGAAAGAGAAAGACAGGTACGCTGTCCCTCTGCAAGCATAACATATATGCATGCAAGACAGTAGAGGCAAGGCCTAACATAGCCCGCTAATCCTAGCCCTAGTGTGGAGCGTGAACCAATCGAGCCGCCACCACCAAGAGCAAATATTCTAAGTCTCCTGCGTGCATTCTTGGCAGTCTCCAGGGCTGGTAACGAGGGGCCAGAGCTTGTGCAAGGAGAGACGGACAATGGAGTAAAGAAAGAAGGGAGTGATAGGAAAGCCACCTCACTGGTATACATAGGAATGGAGTTAAGTTCCTCTCCATTAGAAGTAAGTTAGATAGGATATTGAGAAAGCACAGGGAGGCCACCGTTTTTCTGAAGTGATGCTACTCGAGGGCGCCTCCAATGATCGTAAGGGGAAGTCCCATTGTCGAATGCGCTTGCAGGGAAAACTCTATGCGCCTGCAGTCACCCACTCTTTCCTTCTGTTGTTTTAATCATAGAGTAAATAAATAAACTCCATGAAAGTACATACTATGAATATGAGAGGTCAGTAGAAAAGTCTCTATAGGATCAGAAAATTCCGGAATGTGATCATTTGCGCATACTGGGTGCACGGGTTTAACATAAGATGGGCTTTGACAACTAGCCCCGCCATTGAGGCGAATTTGTCTTCGAGCCTAAACCATAAAGTGTGGTTCCGTTTCAGCCACCTTATATGGCATGGGATAAGCGAATTCTACAGCCAGACCAGAGCACACCATTCCTAATCCTTTCTTTAGCTAGCGTGCTTTTGGCCCTCGTGATAGGTAGGCACTGAGAAGACAGAACCTCTGTGGGAATAAGAGCAAGCTCTGGAGGGGGTAGAGATTGTCAGTGCTAGGTTATCCCAGTATGACGTGCAATCCACCCAAGCACCATTATTAGTGAACTGAACATGGAATCCTGACGTACTCACTCTGCCTTGGATTGAGTAGATATTCTACAGAAAAAGTAATGTTGATAAGGAGCGAGGAGAAAGTGCACCAACAACTTACACAGGGACCGTCAGAGTTCTAGTCAACCCAGTGGCGGAGCGTCCATGATTGGCATTCTGACCAGGTGAGAACAGTGCATGCCGGTACCAACTGCAGGTAGATAAAAGAGTGATGGGGTAGTTGTAGACTAATAAAAAATAAAATAAAAAATTGCGCTGAGAGGGAGCGAAGGTAAAGCAGCAGCAACTTTCCCATCACTCATCATTTTCGGTTAAGATTGGCTCTTCCAGGGGTATCTTAAACTTGGTGTTGCAAGGAAATGTCGGCCATGTTTAGTTGGATTCACTTTTTCAAACCACTTGCTATTTATAAGTATAACACCTGTAAATAAACTACAGTTACATTTCTGCAATTTACACTCCCCTTTGCCAACTGCTACTTATGGCTTTTCACTTTACCCGATCTTTTTGAATTGGCACATACACTTTTTCCAGCAAGATTAATTTGTACTTTTCCAATCCCTATCACTGAGTGCACATTTTAAATTGTTATTTTAATTAAATTTTATCATTTTTATGTTTCCCTTGGCTTATTTTATTCAATAAACTCATTGGTTTAAGTGATGAGTAACTCTTGATCTCTCTGCGCTACTCTATCTTTACTCGGAAAGGTTCGGAGGAAGCTGAGCTCTCTTTTCGCTTAGAGATGGCTCCTAATAGTTCGGCCAGTTCTTTGCATTTTCCTTCACATTTTATAAGTTATTTTCCTTAATCGGAAGTTAATCAGGTTTAACTGTTCTTACTAATGCTCGACTCCTCTAGGTAGAAGATATTATTCGCTAATAATTAAAGCTGATCATAAAATGAAGAGGGTTTTCCCACCCTCTCTGGGCTGGAACGTCGCTGGTGTTCTTCATTAATCGAACATTCTACGATGTGGGTAATTTTGTGGGGCACAATTCAATCTTCATAATAAGACTGTCATCCCTTTCCCTTATAATGCATGTGTAATACGAAGTCGTAACACCAACATTTTCTATCGGCGAATAAGGCCTTGGGGTATCCATGTAGATAGACTTGGGAAGATGTGACTTATTTTATTTCGCCCATTGAGGCTTGCCCATCTGGCCGTATAAATGTCTCGGATGGTGGCTGGTATTTTCACTATGTAATCTTGCTAGGGTAGTGATACATCAACGCCCCTTTTTGGCCGAAGGAAGGTCTTTGCAGCTGTATCGGCCCTATTATTGCCGATGAGACTCTCTTAAGATGCAATCCAGCAAAGTAAATCCTCGTTTTAGTGCAAGCTGCTCTATATATTTAGCTTTTAATTTCTAGAATAATTGGATCTACAACCGTTATCCATTCTACATAATGATCGCAGGCTGCTCCAGGAGTCCGAAAACATGGTCAACTTATATGAACGTTTAGCATTATATGAAAAACGCTTTGCGTGTTTTAAGGCATAACACTCAGTGGTAAAGATCGATGTGGCTTTTAGTATGGAGTCCGAGTGAATACAATTTTTCGAAACCATCGATAATTCGGTTCAATCTTTCAATTTCAGCCATGTGTATATATAGCTTCCCAATTTATATCCAAGTGGGTAAAGAATTTTATTTCCTTTTCACTGGAAGGGGTTGGGATGCCTTCCGCTGCGTTGCCATATCAGATCTTTAATATTTTTTTCCAGAATTGTATCTGGGAAAGGCAGTAGGTAGATATAGTTCCTCTTTATAATGATATTCTCTATCTATAGCCCTACTGCCACTACAAATGGTCGCGCGAGAGAGGGGGCGCCGTGAATTAGGTGTCTAATTGGAATATCAGAGAAGCGGCAGGAGTCAGCGATGGCGGAAATTGCTGGGTGATTTCTGCCCTACACAGGTTCAATAGCATCTCGCAGGTGCGGTGGATGGGCGTTTGACTATTTATTATATAGATGTAAGCTCTTAAAGAGCTCCGATGAGTTTGCTTACTGAAATGTCTATATTTTGCCCATTTATTATTTTAATATATTTTTGTCATGGACTCGCCAGATGTTTAGGTTTTCCGCATGTATCATTTGTATTTTTAGCGCGGGACAGAATTCATGGTTTCACCTGGGAACAAGTTGGAAGCCGTGCTCTTCTGAGCTAACGGCTAGATCCGTAGCCTGCTTAATGCAAACTGAATATGTAAATCTCCACCATTTCATTTGTTTCCTCAATGAAGCATGCCTGAATGTCTTCAAACTTTCTGATGTTGGCAAACTTGGCCAATTCATCCTGTATAATTTCCAACCAGGCATACTTGAGGTGGGTATAAATTCAGGCTGAGAAGCTGAAAATTGGAAAATGGTCTCTTTCTCTCAAGTCTTGATGTCGGGTTAGCAAACCGCCAGGTATAACGCAGATGGAGAAACAGTTTGTACATTGAATCGGGTACCGTCTCCCTAGACCATCATTCAGAGTTGGTGGCTCTCTATTAATTTAAATAGGCCATTCCATCCGATGTTGCAATGCTGTCTGGTCCTTCGGGATGAGGGCTGTTAAAATCCTCCATTAGGAAGAAGGGGATACGTAATTGTCGATTAAGTCTCGTAAGCAGACTGTTGGGAGCGTTCCTTTGGGTGGGATGTATATATTAGTGATTTTATACTGCTTTCCGATATGCATGGTCACGGCAATCGCTTTGAGGGTCGAGTTTAGGGTAAGGTGCAGGTCAGGGACAACCTAATAGGTGTATGTAGAAGACTCAGCCAGCAGATGTCCTGCCGTGGATGGTAGCTGAGGTTGTTACGCAGGTGTAACACGCTAGCCTTAGGGGAAACGTGCTCCCAACTCCGTTTTCTAAAGGCAGACACAGATAGGGCCTTCGTCTGCCACTATAGATCATAAATTTTACCAATTGGTTTTGATTCCGAGAAGGGCCGAATAAATTAAATTCACATTTTTTTAGTCATAAAGCGAGTAGTTTGGCGTTTGCAGAGGTATTCTGACTTTTGGTATACTAGATGCTCGTAGCCACTGGATTCTGTTATAAGATGGTCTTTGAGGCTTTTAAAACTCTTTGTTGTCTTTTCCTTCCGGATTTCTGCTCATCTGCTGTGTTGGGTTGTGGTGGCGTTCCTTCAACGTAGGAAAAAAACATATTCATCACCCTCGACAGTTTGGAGGAAGACTGTGAATACCTTTCGATTTCTCTGATAGTTAGTGGAATGGGTTTCCCTTCGGAGAGCTAATCCAAGCTTTCACGCGCTCGGCAGCGAGAGGAGAGGAGCAGGAGGGATCATATGGACCATCTAGTTTCTGAGTTTTTTCCTTTTCTGTTGGAGAAGTTTTTGTTATAGAAGCTTTAAATATAGGAATGGTAACACTGTACAAATTTAATTGCAGGTCACTTGTTGAGGATAGGGGTGAGTGGGCACAAGTATAATATAATTGTCCTTCATCCATTTGGGATGATAGTGAGTGGGCTCATTGATTCCCTAGGGTTCAATTCGCTATTTCACTTTTTGGATGGAAAAAGAACCGAGAGTGAAGGAAGGTGTAGACTGTAGGAGCCCCGCATAAGAGAAACTGATTTTAAGGGCATTTTGTGCTCAGAAAGGGAAAGAGCGGCTGATTTGTGATCGAAAGTGCTTTCCGCACTTTATAAACTAACCTCTTGGCTGGGTCTGTGTGCAGGCTCATCTCGCAAATGAGGCTACATTCTTAGTTTAACACCATGTTTTGCGAGATTGGATGGCCGTTATTTCGACCAATGAAGCATATGAGCTGCCTCTGTTTCCTATTGTAAATTGTTCTTTTTCTTTAGTCTCCCAAAAGTTGAGGCTTTTTTTTTCCGGATTAATACCAGTTGGATGCTGGGTAGAGCACTACACAGTTTGAACATTTTGTAGGGCAAGCTTCAGTTGATTCGAGGTGTGAAGAATTTGAGCAATTGACAAAGGTGAGCGCAAAAACCAGCTTTTTGCCATACAAGAACTTTATGGGGTGAAAATATGCATGGTAGAAATAGTATCTTTTGTATCTGTTTAAATTCGCTATCCAGGAATGTATGCCAACCAAGATAGTTGTGTTTAGGCAGGATGTCTAAATCAAATGAAACAAAGTAGGTGTTCATTATCACTTTCACGGGGACAGCGTATTCAAATAATTTATCAATTATCTGGGCTTCCATGTATTGGCCGAAGTTTGCTTCTTTAACTTCAAACTTACGTATATTAAAGGAAAGGAGTAGAGTCAGGATTACTTTATAACATATCAGCTCTGGTAGTTTTAGTATTTGCTCCAACTATCCTTAAATTGAGAGAAGGAGGAATTGTTTCTGAGGAATAGGAAATAATCTTTGGAAGCCATTAAATTTTATCAACATACAGTTCTTGTTAGGTTATTGTGGGGTTTTCCGGTTTTATCATGTTGTACCGTCTAAAATAGCAATCTATAACTTGTTTTGCGAGCACTTGTAGTGAAAGCAGTTCAAGCAGTGTCTTTGTTGATCGTGGTGAACCAACTAGTTTTGAAAGATTTAATGCATTGACTTTGGATTCATACCGATTTCTGACGTTTCTGCGGTGCTGAGGTTTGATCATTTGACTGTTTATTTGTCCTGAACTTTTTTTCTATCATTCTGATAATTTGGAGAGAACATTTAGTACTAGGTTTCCTACTGTTTTACTTGTGCAGCTCTTGTTCCCTTGTGGTTTCTCTAGTTATGGTGCTCATTATACTAGTAAGCAAGCCTTCATGTGGCGTTCATACAAAGATCGATCTCGGGGCTTTCAGCTTCGCCATTCCTGATTTAAATTATGAAGCAAATCCACATCATTATTTCTGAGGACTTACCTTATGGGGCTATTTTCCTCTCATTTTGGTTTGTTGCCTTCGATAAGATTTCTGCAAGTAAAATTCAAATGTCCGTATTTGAGATCTCGCTCACATTTCTCAACTAGATATTTTTTAGCCATCTTATTTAACTAAAAGCTTGACCCTTATAACACATCTGAGGTAGGAGAACTGTTTTGTATCATTTAAGCGCTCCTGTTAAGCGGACATCCTCGAGGACCTAGCCTACTCTTCTTGTTCTCCTATATTCACCTGATATTTTCCAACACCCTTCCTAGGATACATGCTTGCTTCAAATGGGTCGTTGCTTTTTGAGGATCATTGTAGATAAAATAGCTGCCAAAATGGCTGTGCATTCTCACACTCTCCTCTCCGGAATTACCTTCCCCATTGGACACGATACCTAAATAGAAGTTAAGAATTTAAGTTTCTGACCAACTTTGGGCTACAAAACTGAGAGATCAGTATGTTTACTTCCGCCCCCCTCCACTTTCCATGGGTTGGCAACTCTACTCGCGCCCTTGACAGTGTCGACCTTTGAATACAAATTAGACAATGCACCTTCTTACCAAATCTTCCTTTTTTTCATCTTGCTCCACTTTACGCTTTTTTTCTAGTGTTCAGCCTATCTAGTAATTTACCCCTCATTTCCTTGATAGCCCGCTTTATTGGCTCCATTTATCATTGAAATCCAACCTTAATGACAAATGGAGGTAGTTGAAAGAGGAGGCAAATAGTCACATTCTTTGACATTCCCTTAGTATAGAAATAGGCTACATAAAAACAATTAGTATGTCATCTTTTCCAGAGAGGGTACTTAAGGATTAAAAAGGGATCTGTAGTTAAGATTTATCCAAGTTCTATTTCATTTATGGAGTCAATAGCACCAGTTTGAGTACATTCATAGTGAAATTGGCTAAATTTGGGGGCTCATGCGGACTGTAATTGGAAATGACTAAAGAATAACTATGGAAAACGAAAACGTTTACATTGATATATACAGATTTTCGTCACACTTTAGAAGACAGTATATTTATATATGAAGCATAGTGCTATTGGTAATAGGATTGTGATTTGTTTTACCTTAAATGATTTTAGGTAGTTGGGGTGTGATATATTTGGAAATAGCTCAGGTTATTATAATATCTATATTATATTTGAGGTAGTTTATACTTGTTTGCTAAAAGATGACTTATGATGTACTTTGATGGAGCTTTGCTTTCTGGTATCTTAGGTATTTTTAGTTACCGTCCGCCAAGCATTTATTAATCCGTTCTTATCTTTATACAAACTATCGCAAAAATGTTTAGGATTTTACTTTCCAACCTCTAACATCCTACTGGGGAATTTAATAATATCTTCTATAAACTTCCTTTCAGGCATTACTAAGCATCCTGAGGAACTTAAGACCCGCTTGCTTTCTCAAGCTATTCTTAGGGTAGTCTTAATTCTTCTCAAACACCACATACTCTAGGGCAAGAAGTAGTTAGCTCTGTACTTTGGTGCCCTAATCACAGCAAAAACATAGAATAATAATATTTTTATAATCAAATTAATCTTTATACATGGATTTGAAGGTAAATAAAAGGATAAAAGTATACTCTTATATATGTAAATTTAATAATAAAATCCAAACAATTCTAAGATGGAACAATCTTCTTGTTAAAAGAAAATAGATATAAACGCTTTTCATTTAAGAGAAATTTGAATTAAATTAGAGTTTCACACTTAATATAAACACTACCCATTTCCAAACTTCGTCCATTTGAAACTTTGGCTAATAAGAAGCAGCATGGCTGAAAATTTCGTCGGCTCTTAGAGCTTATAAGCCAAAATTGGAATTAAGCGGTTTCCAACTTTATTTTATTAAAATAAATAAAACTTTTTAAATAAAATAATAATTATAAATATATATATATATATATATGAAAAACTCACAAAGTAGTGCGTGAGTAGGGCAATAAATGCAAAAAATCTCGCTTAAACGAATTGAAGCAGTCTTGAAGAACCTAGCAAGATCATTGTAAATAGTGACATATAAATATATATATATATATATATATATATATATATATATATATATATATATATATATATATATATATTGCATTCATTGCAAACCTCACGTGCTACTTTGTGAGTTATTCATTTTATTATATTACATATATATTATATTACAATACCAGAATAAATGATTACAGATTTCTCCCTAATAGAACTAATCAAACGTTTAATTTGGTTTTCTCATCTTTGTATCATAATTTGATAGTGAAATATACAAAGATTACCGTCACTATTTACAATGATCTGCTTGGTTTTCCAGGACTGCTTCAATTCGTTTAAGCATACTAGAGAACAAATCTTTTATCATATTTTGATTGATAGTGTTCCATTTTTGTTCAATGAGTACCTGCAACTTTTCAAAGTTTTATAAACGTTTTCTGTTTATAAACCACCAATTTTAGTATCTCATTAAATTCTATGTTGGGTTCAAAACTTTCGTCTTCCGGGGTCAAAGTGCCAAATGTTTGCAGTTATTTTGCGCTAAGAATTTTGTATTGCCATTTCTTTGTGACAAGGTGGGCATTATTTGGTATAATTACAGTTATAATCCTCAAATTGGTCCTGAAGTGTTGGGCAAATATGTTGATTATGCAGGTTTGGTACCATTTTGAGCCCAGAGCATTGTTCTTGGTTAAAACTGATAATTTTCCAGGTTCCTTAGATGAGCATGTACCCGAGATTTGGAGTGTCCGTATTCTCACCATTGGGTGCGAAACAGAACTTGTGAAAGTGCTCTCACTTTCTCTTCATAACAGGTGATCTTCAAAAAGTTCCAAACAACCCTAAATGAGCTTCAACAGAGAAAATCCTTTAAAATCAGCAATTCTATCTATAGGCTCTATCGTTCATGAGCCAATTTTGCACGAAACTATATTTAGTTTTAATTCTCTTTTGGGTGGATACAATCAAGCGTTTGTAACTAAATTTAGTTTAGTCTTTCTCATTTAACAACGGTATTTGGAAACTTTCCATTATTTTCATAAAATTGCGAACATTCATTCCTTTTGTAACGGATCTTATGAGTCCATTTCCAGGTTGTCAGATACCTCAATTTTCTAATTTAACGGGGCATTGCTTTTTATTACCTATATGTATGAGTTTTATATTGAATTATTTTCATATTATATAATTGTTCAATAATCATATATATTATCCATAATTTATGTTATAAGTAAATTTGATGAGTCATTTCTTTTTGCAGTATAATTTTTGTCACATTTAATTATCTTCAGTCTTGCGAGTGGCGCTGAGCTACATGTACATTTAGTGTTTATAGCGAAACCTATCATAGATGATTCATATTGAATGTGAGTTTATCCATTATAATGCTAAAAAAATGAATTTACATAAACTAAAGGACTTAGAAGGACCACTGAATAGCCTAAAAGTTGTGTATTTGAATGATGAGTTTATAGAGGATTTAGGATCGGTTGAGGAAGGTTCTGATGGCAGATTCATTTGATAGTGATGAGGGGGAGAGTGCAAAAGATGAAGTTATGGATCATTATCTATCTGAAGATCAGATAAAATATGATGATAATAGAATTCAAGACCAATCAAAATGGAGTGATCAAACAAAATTTTATATAAGTGAATTTCCATTTACTGCAAATTTCGGTGTAAAAAAAATTCTGCAGAATAACACCGATGTTTTTGATTTTTTTAATCTTTCATTGGAGGGGAAATAATTGTCTCATTCTTGATATAAAAAAACAAATATGCGTCTGCTTACATATAAAAGAAAAGAAGAGGAAATAAAATGAGAATGAAAAATAGAGATCTTAAATGGAAAAATTAATCATGGAGAAATTAGAGTTGTATTAAGTATATTGATTCAACATGGCATAGTGCAAAAGCCGAATATAGTTATCCTTCCACAAATCATCTTCTTATACTAACTATTTAAAAAATTATATCAAGAGAATGACTTAAATTGATTTAAAATTGTTTGCATTTTTCTTGTTTGAAAAGAAACGAAGATCATTTAGATAAATTGAGAAACCTTCTAAATATTTAAATAAAAATGTTGAAATCTAATTATATCCCAGAAAAGAACATTAGCATTTAGAATCTCTTTTGCTCTGGAAAAGAAGGCTTCGCTGGAGAGATTTATTCCTCTAAAAAGATCCAGATTTGGGGTGGAGTCATTTATTCCAGGCAAAAGTAAATCTATCTATGTTTGAAACATTGGAATTTATACTGGTAAAGAAACTGTTGTAGGTCAGGTTAGATTTTCTGACATCTGCTTGCTTCCTTTGACTCGGAAGAGAACGTGACAAGCCTGCTGGACACTCTGCGATTAGCCTTGCAGTTTAAACGTGGGTTGCACTAAATCGAGTAAGAGTGACTATTTTTCCTTGGCCGAATTAAGTCAACTAACTAGGAGATTCTGGATATTAAACTGGTTGAAACAAAATAACCTTTACTACTGTACAAACATAAATGAAATAATGGATACAAGATAGAAATACACAAAAAAATGGTTTACACACGTCAGATCCAGGCGGTAGCCTTGAATACTTAAACACAAACGTACACGACCGACAAAAGGGAAACTACAGTTCCGGGTGGATCTGCTGCCTAAGGATTTTGTACCCGAGAGAAAGGCTTGGGAGTGGGTTACGAGCGTCCAGGTAGATGTCTTTTCACCAACATGATTGGGTTTGCACTCGGTCGATTAGTACTCGGCATGCCTAAATTTATGAAGGAGAGTACAATCTGTCTTCTAACAACCGCTGCTAAACTCTAAAGTCGGGATCAAGGGAGTATTTCGCCGTCAAGTAGCTGAGTCGAATACAGCAGTCTGAGAGTCTCTTCGTTCCTAGTCTTATTTCTTCTTATTTAATTTTCTTCTCTTCTGGCTCCTGGGGTAAGGGAGGCATAGAGAAAGAAGTTTTCCGTAACCTATCCTCTTTGGTAAAATACTAAGCTTACTCAGGCTAACGCTTAACTATTTATATGGGTTCGCCTTAAGTGAAAGTTACCGAAGTGCCGAAAGTGGATTTTACTTTATCTATATAGAAGCGCCGGGAGTGGATTTATGACTTTAGGCCATCTCGCGGAACCTCTCGTTATTACAATTGTGTTTGCTATAGGGCGTGTTTTCAAACGAAGTTAGCAGAAAAATAAGCTGATCGAGGGTTCTTTCCGCCCTATCAGTCTTTCCCTCTATCTTTGACAGAAACCTGTCATACCTATAATATTCCAAATGCAATAAATGTTACAAATTCTTTAAAGATTCTTTTGCACTTCCAGAACCACTTTTGAACAAAGCATATTGCATTAGAATGGACAACCTTTATTCTTACCATGAATTATTTGATATTTTTATCTCTAATAAAAGAGATGCAGTTTTAAGTGTTAGATATAATAGAAAGAACCTGTCAACTGTTGGCACGAGATGTAAACTGACAAAAGTTGAAACTGTGGCTCAATACCAAGGTAAATTGATTCATTTAAAATGGAAAGATGAAAATGAGGCCAAACTGCTGAGCAAATTTCATGAGGATGAATTGAATAAAATTAACTGTAGAAAAAAATGAGTGTCTGAACACTATCATTTGCAGAGAGTATAAAATAAATCATATGACAGGAGCTGATCATTTTAATTAAATAAGTTCAGCTTGATCTCTTGTTACAAAAGGATAGAAAACTATTACATAAAGTGTTTTTTAGACATATTGAAATCTGTCTTTAGAATATTCATTGCATTTACAAAAAATAATGATTCTAAAACTTTATGTCTTTCAAACTGCAGTTAACTGAAGATATATTTGTAACTTATCGAGATATTTATTGAATACGGAAACCAAAGCTGTCAATTTGCATTCATTTCCTTCAATACGAAATGGGAAACATTTTATCGCACCAATTACAAAGGAAAATGAAACCCAATCATTTCAAAGAAAGTGCCCTATTGTGAATTGGGAAGGGAACAAAGAAGACCATCTATTTGTGTGAAATATGCAAAAATATATCACTATCTACGAGGAAAACATACTCAAGTCACAAGTCTTGACCACAAATATAAAGTATTTGGAAATGTGATTGACTTGGCAGCACCAATTTTCTTAAGAATATTTATGAGTATGTAAGATGAGTAAATTAATTATCTTTATCAATACAAATTTTTAACTATTTTAGGAAAAATTAAAACCATTTAGAGATAAATATTTATAAACCTAATATAAATGTTTTATTTCACATACATAAATATTTTAAATATAAAATATGTATGCATAAAATACGTTTTAATAGAATTCGGGCACTTAAAATGTTCTATTCAAAAATTAGTAACATTGATATGAAATACAATAACATTTAACCACAAGACTTAAAAAAGGCTAAAAATATCAATAATTGTTTGGCAGCGCAAATATACACATGACGCCATTAATGAGTTAATGAATTTAGAGGGAGAGACTATAAATAAACTTTTGGGGGAAGACTTTTTAACAATCGTGCCGCTGACAAAGGTATAATCACTTTCCTCTACTCTTCAACAGTCCATTCCTTATATTTCTTACAGAAATAAACACTATCGGTAAGTTTTTTTCTTGTGTGATGAGGCTACTCCGCAGTATTTCTCAACTTAAGACCTTTAACAAAACTACTCCATCTCAACGTTTGCGCTGGAGCGATCACTACCGCTTGTTTTAAAGCTTGAGCGAACTTGGCACTGGAGGCTAACTGGGGCCAGCAGGCGATCATGGCGTTCACTTGAATCTCCTGGGAGTCCATAAGACATCTTCATGGGATTGTATCCACTCTATTTATAGTTATTAACACTCATACTTTCAGTGCGCATTAATGCAATGTTCGTAGCAACTATCCTTGCATTCCAGGATATTTTGCTGTAAAACAACAATGGTTGCACGATTTTCTTTGGAAAGAACTTTTTTGGAAATTAAAAAAATTTCAAAATTAATTTTATCAAAAATATTACAGAATCGATTTTAATTAAACGACATCATCAATTTAATCCAT